>OZ038435.1:25232520-25585020 GCA_964036275.1 Litoditis marina | reverse complement strand
GTTTTTCTTAACATGGGGCGCGGGAGTTCTCCCTAACATAGAGCGCGGAAGTTCTCCCTAACATAGAGCGCGGAAGTTCTCCCTAACATAGAGCGCGGAAGTTTTTCTTGACATGGGGCGCGGAAGTTCTTCCCAACATAGAGCGCGGAACTCCCTTCTAACATAGAGCGCAATTTCTCCCTAACATAGAGCGCAAAACTTCTCCTTAACATAGAGCGCGGAAGTTCTCCCTAACATAGAGCGCGGAAGTTCTCCCTAACATAGAGCGCGGAAGTTCTCCCTAACATAGAGCGCGAACTATTCCCTAGCACAGAGCGCAAAATTTCTCCCTAACATAGAGCGCGGAAGTTTTTCTTAACATGGGGCGCGGAAGTTCTTCCCAACATAGAGCGCGGAACTCCCTTCTAACATAGAGCGCAACTTCTCCCTAACATAGAGTGCAAAACTTCTCCTTAACATAGAGCGCGGAAGTTTTTCTTAACATGGGGCGCGGGAGTTCTCCCTAACATAGAGTGCGAATCTATATCTCTCTATGTCTCTCTCTCTCTTTCTCTCTCTGTTGAGGCCGCGTGTACTCCGCTTGTCTCACGTGACACTAACGCCAATTTGTTTAACTTAAATGAACAAATCTACTGCTCAATTCGTCAATTTGCAGCTGCAGCCGATTCATATTCACTTGGAAATAGAAATGGAATTCATCCAAATCACGTTTTTTCCACGCCATTTGCCTCACTCATCACTCTGGCTTTTTGACCAAAAGTGCAGCCAAATTGTTACAAACCCACACACACACACACCAAACTAGCCTTTTATACTAGTGGACAAGGGAGGTCGCCGGCGGCTAAAGCCGCCTTCGCCTCCCTTGTTTCTATCCCAGGCTGGCGAGAGCTCCTAGGAGTTTTTGTTTAAATTATGCTTCATTTCTCGAACGTTTTTCTCAGACATTTCAATCATCTTTTCTCAACATTGAGCGCGAGACATTTCTCAACCATAAGAGGCCAGATTCTTTTTTTCTTTTTCTTCTCTCACGCTCTCCATTAACACTCCCCCCTTATTTTTCTATGTCTTTCCGTCTATCTTCTCTCTCTCTATTTTTTCTCTCTCTGTGTTTTTCTCTCTCTTTCTCTCACTTTATCTTTTTCTCTTTTTCTCTCTTTCTCTCATACACAGCACAAAATGGGGAAAATGTGGCTCACATAGACAGCGAAAATGGAGACAGTGGGGTTTACATAGACAGCGGAAATGGGAACAGTGGGATTTACATAGACAGCGGAAATGGGGACAGTGGGGTTTACATAGACAGCGGAAATGGGAACAGTGGGATTTACATAGACAGCGGAAATGGGGACAGTGGGGCTTACATAGACAGCGGAAATAGGGACAGTGGGGCTTACATAGACAGCGGAAACGGGGACAGTGGGGTTTACATAGACTGCGGAAATGGGGACAGTAGGGCTCACATGAACAGCAAAAATGGGACAGTAGGGCTCACATGAACAGCAAAAATGGGACAGTAGGGCTCACATGAACAGCAAAAATGGGACAGTGGGGCTCACATAGACAGCGGAATTGGAGACAGTGGGGGCTCACATAGACAGTGGAAATGGGTACAGTGGGGTTTACATAGACAGCAGAAATGGGGACAGTGCGGTTCACATAGACAGCGGAAATGGGGACAGTGGGGTTTACATAAACAGCGGAAATGGGGACAGTGGGGCTTACATAGACAGCGGAAATGGGAACAGTGGGGTTTACATAGACAGTGGGGCTCACACAGACAGCAAACGTGGGGTCGGTGGGACTCACACAGACAGCGGAAATGGAGACAGTGGGCCTCACATAGACAGCGGGAATGGGGACAGTGGGGTTTACATAGACAGCGGAAATGGAGATAGTGGGACTCACAAAGACAGCGGGAATGGGGACAGTGAGCTCAAATAGACAGCGAAAATGGGGACAGTGGGGCTAACATGGACAGCAGAAATGGGGACAATGGGATTAACATAGGCAGCGGAAATGGAGACAGTGGGGGCTCACATAGACAGTGGAAATGGGGACAGTGGGGTTCACATAGACAGCGGAAATGGGGACAGTGCGGTTCACATAGACAGCGGAAATGGGGACAGTGGGGTTTACATAAACAGCGGAAATGGGGACAGTGGGGCTTACATAGACAGCGGAAATGGGAACAGTGGGGTTTACATAGACAGTGGGGCTCACACAGACAGCAAACGTGGGGTCGGTGGGACTCACACAGACAGCGGAAATGGAGACAGTAGGCCTCACATAGACAGCGGAAATGGGGACAGTGCGGTTCACATAAACAGCAAAAATGGGGACGTGGGGCTCACATAGACAGTGGGGCTTACCTAGACAGCGGGAATGGGGACAGTGAGCTCAAATAGACAGCGAAAATGGGGACAGTGAGGCTAACATGGACATCAGAAATGGGGACAATGGGATTAACATAGGCAGCGGAAATGGGGACATTGGGGCTCACATAGACAGCGAAAATGAGGACATTGGGGCTCACATAAACAGCTGAAATGGGACAGTGGGACTCACATAGACAGTGGGAATGGGGAAAGTGGGGTTTACATACACAGCGAAAATTGAAACCGTGGAAATTGACAAACACAGCGAAAATGCAAGACAAAGAAGGCGCTGTATATTATCTTATTCTCTCTTCTATTCTCTATCTATCTCTCTTTTCATCTCTCTCTCTCATCCTCTCTTCATCCTTCTTCACAAAGAGCGCGACAGTTTCAAGTCGCATAGAGCGCGGAAGTTCTCCCTCGAAACTTTCATTCTACTACATATGAGCAAGAGAGTCAAAAAGCAGGATAATTGGATAAAAGGATCAAAAATAAAGATGAAGAGAGATAATAAACCAAAAATAAATCGCAAGTACCTGTTTCAATGCATCCCAGCCGCATCCTGAGTCGCCAGTAGAACAAAATGGCTTTTTCCAAAATTTCCGCGTTTATGCAGCTCACGTTAACTCGTTTCCAATTTCTACCCCCAGAAAAACGATGATCCACCACTACCCATCCCACCACCAATTAAAAATGAGAAAGCAGAAAGCACGTATCTCCCACGTCTCCCATCTTTTCCCAGTTCCATCATTTGCCTCACTCTCTTTTCGACCAAAAGTGCAAAATGATGGAATTGTTACAAACAAACCAAAGTAGCGAAATATAGAATAGGACAAGGAAGGTACCCCGGGCTACGCCCGGGTCCCTCCCTTGATGAGTATAGGCCGGTGTGTGCGTCGGGATTAGGGTTGTTAAAAAATAAACTCGAACTCGAAAAACTCGAAATAAACTCGAAATTTCGAGTTTCGAGTTCAACTCGAAACTCGAAAAACTCGAAAATTTCAGAACTCGAAAAACTCGAAACTCGAAAAACTCGAAATTTCGAAAACTCGAAAAACTCGAAACTCGAAAAACTCGAATTTTCTGAAACTCGAAAAACTCGAAACTCGAAAAACTCGAATTTTCTGAAACTCGAAAAACTCGAAACTCGAAAAACTCGAATTTTTTGAAATTGAAACTCGAAAAACTCGACATTTTCAACGAAATAACTCGAAAAACTCGAAATTTCGAGTTCTGAGTTCAACTCGAAACTCGAAAAACTCGAAAATTTCCGAACTCGAAAAACTCGAAACTCGAAAAACTCGAAAATTTTCAGAACTCGAAAAACTCGAAACTCGAAAAACTCGAAATATCGGAAACTCGAAACTCGAAAAACTCGAATTTTCGAAAACTCGAAAAACTCGAAACTCGAAAAACTCGAATTTTCGAAAACTCGAAAAACTCGAAACTCGAAAAACTCGAAATTTTCAACTCGATTAACAACCCTAGTCGGGATGCCTCTTTTTTATTTTCTCTTTTTCGTCCTCTCTCTTCCTAACATAGTTGGAATTACATAGACATCGAACGTATAGAGTGCAATAGAAGTTCGAGTTTCTTTTCATTCTCTCCTTCTCTCTCTTTCTCTCTCTTTCTATCTCTCTCTTTTTCTCTTTCTCTCTCTCTCTCTCTCTATTTCTCTTTACCTCTCTTTCACTCTTTGTCTTCTGTCTCTCCTATTTGGGACGGTTCACCCGCTGAATTGTTTGTGTTTGTAACTGTAGTTGTATAACATAGACAGCCAAAATGGGGAGAATGGGGTTCACATGGACCGCGAATATGGGGAGAGTGAAGCTCATATAGACAGTCGGGCTCACATAGACAGCCAAAATAGGGACAGTGGGGCCCACATAGACAGCCAAAATGGGGAGAGTGGGGCTCACATAGACACTCAAAATGAAGAACCTAACACGGAGAGCGATATCTCTCCCTAACACAGAGAGCGAGACCTTAACTTAGAGCGGAGACCTTTTGCTTACATAGAGCGCGAGACTCTCTCCTTAACATAGAGCGCAAGATCTCTTCCTTAACATAAAGCGCGAGATCTCTTCCTTAACATAGAACCCAACATCTCTAACATAGGGCGCGAAATCCTCCTCCACATAGAGCGTGATATCTCCTCCAGACATAGAGAGCAATCCCTCTCCCTAACATAGAGAGCGAGACCCTAACCTAGAGCGGAGACCTTTTGCTCACATAGAGCGCGAGACTCTCTCCTTAACATAGAGCGCGAGATCTCTTCCTTAACATAGAGCGCGAGATCTCTTCCTTAACATAGAACCCAACATCTCTAACATAGGGTGCGAAATCCTCCTCCACATAGAGCGTGATATCTCCTCCTGACGTGGAGAGCAATCCCTAACATAGAGAGCGAGACTTCTTTCTCCCTAAAATAGGGAGTGCCAAAGTTCTCCTTAACATAGAGAGCTAGAGTTCTCCTAAACATAGAGCGCGAGAGTCTCCCTCACATAGAGCGCAAAAACTCTCCAAAACATAGAGCGCGAAACCTCCCCCTAACATAGGGCGCGAGCGTTCTTCCAAACATAGGGCGCGAGAGTTCTTTCCAACATAGGGCGCGGGAGTTTTTTTCAACACCCTAGCCGTAATAATAGCAGAACGCGAGAGCAACACAGTGAAAAATCTCTTTTAGTCTACAATTATTAGGATGTAGAGTTTCTTTTTGGTTTGCTCTTCTTGGAATCCAGCAGGAAGAAAGAGCCCCAGTGGCTCCAACAGCAGGACTACGGTCCATCCATCATCGGCCCAATCCACGACAGCAGCTCCAGTCCAGGGCGGGCATCCTCCAGGCGAACAGAGAGTTCGAATGACTCTCCCCCTTTCCACCGCGCTTTTATACTCATTTTCCTACCCTGTTACTCCTGTTAACCGTGACAGTGGCTTACTCCTGTTAACCGTGACGGCGTGAAACTCGTCTATCCTGTTTAGAAAAACTTTCTATTGCCAAATCCCAGCAGCAACCGATTTGGAAAAATGAAATCTCACGTTCTCTCACGTCTTTTAGCTTCCCAGCTTGCTTCACTTGCCTCACCCGCTTCTCGACTAAAAGGGCAACAAAATCGGACACACAGACAGACCAAACAACGCAAATATAAAAGTAGACAAGGTAGGTCGCCGGCGGCTAAAGCCGCCTCCGCCTCCCTTGTTTTTATTCCGGGCTGGCGAGAGCTTCCCGGCCCTATTTTTTTGAACATGGACCGTCGAAGCTCTCCTCAACACCGAGCACGAAAAATGTCTTCAATAGCAAAACCTCTCTTCAACATAGAGTGCGAGTCTTCTCTCTAACATAGAGCGCGACTCCTCTCTCCAACAAAGAGCGCGAGCACTCTCCCTAACAGAGCGCGAGTCCTCTATCTAACTTAGAGCGCGAGCCCTCTTCCTAACTTATAGCGCGAGATCTCTCCCTAACATAGAGCGCGGAATTTCTACTTAACATAGAGCGCGGGATGTCTCAGCATAGAGCGCGGAACATCTCCCTAACATAGAGCGCGAAACTTCTTCCTAACATAGAGCGCGGAACTTCTCCTTAACATAGAGCGCGGGATGTTTTAACATAGAGCGCGAGATCTCTCTCTAACATAGAGCGCGGAACTTCTACTTAAGATAGAGCGCGGAACTTCTCCTTAACATAGAGCGCGGGATGTTTTAACATAGAGCGCGAGATCTCTCCCTAACATAGAGCGCGGAACTTCTACTTAAGATAGAGCGCGGAACTTCTCCTTAACATAGAGCGCGGGATGTTTTAACATAGAGCGCGAGATCTCTCCCTAACATAGAGCGCGGAACTTCTACTTAACATAGAGCGCGGGATGTTTTAACATAGAGCGCGAGATCTCTCCCTAACATAGAGCGCGGAACTTCTACTTAACATAGAGCGCGGAACTTCTCCTTAACATAGAGCGCGGGATGTTTTAACATAGAGCGCGAGATCTCTCCCTAACATAGAGCGCGGAACTTCTACTTAACATAGAGCGCGGGATGTCTCAGCATAGAGCGCGGAACTTCTCCCTAACATAGAGCGCGAGACTTATCCCTAACATAGAGCGCGGGATGTTTTAACATAGAGCGCGAGATCTCTCCCTAACATAGAGCGCGGAACTTCTACTTAACATAGAGCGCGGGATGTCTCAGCATAGAGCGCGCAACTTCTCCCTAACATAGAGCGCGAGACTTCTCCCTAACATAGAGCGCGAGATCTCTCCCTAACATAGAGCGCGGAACTTCTACTTAACATAGGATTCTCTCTTTCTCTCTCTCTCTCTACCTCTCTCTCTTTCTCTCTCTCTGTTAGGGCTGCGTGTATATTACGTGACTTCAACGCCTTGTTCAACATAAAATGAGTAAATCTATTCCCCATTTTAATTTGAAGCTGCAGCCGATTTGTAGTCACTCGAAAATAGAAATGAAATCCGGCTAGCTCACGTTTTTCCACGCCATTTGCCTCACTCTTCCCCATTGGTTTTTCGACTGAAATTGTTACAAACCCACACACAGACCAAACTAGCCTTTTATATACTAGTGGATAGGAGTAAGAGGGCAGAAAATATACCTCTGAAGACTGTAACCCTTCGGCGCTCGATGTGATTGTACTGGAGTAGTTTAGTCTAAAGTTGATTGGAACATGTCTCTTGCGTGTACTGCAGGAGCAGGAGCCACTGATTTTGATGTCATCCAGAAAATGTTCAATTTCAGGCCAATGTGTGCAGTTTGAATACAAAGGGCTTGGTGGGAATCAGAACAAGTTCGAAAGTCGAGAGGATTGTGAACAGAAATGTGGTATGTTTCCATCTGCCCAATCATTATTTCCCGTTTGAATGGCGTGTTTTCGTGTACTCGTGAGCATGTCGCATGTCAAATACTCTATCGACTTCGGGAAATAAAAATCGCAATGGCTAAGCTATAGTTCGTTTCACCCATCGATATCAGCCAGGTACAGTACATTTTAGTCGGCGGAGTCACTTGTGTTGGAAAGTTTCGAACAGCGATCAGCCTAATCAAAATTGTGCACTGGTTGGGAATTGAACTCAGCCGGGATAGGTGGCGCGGCGCCCACAAGCAGCCGGCCATCTGAACATGATGGCCGAAAATAAAAACAGTGATATCCAACCATCTCCTCTGGCCGTTTTTCAAACCTGATTTTATCGCACAAAAAGTTGTTTTAATTACTCCCCGATTATGTGGTAACCTTTTGTATACACAATATGTGCAAAAAACTTAAAATAACCACTTTTTGGATTTTTATTTGTAATGAAAAGACTGGCAAGCTGCCAGATCAATCGCCTGCAAGTACTCAGAACGATTGGCGCCAATTTTCTTCGATTGGCCAGCTACAAAAGCGAGAGAGTGTGCAGGTCAATGATGCCGCAGACATCTGGGTCTCTCTGACCTGCACACTCTCTCGCTCAGCCAATAAAAAAGTGGCTGGCCAATTGGCTGGGAATTGTCTGAGTAGGGTGCGCTCGGCCAGCATGGCTGACTGCTATCGATGGATGAAACGAGTTATATAGGTTTCGTCAAACCGTGACACCGTACCATCTATTTCGTAAGGGGCGGGGTTTGGCGATCAGCCAGCGCATCTGCGTATCTTTGATCTACCCATTCTCTCAATTGCTGGCAAGCAATCAAGGACCGCTCGCTCTGCATCGCTCAATCAATTGCTGTCTTTCTCAGGAGAATGGCGACTATAGCGATGCTTGCAAAGCAATAAAAATTACAAAGTCAGTTACATATTATAGAAGTATTCACAAATTTTTTATTAGCAACAAACATTAAACAATACATAAAAATGAAACACACATGTGTATGACATGAAAAAGAGGAAGCAAATCCAATTGCGATAGATGGATCCCCACTCATATTACCTTGTATACGATCTGGTTCAGTCTGTTCGGTTCGGTTCTCCAGTGACCGGTTCGCGGTTCGGTTCGGGAAGGAGCCGGTTCTCCAGTGAATTGGCCGGGCAAATCCGCGATTTTCGTTATCTGTGCCAGTTAACCGTTCACCCGGTTACAGTTGATCATTAAACTCTTGGAACCCTTTTTGGTTAACAAAGAGGTTTACCAGACAACCGGTTGAAGGGTTGCTTGATTAACCCTTCTTTAACGATGGACGCGCCAACAAACAGAGTGAAGAATGCGAGGATTCGGAATTTCGTCCGATAATTGCTTCTTCGTTTTGCACATCACCTCTTGCCCACGGAAATCGAAGTTGGTTCCAGAGTGTTCATCTCTTCGGTCCGCTTTCTAACCTTTTTCCAAGCCATCGCGCTAGCAAAGTCTTCAATCCGCGTCTAGCATGGAACTATAACTATGTCACTGAAACCTATATGCTCAAAACACGTGTTTATTCAACATACCATTCACTTTGGTGGTCGATCGATTCAAACTCCTATCTGAACTCAATGTTCTTCTTTTATCATTACGTAGATTTCGAGTTTGTTAGGAATCTCTTTCAAAGCGCAAAGGAAAGGCGCATTCACACAATAGTTGTGTGACTGATAACGTGATGTAAATCGGAGCATCCGCCCAGGATTAGTTCAACTGTTTTGCTAGTGTGAGCCTATAAGACGCTTCGACCTTAGTCGTTTCCGAATTGAAGAAGAGTCTTGGAAAATTTCTAATTTGTCTCACTACACTCATCAGAGAAAGTGTCACCTTTGTCTTGCTGTCACGTCGGCATCGTTCACACAGGGAATTTAACACAAACTATTGGATATAGAAAAACAAAGATTCACACAAGATTAGTGAAAACACATAATTCAGACTATTTCGGATTTCGAAACTGCACACTGTCAAAGGGCTGTCTTCGAGGTACGGCCGTTTCGTGGAGCGCGCATGCTTGTTTAGAGCAAATATTTCTGAACCACAAGGCGTTGCATGGTCTCAGTCCATGGTCAGACTGGGGATATTTTGAGTTAAATACGATAAAGTATGTGCTTCAGAAAGTTCAGAGGAGATACTTTTTTGGACGTAGATGTAGCTGGTTGTTGGAGAACGTTTGAGAAATAATTGTACTCATGACGGTGTGAGACAAAGATCATAATGAAATTGATGTTTCAGCAGCTCCTACTGATTCGAAATGCAAGAAGATTGACGAGCCTGGTACTCAATGCAAGAAAAAGTCGTACTTCTATTTTGATGAAAGTGAAAGTAAGTATTTTTAATTATCCGACACGTATCAAAACCAACCATGTTCATTTCAATTCGACTTCAAGCAAGTTAATTATAGAATATTTTACTTCAAGAATCGAGACTCCACGTAGAGTGTTCGAGTATACGATATCTTTTTATCGCAAAAAGGGTGTGTTCCACGGTGGAATAACACTTTTAAATCTAAATCATTTTTGAAGATAAAGGTCATATGGTATTTACGGTTCCTTGATTTTTTCGTGGGATCAGTCCACGTGTTTTTGTTTCACTGTTTTGTTTGGTTGCTGCGCCTGATTCAATTCACGAAACATTCAAGTTTTCTGCGAATGCAATTGCAGCCAAGTTTGTATGCGAGAAAATCGCTTTCTTCAGTACAGAAACTAACATTTCTGGTAATCCAAACATTATATGAATACGGGTTTTTCTAATCGTTCTATTGACAGTTTTTTTTGTGACAATTTATGTTTTGTGTTGTGGAGCAACTTCAGATGTATGAGGTTTTGTGTTAGAGAGACATATCCCATTTCTTTTCAGATAGATGTGTCATGTTCAACCACAGCGGATGCGGCGATAGGTCACAAATACAAGCGTACACCAACAAACAGGACTGTGAGGCTGACTGTGTTCCAGGTGAGAATTAACTCGTTGGATCTGTTAATTGAACCAGACGTAAGATGATGTTAAGAGATGGTATGATACCTAATTTTGAGTGGCGACATTACGACGGGCTCGCAGTCTTCAGGAAGAAAAGAGTTTTGAAGAGAAAAAGAGAGGAGTTGAATGTTGACTGTAGGTTAAAGTAGGTGGTAATGAGATTAAGGTATCACTAATTCTGTAGAATGTGAAGGAAGTAAAAGAGGTAACAATACAAATCCTTAAATAAATGAATTATTATTAAAAGTCGAAGAAAAAAGGACGTACTCAGAGATTTGGTGATGAGTCATAAATACAACTGTATTCAGAAAGCCAATGAAATTGGAGGAGAGCGTTTTTTTCTGATTTTACTCTTGAGTTACCAATCTCACCAAATGAAAATGGCAAATGAAAAACCATCATCATATCTCTGTATCTCGCTTTCTTTTCTATCAAGAGCGGCTTACTTACGTAATGACTAATGACATAGATGATTTTTCTGTTAAATCTATTTTCTCTGCTAAGTTACAAGATTAACGTGACTATTCAAATTGATGTCGTACTAGTGCTAGGTGGTAATTGAAGTTGAAATAACGCAATTCCATTTGCAGAGGTCCCACCAGTGGTTATGGATTCAACATCTACTTCCCCCAAGACAACTGTAGATTCAACGGCCGCGTCATCGCCTTCTGGTCGCCAAGTGCCCGAAGCAGTCACAGTCGAGTCTACTGTTGCTTCAACAACCGAGCAATCACTTGTCCCTGGCAATGCAACAGAGACGTCTTTGGATTCAACGGCAGCGTCATCGCCTTCTGGTCCCCAAGTGCCCGAAGCAGTCACAGTCGAGTCTACTGTTGTTTCAACAACCGACCAATCACCTGTCCCTGGCAGTGCAACAGAGGCTTTTTCGGAATCAACGGCAGCGTCATCACCTTCTGGTTCCCAAGTGCCCGAAGCAGTCACAGTCGTGTCTACTGTTGACTCAACATCCGACCAATCCCCTGTCCCAGGCAACGCAACAGAGGCTTCTTCGGATTCAACGGCAGCGTCATCGCCTTCTGGTTCTCAAGTGCCCGAAGCTGTCACAGTCGAGTCTACTGTTGATTCAACAACCGAGCAATCACCTGTCCCTGGCAACGCTACAGAGGCTTCTTCGGAATCAACGGCAGCGTCATCGCCTTCTGGTTCTCAAGTGCCTGAAGCAGTCACAGTCGAGTCTACTGTTGATTCAACAACCGAGCAATCACCTGTCCCTGGCAACGCTACAGAGGCTTCTTCGGAATCAACGGCAGCGTCATCGACTTCTGGCTCCCAAGTGCCCGATGCAGTCACAGTCGAGTCTACTGTTGATTCAACAACCGACCAATCACCTGTCCCTGGCAACGCAACAGAGGCTTCTTCGGAATCAACGGCAGCGTCATCGCCTTCTGGTTCCCAAGTGCCCGAAGCAGTCACAGTCGAGTCTACTGTTGATTCAACAACCGAGCAATCACCTGTCCCAGGCAACGCTACAGAGGCTTCTTCGGAATCAACGGCAGCGTCATTGCCTTCTGGTCCCCAAGTGCCCGCAGCAGTCACAGTCGAGTCTACTGTTGATTCAACAACCGAGCAATCACCTGTCCCTGGCAACGCTACAGAGGCTTCTTCGGAATCAACGGCAGCGTCATCGACTTCTGGCTCCCAAGTGCCCGATGCAGTCACAGTCGAGTCTACTGTTGATTCAACAACCGACCAATCACCTGTCCCTGGCAACGCAACAGAGGCTTCTTCGGAATCAACGGCAGCGTCATCGCCTTCTGGTTCCCAAGTGCCCGAAGCAGTCACAGTCGAGTCTACTGTTGATTCAACAACCGAGCAATCACCTGTCCCTGGCAACGCTACAGAGGCTTTTTCGGAATCAACGGCAGCGTCATTGCCTTCTGGTCCCCAAGTGCCCGCAGCAGTCACAGTCGAGTCTACTGTTGATTCAACAACCGACCAATCACCTGTCCCTGGCAACGTAACAGAGGCTTCTTTGGATTCAACGGCGGCGTCATCGCCTTCTGGTCTCCAAGTGCCCGAAGCAGTCACAGTCGAGTCTACTGTTGCTTCAACAACCGACAAATCACCTGTCCCTGGCAACGTAACAGAGGCTTCTTTGGATTCAACGGCGGCGTCATCGCCTTCTGGTCCCCAAGTGCCCGATGCAGTCACAGTCGAGTCTACTGTTGGGTCAACAACCGAGAAATCACCTGTCCCTGGCAACGCAACTGAGGCTTCTTCGGAATCAACGGCAGTGTCATCGCCTTCTGGTTCTCAAGTGCCCGAAGCAGTCACAGTCGAGTCTACTGTTGATTCAACAACCGACCAATCCCCTGTCCCTGGCAACGCAACAGAGGTTTCTTCGGAATCAACGGCAGCGTCATTGCCTTCTGGTCCCCAAGTGCCCGCAGCAGTCACAGTCGAGTCTACTGTTGATTCAACAACCGAGCAATCACCTGTCCCTGGCAACGCTACAGAGGCTTCTTCGGATTCAACGGCAGCGTCATCGCCTTCTGGTCTCCAAGTGCCCGAAGCAGTCACAGTCGAGTCTACTGTTGCTTCAACAACCGACAAATCACCTGTCCCTGGCAACGTAACAGAGGCTTCTTCGGATTCAACGGCGGCGTCATCGCCTTCTGGTCCCCAAGTGCCCGATGCAGTCACAGTCGAGTCTACTGTTGGGTCAACAACCGAGAAATCACCTGTCCCTGGCAACGCAACTGAGGCTTCTTCGGAATCAACGGCAGTGTCATCGCCTTCTGGTTCTCAAGTGCCCGAAGCAGTCACAGTCGAGTCTACTGTTGATTCAACAACCGACCAATCCCCTGTCCCTGGCAACGCAACAGAGGTTTCTTCGGAATCAACGGCAGCGTCATCGCCTTCTGGTTCCCAAGTGCCCAAAGCAGTCACAGTCGAGTCTACTGTTGATTCAACAACCGACCAACCACCTGTCCCTGGCAACGCAACAGAGGCTTCTTCGGAATCAACGGCGGCGTCATCGCCTCCTGGTTCCCAAGTGCCCGAAGCAGTCACAGTCGAGTCTAATGTTGCTTCAACAACCGACAAATCACCTGTCCCTGGCAACGTAACAGAGGCTTCTTCGGATTCAACGGCGGCGTCATCGCCTTCTGGTCCCCACGTGCCCGATGCAGTCACAGTCGAGTCTACTGTTGATTCAACAACCGACCAATCACCTGTCCCTGGCAACGCAACAGAGGCTTCTTCGGAATCAACTGCAGCGTCATCGCCTTCTGGCTCCCAAGTGCCCGATGCAGTCACAGTCGTTTTCACTGTTGCTTCAACCACCGAGCAATCACCTGTCCCTGGCAACGTCACAGAGGCTTCTTTGAATTCAACGGCAGCGTCATCGCCTTCTGGCTCCCAAGTGCCCGATGCGGTCACAGTCGAGTCTACTGTTGCTTCAACAACCGAGCAATCACCTGTCCCTGGCAATGCAACAGAGGCTTCTTCGGATTCAACGGCAGCGTCATCGCCTTCTGGTCCCCAAGTGCCCGAAGCAGTCACAGTCGAGTCTACTGTTGGGTCAACAACCGACCAATTACCTGTCCCTGGCAACGCAACAGAGGCTTTTTCGAATTCAACGGCCGCGTCATCGCCTTCTGGCTCCCAAGTGCCCGATGCAGTCACAGTCGAGTCTACTGTTGCTTCAACAACCGAGCAATCACCTGTCCCTGGCAACGCAACAGAGGCTTCTTCGGAAGCAACGGCAGCGTCATCGCCTTCTGGTTCAAAAGTGCCCGAAGCAGTCACAGTCGAGTCTACTGTTGATTCAACAACCGACCAATCACCTGTCCCTGGCTACGCAACAGAGGCTTTTTCGGAATCAACAGCCGCGTCATCGCCTTCTGGTTCCCAAGTGCCCGAAGCAGTCACAGTCGAGTCTACTGTTGCTTCAACAACCGAGCAATCACCTGTCCCTGGCAACGCAACAGAGGCTTCTTCGGAATCAACGGCAGCGTCATCGCCTTCTGGTTCTCAAGTGCCCAATTCAGTCACAGTCGAGTCTACTGTTGATTCAACAACCGACCAATCACCTGTCCCTGGCAACGCAACAGAGGCTTCTTCGGAATCAACGGCAGCGTCATTGCCTTCTGATTTCCAATTGCCCGAAGCAGTCACAGTCGAGTCTACTGTTGCTTCAACAACCGACCAATCACCTGTCCCTGGCAATGCAACAGAGGTCTCTTCGGATTCAACGGCAGCGTCATCGCCTTCTGGTCCCCAAGTGCCCGAAGCAGTCACAGTCGAGTCTACTGTTGGGTCAACAACCGAGCAATCACCTGTCCCTGGCAACGCAACAGAGGCTTCTTCGGAATCAACGGCAGCGTCATCGTCTTCTCGTTCCCAAGTGCCCGAAGCAGTCACAGTCGAGTCTTCTGTTGCTTCAACAACCGACCAATCACCTGTCCCTAACAATGCAACAGAGGCTACTTCGGATTCAACGGCAGCGTCATCGCCTTCTGGTCCCCAAGTGCCCGAAGCAGTCACAGTCGAGTCTACTGTTGGGTCAACAACCGAGCAATCACCTGTCCCTGGCAACGCAACAGAGGCTTCTTTGGAATCAACGGCAGCGTCATTACCTTCTGGTCCTCAAGTGCCCGAAGCAGTCACAGTCGTTTCTACTGTTGCTTCAACAACCGAGCAATCACCTGTCCCTGGCAATGCAACAGAGGCGTCTTTGGGTTCAACGGCAGCGTCATCGCCTTCTGGTCCCCAAGTGTCCGAAGCAGTCACAGTCGAGTCCAATGTTGCTTCAACAACCGACCAATCACCTGTCCCTGGCAACGCAACAGAGGCTTCTTCGGGATCAACGGCCGCGTCATCGCCTTCTGGTCCCCAAGTGCCCGAAGCAGTCACAGTCGAGTCTACTGTTGGGTCAACATTCGACCAATCACCTGTCCCTGGCCACGCAACAGAGGCTTTTTCGGAATCAACGGCCGCGTCATCGCCTTCTGGTTCCCAAGTGCCCGAAGCAGTCACAGTCGAGTCTACTGTTGCTTCAACAACCGAGCAATCACCTGTCCCTGGCAACGCAACAGAGGCTTCTTCGGAATCAACGGCAGCGTCATCGCCTTCTGGTTCCCAAGTGCCCGATGCAGTCACAGTCGAGTCTACTGTTGATTCAACAACCGACCAATCACCTGTCCCTGGCAACGCAACAGAGGCTTCTTCGGAATCAACGGCAGCGTCATCGCCTTCTGGTTCCCAAGTGCCCGAAGCAGTCACAGTCGAGTCTAATGTTGCTTCAACAACCGACCAATCACCTGTCCCTGGCAATGCAACAGAGGCTTCTTCGGATTCAACGGCAGCGTCATCGCCGTCTGGTCCCCAAGTGCCCGGAGCAGTCACAGTCGAGTCTACTGTTGATTCAACAACCGACCAATCCCCTGTCCCTGGCAACGCAACAGAGGGTTCCTTGGATTCAACATCAGCGTCATCGCCTTCTGGTCCCCAAGTGCCCGATGCAGTCACAGTCGAGTCTACTGTTGCTTCAACAACTGACCAATCCCCTGTCCCTGGCAACGCAACAGAGGCTTCTTCGGAATCAACGGCAGCGCCATCGCCTTCTGGCTCCCAAGTGCCCGAAGCAGTCACGGTCGTGTCTATTGTTGCATCAACGACCGATCAATCACCTGTCCCTGGTAACGCAACAGAGGCTCCTTCAGAATCAACGTCATCGTCTGAGCCCCGGGTACCTGATGCAGTTACAACAGAGGTCACTGTGGATCCGACAACTGAATCATTGCCGTCGTCCCACCCATCACAACAAACAACGACAAAAGGTATTAGCCCCAACAAAAAAAGTTGAATTTGATTTTAAAAAAAAACTGAAGATGTTAGGGAGCTCAGTGGGTTACACCTGTCGTTTGGGTGCGATTTTTAACTTATTGTTCTAACCCACAAAGTACTCGCCGAGAAGGCATCACTTGCTGAGCTAATAGACGTCAGGAATATAGCTAATGATGTAGTAAATTAAAATGAAATGGTTCATTCGCAATTAAATATGTGACTCTCCTATGTGGAACTCCGATTATTTGAGATTAAAAATGATTGAAAGAGAAATTAGAGTTTAAGGCTCTCTATCAACTATGAGAAGTTCCCACATTATCCTTCACTTGTTTAACAGTAAAATCAAAGAACCAGAAGTATAACTTACCTGAGATTGAACCCTGAAAACGTATTTTTATGATTGGAGCACTTAACATCATCATTCAAGGGTACGAAACATGCTTTATTTTACTAATAACAAAAGAACACAATCACTGCAACGTTTTGCAAATAAGAGAATGACAAAAATATACTTTTTTCGAAAAAATTCAACGACAAAACAGTACCACTCAGAACGATTGGCGCCAATTTTCCTCGATTGGCCAGCTACAAAAGTGAGAGAGTGTGCAGGTCAATGAGGCCGCAGACATCTGGGTCTCTCTGACCTCATACTCTCTCGCTCAGCCAATAAAAAAGTGGCTGGCCAATTGGCTGGGAATTGTCTGAGCAGGTGCGGGAAACCTGGCAAAGTTCCAAAAGTGCGCGACGCGAGCCGCGACGCGCGCCATTCGTCGGGTGCGCCCTTTTGGCTAGTAACGAGTCCAGTTCGGAACTAAATAGACTATACATGCTTGTAATGAATATCAATAAGTCTATTAGGTTGCTTGTAATGAACATCAATAAGTCTATTAGGCGCAGATCACAAGACTGACACGCCTTTTCTAATATAAAATGAGAAATTGAAAATTTTCAACAAGCTCTTCTCGCTTTGCTGTCTTTGACGTTTGTTAATCCGTCTCGTTACATTTTGTTATTCCAGATTCAACCGCAAGTTCTGTACCATCAACCACTTTGAAGCCAAATGTGGGGCCAGTCATACCGCCAGGAGAGATAGTGACAACGAAACTCACTACTCCCAGCACGACGTCCACGACAACTTCTACCACGACGTCCACCACCACAACGACGTCACCAACAACCACTACGACGCCCACGACTACTACTACTACTTCAACCACGACGCCCACTACTACTTCTACGACGACGTCACCTACAACTACTACTAGGTCACCAACAACAACCACGATGTCTACGACCAGCACAACTTCTACCACGACGCCTACCACCACCACGACGTCACCAACAACCACGACGTCACCAACAACCACGACGTCCCCAACAACCACGACGTCACCAACAACAACCACGACGCCCACCACTACCACGACACCAACAACCACGACGTCACCAACAACCACCACGACGTCTATCACGACGCCTACTACCACTACCACTGCCACGACAAAACCGACAACTGCCACGACCAGTACAGCGGTGCCTGCAGTTCTGCCTGGTTCTTCTGGAACAACTGTAGCAGGTTGGTAATGTTTGTCAATAGTCAATGTAGATTTCTGTTAGGAGGGTTTTATTTTAAAAGTAGGCATGAATGAATACTTATTTTACGCGAAATTTTGAGAAATCCCTGCAAGAACATCAAAAACTCGAAATTCGCTAACCATCCTGGATATTGTTGATACAACCTCTGTTTCACACGGACAGCCTAGTCTGCCTGAGGCGCTTGTCATTTCGGGTAAATATTCTTTTCTTCAATGTGGTTTGTCAACCTGATAGATAAAAACAATAATTTCTGTCCCTGTTCAGGTACTCCACAGAAAGCACTTCTCGTGGCAAAACAACCAGAATCTAATGACGAGAGCAGCTCGGGGTATGTTGAACTGGTGTGGTTATATTGTACAAAATAAAATTGAATGTGATTGTGATAAGTATACTGAAATGCTCACGTAGTTTATACCAGGCTGTTTTCCTAGTAAGAAATCGTTTTCCGATACCTTTTGATAGTTGGAAATGATCACAAAGCAAATTATTCACTGAGCCAGATTCGTTTTCTTTGCGTTTATGTGATACAATATACACCCCTTTCCACGTTTTTTTTTGCAGTTGGATAGTTCCCGTGATTGTCACAATTGTGCTTATTGTGATCATTGTCTGTGCCGTGGTCGGGTTTTTGGTCTACAAAAAGATGAACAAAAAGAAGGAGAAACCAGCGAGCGAACAGGAAGCAAGTAAGTTTTAGAAAACACTCGTTCTGTTTTCCGACTAACGAAACTGGTCCGGTTCTGAAATATCTTATAAGATAATCTCTTTCTCATACGTTCTTCTTTTTCCTCATGAGTTTCCTCGTGGAAAGTGTGCTTCAGCATAAGTTATTAGGTTATTTATTAGGTTTCACATAGGTAATTTGAAGAGCTTTCACAAACTATCTCGCACAAGAATATCAAAACTGAGAAACTGTTCTGTTCACTACTGTTCTCTTTTGTTCACTACTGTTCTACTGCTCAGTACTGTTCTGTGTTGTTCACTCTGTTCGAAGACCAAATGAGAACTTTGCTCGGGATGAACTCAAATTTTTAATTGTTTGTGTGTTCCAGAGGACGATGACAAGGAGGAACCTCCGGTGAGTTTAAAACATTCGAGATTTTCGCATCAACCTCGAAAAAAACTCGTATGCAAGAACCTTCCCGCACATAAGGCGGCATTGAAAACCAGTGGCCGTATTTTGTAAGCTCAAGTAGCCATGTAAGTTACATGGACAAATTTTGAATGGAAAATTATTCACTTATGCTACTCTTGGTTCGACAGTTTCTTTGCCCGTGTTTGAAGAACTGAATGGTACCATTGAAAACCAACGAAATACAGAAGAATTATTGAAAACTGAGGCAGATGTTACCTATTGAAAAATTGCTCATGTAACTTACGTGGCTACTTGAGCTTACAAAATACGGCCACTGGTGTTTCATCTGGGTAACCAAGCTACATAACAGGGTGCAAGATTAGGTAATCATCACTAAAGTGCGACCATTTTTCAATTTAGGTTAGGATGAATGCCGATTGTAAAAAAAACAGGTGGAGGATAGTTTCGCCATTCGATTGTCCCCGCACCTTCATCCCATCCCACGCGTCTCTGGCTTTGTGGACTATTTCACAAAACTTTTATTTAGCATCAAATCTGTCGAACTTGAAGGGACTCCGGTAAAAAAAAGACGGATGGTTCATGAATACAGCTTTAGAAAAATGTGCTATTTGTCTCGCACTTTGTGTGACTCATATCCAAAAACGTAAGAGCAGAGAAATGGAAAGACTGCGATGTTCCTAAATACTACTTTAGAACTAGTATCCCGGCGCTCTTAGAATATAAGCAGAATACGGAGACTTATTTGTCTATTATTCCATAAAGATGTGTACCTTTTATGCTCTCTTATTTCTTGGTGAACGGATATTTCAATTTCTATCTGAGTTATACTCAAGCGCTACTGTACTTCTTCTTATTTGAGTGGAATGAAATCCATACTTTCAGGTACCGGGTAGCAAGGCGAAACCCAAGCCAGCATCCAGGAAGGTATGCTTTTTGGTGATATCTCGATCGTGCCCTTTATTTTCTTCCAGTTCCTGATAGAGTACTCGAAATACATTTCCATTACGTCCTATGAAGATCCCAAAACAATATTGTACGAATGTATAATTCAATCATTGAAATTTGTATGTAGGACGCCACTTTGAGCAAAATGACAAGAAGTCGAGACGATAAAGGCTTTGTTTTCCTCGTGCAACATTACGCTGATTGAGAACCCGAAAATATTCGCTTTACGAACTATATGAAAACTACAGTACACAATTGTATAACTTTTCCCTACCCTAAAAGCGTCAATTCCACCTTACTTAATATACCGATTGCAGAACAGGAAAAAAAGTGGTACGTACATCACTACCAAAAAATGAACACAAGAACCAAGCTATTTTGTGTTTACTAATGTTTTATTACCAGCCGAGCAAGAGAAAGCGACCGAGGCAGATGCAGCCGGCCCCCATCACCGCCGATGAATTCAAGTTCAGGGGACCACTCAGGATGGACTCTGGAGTCAAGGGAGACATTGTCAGTTCACACCTTTTATTATTTCAAAGCGTAGCCAGCATTTGAAAGGCGCTGTGATTTTATAAGCCACGCCCACTTTTTTGACAACTGTATTGAAGTAATGTGATAATGTGATAATGTAATGTAAGTAATGTGATTGCTGTCGGAAAAATATGTCCTGAACAGTCTCCAATATTTGTTTACAGAGACATGCCACGGAAAATGAGAAGTCGAAGAGTATCAGCTCCGTGAAGTTCGATACCAACCTGAATGAAGTGGCAGATATCGGATCCGAGATCGAAATTTTGTCGGTCAGTCGGAAATGATCTTGGGCTAAGATTTAGGGAGATAGTTTATTGTTGTACTTATAACTGGCCGGGGGTCGGGTGTATCCCTGGGAAGGGTTGAAAACTGTAACTATGTTTCTTACACGCTGGAAATATTAGTTTTTCTGTGCTATCGAAGAACATATATTCACTCACTCAAATCCGATTTCACATTTTCTCTGCTTTTCAGACATCTCAGAACCCGTCTATAGTTGTTGATGATTGCGACACTGTCATCAATAGCACGGTGAGTTCTTGTTTGTTCATCAAAACTATGACCTAAACTCATTTGAGTTATGTTCAGAATGAAATGAACACTCAAAAGCTCTACGAACAGATGCAGAACGGTTTTTCTATGGTTTTTTTTATATAATACTATGGCTTTTTCTAGTGCAGTTTGATCTAGATACACACATTATTCACGGATTGAGGTACACATGCAGCAGAGTAGACCAACACTGCATAGATTTTCTTTGTTAGATGATAACCTTGAAATTGTTAGTTTGTTGTTGTTTTCTGTCAAGTTTCACAATTCATCCTGTTTAGGCCTCCCGAGTCGAGGGTTACAGCTCGAAGCGACCGAATAAGAATAGTTCAGCCGAGATGCCGCCAAAGTCAAATAATTCCGCGACTCCGACCGTCTGAGAAGAAACGTCTCTCTGTTGTCGACATTTGTATTACTTTTCGAATAAAACAAGGATTGAATAAATTCTTTGTTGGCTATTTATTTTTGTTGTTTCTTGTTTTTGCTGAGGAGTACGATCGAAGTTGAGTTTTCTGTTTGTTGATTGTTTCATTATCCCAATAAGCTTTTCTTCTCTCTTTTCTGCAATAAGTCTTTTAGAAAACGAGGTCCTTTCACAACACCGTTTTAAGGCCGATTTCGCAATCACTTTAAACGTGAACTTTGAAAGAAGAAATTCGTCACTTTAAACGTGAACTTTGAAAGAAGAAATTCGTCACTTTAAACGTGAACTTTGAAAGAAGAAATTCGAGAAACCAAAAGATCTTCATTTCGAGAAAGAAATAATATGATCACATTTTATTCAGTCATAATCAAATAACGAAATAACATAAGTTCATAAGTATTATACATAAATTCGATGGAATAGTCACGCAAAATCAGATTATATTGATGCGTTTCCGCTTTCGAATACTACTCACACGTTTCACGTGAACACGTTTACAAGTGATCAATTGGTGACGACAATAGGCTGCTGGAACAGCACGTTGTAGCGGAAGTTCAGAATGGACTGCATCTGATTGGCAACTCTCTCCCAGGTGAAACGCGTCATCGTCACACCGCCACGAGTGGAAATCTGCAAGTTCGAGGGTTGGAGAAGAGCGAAGGCCGTATGCAAGAATAACCCGACTTTCTTTTCCAAATTTTTTTCGAAATGACTATCGATTAGCGTATTTTTAGTTAAATCCAAAGCGTTATTGAAAAATTTCGATGTGTTCGCAGATCAGATGCAAAACAGAGTTGCACCCACCGCTACAGGTTTTAGTTACTCCTCGTACGCTCTCACCCGTTGTTTTGAGCCTATATGAAATACGAGTGATTGTTGCGGTGTATACTCTGTTTCACCAATAGATGTACTTCTACAGTAATCCGTCGAATGTTCAAGGGGGCGTTTCCCAATGGATAGGTAGTTATACTGGTTCTAAACTTCCAGAGTTAGTAGTAGTCAACATACGGAAGACACTATACAATATTTGAAGAGTTCCAAGAGTGCCTGTCTACCAAAATTTGACCTATAAATGTCAGAAGATTATTGTAGAGGGTTATAAGTGGGTGGAACAGACTGTACTCGTAGTTTAAAATTGGCGTACAGAACTATTCTCCTCATATTGTTCCACTCTGGTGTTGACAGCTGCGGAGAATAATTTCGTTCTGTTTATAGTTTAATCTCACGCGAACTCAAGATCTAGATGCCTTCGCTGATCAGATCACGAAACTCAAGTGTACCTACACCCACAGGTTTCTGGTACTCCACATTACTGTCTCACACCCGTGGTCACACTACTCAATAGGTAGTTGTTTTGCTTTATTTGTAGTTTGATCCCATGTGTTTATCAAGTTTTGATGTGTTTGCTGATCAGACTACAAATAACTCACCGCTACGGGTTTTAAGTACTCCTCGTACTGCCCTACTCCCGTGGTAATCATTGTGGATGATAGGGGACAGGCCGACACCGTGACACCCGCCCCACCGGTTCCACTAACGAGAGCAGTCTGCGTCACGGCACCTCCCGCCAGATAACCGATACGGGTGCTGGCTGAAAATAATCACACAACTATAGGGGTTGCCAACTTTATAAATTTATGTCTCGAACCGGGATCGAACTCGCGAGCAAAAGGTCTGTAGCTAACGCTAGCCACAAAAGCACGTAACCGGCAAGTTTTGGAATCGACGAAATGTGTCCGTGAATAGCGTAAAGTGGGATATACAGTACCATCTCGCCTTTCCGTTGGCGACGACTATATATGAAGTGGTCAACGCTCAGAAAAGCGCAGCCCAGAACTGTCAAGTTGATAATATGTTCTGTCAAGTTTGTAGTTGGCTCCCGTGGTGTTGCAAGCATAATTCAAAAACTTCGCCCGATGCATATCAAAGTACAACGCTGGAACAGGAAAGGAACGGAAAAAGGAAACGGAAAAAAAAGAAAACCTAGAAATCTAAATGAAAAGAGTAGGAATAGTCCTCCCCCCCCAATTACCTGGTATCGGTTGTCCCGTGTAACAGTTGCTGATGGGATCGGGGGTGTAGGTGACGGTAGTTTGTAGTTGGTTCCCATTCACCGGATAGTTCGAGTCGGACAAAGCCTCCAGATACTGAAATATATTAAGGATGAAACTTTTTTCAATTCCAAAATACAGAACTACATTCGGAACCTCACAACAAAGAGTGTTGTACAACGAACAACTAGATTCTTACCGCGGCCATAATTTCGTTCTGTGCAGCCTGTTGTGCGTCTTGACTTGTCTCGGACTGGCCGGGGAAAAAGTTCGTCACCTGTATTCCCGTAGCTGTAATGAAGTGAATGAAGTATTATTTCAACTTAGCATTGTCCTTTTATTAACTAACATTGTAGTTTCTGACTTCTCACGATCTTGAATCCCGGCGGGCTGACTAACCCTTCACAAACAAGAAAAAACATGACAACCGTTTTTTTACCTGTTTATGTTACCAAAATTTTATAGTTTGAGTCCTAGTCCCACAGTAAGCTGCTTCGAATATCAAACTACAGCTCAGACTTCAACACCCTGTATTTTTCATCTTTTCATTTCTGAAGCCTTAAAAACTTACTAGCGATCGGCAGAAAATACGTCCATCTAACGGGAGGGCTGATGGTAAACGACATGGTCGGGTCAGTGATGATTTCGTTATCTTGCGAAAATCCACCACCTACAAGTACTTCATTTGTAATCCGGAACATTAGTTACAACTTACTAACTATCTTGCATACCTTCTGAATATCATTTCACTTTTTTCCAGCTCAACGGTTATTCTACGGTCTCTGTTCTCGACTACATACCTTATTTTAGTATAGACAACTTTAATCTGGCTGATAATGAATCCAAACGATCATCTCAGTATTTTCCTAACCTATTTTGAGCGACTCTCACAGGTCAAGCAAATGTTCATCAACAGACAGTATAGAAGTCTCTCTCAGACCATAGGCTGTTAATTACGAATTCGCGTTTGGTCGAAACTGTATTGCAACAAATCTAGAGATATAGTGTGCCCCGAAGAGACTCAAGAGACGTCAGACGACGAGAGGGAAAATCAATATATATGACAGCCACGCTGTATAATTATACATTACAGTAATTTACTGTTTTGCAACGGCGCTTGTTCTGAGCTGGTTCAATCAACTACTGTACCCCGTTCACCAACCTGCACTACAGCCTTCCGCGACCAGGAAATATACTGAAACGGTGGTGGAGAAAAGTAGAACGTACATGACAAGTATGACTGTTATCCCACATCTCGTCGACTTTTATAGATATGCCTTACAGGTAAACAACTTCTTAGAATAGGGTTACACAATGTTTTCGTCCGCATCTTATTGTGGTCAGCGCATGAGTCAAACACAACAAACATCCCATTATAGCAGTACAGAAAACGGTGTATTTACCTGTATTACTTTTTCACGTTACAATGAATTTCACTATCACTGAACTAATGTGAGAATGAGATATTAACCTAACCTGACCTTCCCACTCCTACAAGCTCGAACACCACAGCTGTCTTTAATAACTAGTTAAATTGAATTGAATATTCATTAACAAACAATCAAAGAAAAACTCAACAACATAACAAGGTCACTTAACGCAAACAATGATAGCAAACATTTCTCTAATTAAAATACATGAAAGTGGGAAACAAAAAGTAACAAATACTAAATGGATACAAAACTAGTTCTTCTTCTTGAACTTTCTTCCCTTGATGTTGTGCGTTTTGATGGCTGTACGGTTCTTCTTCTTCATTGCTTTCATTTCATCCAACTTTTCTTGTAAATCGTCCAGTGCATGGGAGGAAACCGTCTGCAAATAAACAAATAAATGTTCCTTTCGTGAAAGTCCATATTTGACGATAAGGATCACCAGATATGATTTTTTGTCTGATCTTGAAGCACATAATTTTACCTAAACGTACGGTAGTCGAATTAGTTATACAGCCGATTGAAACATAAGAGCCCCCAGCACGCCGTTTGCCGTTGTTAAAGAAAAGGTCGGATAATCACTCAAATGCATAAACGTCGCGAACCAAGTTAGTTTGTCCTGATTCAATCTAAACTGCCACAAATCATGAATTTATCCATTTTTCTCAAAGTAGAAAACTTTTCAATTAGTCAAAAGTCGTTGGGGGAAAAAGATCCTAAGTCTTCATTCATACACATATTGACAGAAGTTTCTCAAAGAGAATTTAACTCACTTTCGAATACCGATCCATAAGAGCCGGCGTGATGTAGCGTGTCTTCTGAAATTCGAAAAATTAGATTATCAACGAGCCAAGCTGCTCTGGCTACTCTAGAACATGAATACCACCTGGTGGTCAACTCTCACGTGGTAAGCTATTGGTTTCACGTAGATTTCCCCAAAGATGTTTGCATAATACAGCTACCAGCTGGAAACAGCTAGAAGGTGAACATAAAGGGCATCAGTTTATAGATCTGTATGATCGAGCATGTCAACTATACAGTGTGAGTGCAAAATATGGACAAATATTCAAGGCATACAAAACGTGATTTTTGTGGAGATAAATCATACCTTCAGCGTGAACATTTTGTGAATATTCAAGTCTGTACTTTGAAAAAACTTTTAATAATAATAATCGTTTCACCGATATGTCTGAACCAGAAAAGATTCAAGGACTGACCGGTAGACTGAGCTTCTTGACATCGGGCAGTGGGACGAGCAACTCGTGCCTCAACTCATAGCGCAGGCTATCTTGTTTCCGCAGAAGATCTGACATATCCTCATTCGCGTTGTCACGTTCTCTGGTTCTGAAACACGAAACACGCCTATTAATATCGCGCTGTAGTGGTTTTTACAACAAAACCTTTAGCACTGTCTATTCAGCACTGTCAGCGTTCCGTGTTTAACACCAGTAACTACTAATGATCGTTAAAAAACGAATAACAAACGTGGGTTTCTATTACAATCCACAACTATCCATCTACAAATCTAGACAGGACTAACCTATCGTCCAAATCGAGATCCGCTTCTCTCGCTGCCTTCTCGAACCAAGTTTCGTTGAGACGAATCTGCAAAGATACATGAATAAAGCTAAAATCTCAGGAGATGCACGTGATCAACTTGTTTCCAGTCCACCATTCACGATTCCGATATCTTTCAAACAAATTAACTATGAAATTTGTTTAAATTTATCACATGGTGGTCTGTGGTAGGTAAGAATGAATCAAACCCATGAAAACAGCGAAAAATATTGCCAATTCCTGACAAATGGTTCGTTCATGTTTTGCAACCACCACTTCTAACAATAACACACATCACTGTGACATGAAAGAGGCGAATTAGAGTAGATAAAAGTATTACTCCTAGGCTTACCATACTCCAAACTATTCACCCCTCGAGTTGATTCGTATATTGAAATAATCAATAATGTTCTTCTATATGGCCAACCTTCTTCGCTCGATAGACTAGCGTATCGAGATCAGAGGCCAACTTGACGCGATGCTGCAACGCCACACGCAACTCCTCGGCGTCAATGGGGAACACGGGCAGGTCCTTCTCTGAATGTTATAAATTTACAGTTGTGGTATAGTATGTTAATAAATGTGATAAATAACTATAAACACTATAGATGAATAAGTAGAACAACCCAACATACATTCTCAATACTACATCAATGAATCGATCAGAAACACAAAGTAGCGTGTAGCGACAGTTACGTATATTCTATTCGTTGGCTGCCACATAAACACTAATACTAAAAAATAATAATCATATCGTTTTGGGTTTGAACCTAACATTTCATTAGGTGCAAACAATATTCGCTACACTTTCAGTTCTTTGCCGAGTGCTGGAAAAAAACAGCACAAACAGACTAGGTACACAGATTCAAATTAGACATACTGTATGTCTGTATGTCATGACAATCATCCCTAATTTTGGTGAAAATACTCCGAAACTATTATTGACAGAAACCACTCGATTACTCACCTCTATTCAAATTGGTACATATCTTCTTGTACAAATACGCATCCTTGGGATCAACGAACAAGACAGTCAGACCAGTTTGACAGGCACGAGCGGTACGACCAGAACGATGAATGTACATCTGAGAATACAAAAATGACTCAGATGACGAAACATTAAAGCACCATCAGAATAATTCGCAACGGATTCTTAGTTGACTAGTTGGATTTTGATTGTCAACGAAAACAACGACCAACTCGGGAACTTTGTCGCAGTCATGGATCATGCTTTAGAGCGACACTTGTAAAACACCATTCTATACTTAAAAATTTCTTGTACGAGCAGACAAAGGGAACCCAGTGAAAACAGTACCTCAGCCGTCTTCGGTACTTGATAGTGAATGACGTGCTCGATTCCCTTGATATCCAAACCACGTGCCGCCACATCAGTGGCCAACAGGACACTGTTTTCTTCCGCTGAAATCTATAACCTCAGCAAAATAATATGGTCTAATTCAAAACCATAACCGAAAAAAAAACATATTTCAAAGTCGAGTGGAGAAAAAAAAATCGAAAAACGGAAGAAACAAGAATAAATATGCAACGTACCCGCAAACCTCTCCAGATTCACAAGTCGTTGTCGTTGAATCATACTAGCGTGCAACATCATTGGCTTCATCTTCAACAGACCGAGAATGCCATACAATCTCCTGGAGGCATCTACTGAGTTGGTGAAGATCAGCGTCCTGCCAGCATACCGCTTCAGAAGGTATACCAGATAGGTGTCCTAGAATGGAAATACGTTGATATGAATAACTAAGCTCACATTTTATAAGAATAATAATGAAGTGAAACAATAAAATGAAACGCAAACTCGGGTACCCCAGAGTAATAGAACGTAGTGCACGCCTAATGTTACTTAAAGACACACGCTGTAATTAAATAGTGTTTGAGCTTGCAGCGAAACATACCTGAATAATCAGTTTGGGGTTTTAGGGCCGCTTCAGAAATCTCGAACACTAACCTTGTCTAGCAGTCCATTGCAGTTCAGACGGGTTTCCACCAACTTCTCTGCGGTGCCGAACTCGCGAGTCACATCTACGACGCGATGGTGCTGAAGGCGAAGGCCGGTCGTCTCGATTAAATAGTCTGAAACATTTTGATATTATCAACTGTCTCTGAGCGAATGGAAGAAAAATTCAATTTATCTAACGTTTCTGTCAAGTGACCCCTTGAACGATTTATAAATATATGTCTTTTTATATCATTCGATGAATCAAACAGCATTAACAAAACTTGTTAAGGCACAAAACAACAAGCACAACCGCGAGTAGGTGAAAGATCTTATAGATACTTACTATTGTCACCAATACATTTCGCTCGGAACTTTCCGAATATTTTCACTTATTTTCGTTCGATAAACATTCTAGATTCTATTCCACTCACTTATCTTCTCCTTGGGCGTCATTTCCCGTTTTCTCGTCTGTTTCTCGCCCGGTCGCAGGGCCTTCTCGGGTGTCACGTACGTGAGGGTGGCAGAGAAGACCAGCGTCTGCATCTTCTCGTCCGTGCAGGATTTTGACTGACTGCAAGTTTATACTACAGATTGCTGGACTGAATGATTGTAAGCATGAACGATCTTATAATTATTATTCATATTATTATTCGTTATTGAAGATTTCTAATAATGCTTCTATACATGATTGTCGGTTAATAACTACACAATAGAACGAGAAATCACGGTCATTCAACTCAACTTTCATATATTTCTATTTCTCCATAAACAACTCCCTAACAATATGCCGATCAATTCATGAGGTGAGATGATAACGTATTCTCATTTGGTCCCATTCCAAAACAAAACCAGTTTGAGCCATTCAACAGTCCATGAGAAGATATCTGAGATCTACGAGATACAAAAAAAACGAACCTTCGCACAGTCTCGAGGATCTTTCCCATCTCCTCGAAATGACCCTGTTCCACCATACGATCAGTCTCATCGATGACCAGACACTGGAGACCGGACCATTCAGACAAGTACGTATCCGGTTCCGCCTGCAATATGAATAAATACTACCTTTCACTGATAACCGCACCACAATCTATATAATTGTAAAAAGTACCAACTTTCCAACCCATGCATCTAAAGTCGTTCAATGCGATTTTACTGCTAATATTTTCTAGGATGGGGATCAACATTTTTCATAATCATTCTCAAAGCCTTCACAAGTTAAATTTGAAAAGCAAAGGAGAACAAGACAAGCTACTCTACACATAAAGATGAACCCATCGTCTTTAATTATATTTCTCCAATTGCGCGACATCTAACAATGTGGAAAGTCACGAAATGAATCGCAAACAAATCAATATTCCATCCAACGAATCGTACCCGCTGCATGAGATCCCACAACCGTCCGGGGGTCGCCACCAACACCTCCGGCAGCTGTTCTGACGTCACGCGCAACTGCTTCACGTCCGCCAGTCCTCCAACGATGGACGTGACCTAGAACCACATTGTTACTCGATCACGGTTAATGATCAATGTTGGATGAAAGTCTAAAGTTGGCCATGTTTCCATACACTATTCAAGCCAGGAATACAATAATTTGCCAAGTTCTGACTAGATAACACAATTTGAGTGTTATTCCGAATCGTACTGCTTTCGAAGCAGCCTTTTCCAAGCAAGGACGTAAACCGTCTCTGAAATTCCGTTTTTCGGTCCGATCGTTTACACGGAAAAGTTCCTGTTTTTCGTTTACCTTGAATGGAAGGAACTTGCAGAGTGCCGTGAAGGTGTTCATGATTTGGACGACCAGCTCTCTCGTCGGTGCCAACACAAGGGCGCGCGGACCGCGTCCCAAACGATTCTCGCACAGAAGACGATTCAATACAGGCAGGGCGAACGCCAGCGTCTTTCCGCTACCCTGAACACGGAATTTAATTGAAGTCGGTATAGAGAGAAAAATATATTATCTGAAAAACCACACTGCCAAGGTGCTAACAAATCTTGTAGAGCAAAATATGAGACATACCTCAAACTTTCAATAGCCATACTATCGGTAAACTATCAAAAAGGTAAATTTACAGTTTCATATGAACGATCGCGGCTCAAAAAAATAGACTTAGTGATCTAGTTCAAACTACTCAACGTTATTTGCTTAAAAAAGTATAACTTGTACGACAGATGGAATACGAAGTGAAGTGGAAGACCACATCATCCATTGTTCGATATCTTCATCTAGCCCGCAGCAAAAGTCAGTTATTGAGAAGAATAGGATAGGATAACGCTGAATGAACAAACCGTTTCCGCTGCTCCCAGAATGTCCTGTCGATCTCTGACGGCGGGTGGTAGAACCAGCCGTTGAATTTCGGTTGGGGTTGTGAATCTGAAAAAAATAGAACCATAAACATCACCAAGTTTATCATAGAACAAAACGAACGTTTCATATCAGGTAGGTTTGAACGTCTTCGTTAATGATAAATCCATTTGAAAATGCAAAAGAATACGAAGAGGATTGTACTCATCGGAATCAAGCTAAACTTTCGCGTTGGCAGTCATATTTTCCACCATATTCTCTTCCCAGTGATCCAAGATGGTCAAAAAGTATGCTCACCCAAGGCTAGTCAAGGCTGTCATGAGTTCTTCGGGTAGGTTGAACTCGCTCCAGGCAGACATATCCGGTCCGGTTGAAGCAGGAACTAGAAATCAGTAGAAAATGTACAGAGCGACAGTGTACACACCCTTATTCAGTATAGACAATCCGCAATCATATTAACTTATCAGGTTCCATTAGTAGATTAGTTAGACCATTTATTATTATATTTACGCCAAGGCTAAACAAGGTGTCCTTCCGTAAACACTACAAAAACAGCTTTTAGGTAAACATTAGGTAGGCTTACCAGAATCGACTTTGGCTTCACTCGTCTCATCTTCTTCCTCGTCTTCATCCTCATCGCTGTCATCGATACTAGTGAAGTCCTCCCTATTTTCTGCTGCCTTCACCGGCTCAGCCTTTTCAGCATCGAACTGGACCTAAATAGACAATAGCTTCTTTTCAAGTCCTTCAGCTTTCGGATAAAGTCAGAATTATACCTCATACTGTCTCAGAAACGGTTCAGTGGTAGTTGCCTTGTTATTAACACAGTGTGGTTTTATATGTTTATTGCTTCTATGTACATCACACTGGAGAGAGAGAGGAGATGTGAGTGCCCCAAATGACTGGGATGCCCCTTATATACCGAGAGGGCGGAGCTAAACTAGATCAAACAACCATGTCTGGCCAACCTGACCAGACTACAAGCGAGAGAGTGAGAGACTCAGCGATCGTGTCCCGCGACGCATACTTCATATTAGTATAGTTTCATATTAATATGAGTTACCAAAAACACAACACAAGTGAAAACCACCCACTGTATAAACCCTTCACGCTGAATGTTAGGCCATAGGTAAAATAGTTCAATGCCAGGGCAACTAAAATGATCGTGCGTAACCATGAATATTGTTATGATATCCCCGCTAATATTATTATTTTTCTCGTTCATTTCGTTTCTAGCACTCTTCACTTCTAAAAATGAGCGTATCACGGCGTTAAGACGCGGCTAAATTTTTGGAATGAGTTGCCTTATATGCGTCGGCCGAGTTTCGAAATTTTCAAACGCGAATTTTTGCGGGAAAGCGCCCATCGCTGACGTGTTTCGCGTGCTTAGCGCTGGTGCGGATTTGGTGCATAAGTAAAGTTTTTATAATAAGAGAAAACTATGTATCTTATATAACTGTTATGGTATATAAAAATGCGTAAAATTATTCTTGTTTAATAGAGAAAAGAATTATATAGAATAATGATCGTCAATCGAAATAATTTAAATTATAATTTTGCGGCGCAATGAAATCGTGCTCCATTGGACTCGGTCCTTTAAACTACAATCGAAATTTTGCGGCCGGTGACTTCACAGAAACTGAATGCTATTGTGTAAAACGCCGTGGTATGTTCCAGAAAGATGACACAAATGAGGGTGGGTCAGCACCATTTTGACGGGGCATTTTACCTAACCTATGTGTTAGACAGAGGAATGGAACCTTCAGTGAGAAAAAATCACTCACTTTCTTAGTTTTCTTTCCTTTCTTAGATGTTGATGTGTCTCCCGATTCCAACTTCGCTCTCTTCCGTTCACGAAGACCGCGCTAGAAAATACAAAACTAGTTCTATACAGAATATTCACATTCTACATCTACGTTAGTTACAATGAGTGACAACAAAAGTGGCAATCGTTTCTTTTGGAGTTCTTGTTAATATTGGACAGCAGCAGAGTGGGAATATTCTGTATTCATAAACTAACCCAATCATTGGATCGAAATGTTTATCAACAAAGCCCCCAAATCGAACGGTTTAGTCAACCTTTCCCTTTCGGTTGTAGGGTGATTCAATACCCACTCACCCTTTTTGCAGCATTTTTCATCCTTTTCGCTTTCAGTCTCTCTTCCTTTTCTTCCTCCGCAGACCGTTCGGGAACCTCGGCAGTGGCGATCTCACTGGATTTGGGCGTCTTTGTTTTGCTCTTTTTCGTTGGTTCTTAAAAAAACGGTAAAGAGAACACAATAAGATTTTGAGACAACATTTCTCTCAAAACTGTGACGAAGTGCAACAAACTCGTTTACCAACAATAGGTTGTCTATAGTAGCCAAACAAAATAGTGTTTCTTGTGTTAATTTATCAGGACGTCGAAGATAATTTCGCTTTTAATCTATTTTTGCGATACAGTCCCGTCGCAATTTGGTAACATAATATTAGCATGACTAATATGCTCATTCAGAATACGAACCTCCTTCTGTCTTCGCCTTGTCTGCCAGTTTCCGCTTGTTTCCTTTCTCCTTCTTTTCCGGACCTGACGAATTTATTGGCTCTTCTGCGATACTATCATTTGTGATACTAGTGTCCTTCTAAAAAAAGCAAAAAATTGGACTTGGAACACGCAAACAGATGTAACGATGACCTGATCACCAAGCTTGAAGCATCATCGTTCAACTTCAACGTAGATAACTGAAAAGCCCGCAACATAACAGGTTGTTATACTTTTTTTGCTTTTTATACTTTTCTCGATATTATTGAACAGCGATAATGGTCTTGGTTTCTGCATCGAATAGTTTAATAATGCCACCCTCAAGTGGAACCAACAAAATAGAGAATGCTTAGTCTGCACTAACTGTCGAATTGCGAAAACACAAAGGAAGTGCAACCAAAGTTCACCTACATAAAAAAAAACAGAAAAACGCACCTTGTTCTTCTTCTTTTTCGACTTCGTTGCAGCGGGAAGATTTTCTGGTAGAACCTCCTCGAACGTTCCAAGAAACCCAAAATTGGCATCTGAGAAATCGGCTTGGAAATCTGGAGCCACCCATTTGTCCGAAGACGGTAACGACACCAGTCGAGGCATTCCTAAACGAAATATTGTCGATTCAGAAGACTTCCCTAACGATCGATTCTCAATAACGAAAAATAAGACGAAGAAGTCAGACTTCCGAATCCAACGATAGAATGAAAAATCGACCTTTTAAGTCAACCTAAGTGACCTACAGTATACTTCATCACATTACAATACTTTATATAAATAAGATAATTGAAGAGGTTATTCAAAAAACCAAAAACAAGAGGAAAAATCCGACGAAACAACTTTCATTCATTTCAACAATAGAATAAAACAAATTTGAGTGTGCAACAACGAATCAACAAAATATAACAAGGTCTGCAGAACAAAACACGAACAAACCAAATGAGCGAGCAACGAGGAACCGCTAAACAAATAACTAATCAAAGTAAAACATTATTCGAAAACTGAGTACTAAATTGTACAAACACTACTGTATGATAAACCTGTCTCTTGCAACACATTAGAATACGAGAGTCAGAAAATTAGTCCTGCTCCATAACTTCGGTCGAAACTTCCTTCCGTTTCAATTTGCGAGCGGCCAATAGATACCGTAATCCAAACTTGTTATGATCCGCCCTGAAATGAGAACTAAAATCATAACAAATAATCAAAGCAATTTCATGATGCCAAACACTTTTCATTACTGCGGTTTGCCTCGAGCACATGTAGGATAAAGAAAACGTACATTTTTGAGATCAATTGCTGATGATGGGCAATAATTTGCTGGGCGCCTGTCAAAACAGCCACATCGGCGCGACCCTTCAGCTTCATTCCGTGAACATGCAGAATATTGCGCAGCCAAACCTGGAATATGTACACATGATTAATTTTCGGCCAATTCTACAACTAACCGGGTTTTTAGGTAACCTAACCCTTTTTTGGTAACCCATTTTTGAGGTTACCTTGGTGGGTAACCTGAAAGTAACCTGAAACTAAAATCCGGTTACCGTTCAAACTAACGGTGAAAACCTCATTTTGCGTTAGAAAAACAGGTAACCAGTTTTTCATTTTAGGTTACTAACCGGTTACCTACTGAGGTAACCTGAAAAATAGGTTACCAAAAAAAGGTTAGGTTACCTCAAAACCCGGTTAGATATAGAATTCACCTTAATTTTCATCAACGTTGGAAAACTTTGGTGCAATTAAGTTAGACCAACAAATGTCACCAATTAAATAGGTTATAAATAACCAACTATTACCAATCAAAACAGCTATGCATAACCAAAAGTATGACTGAAGTTCTTATTATCGTTAATAATTCTTAAACTTACCATATAGAAATGCACGTGAGTCGAGTTCCAGACAACTGTGCCATCTGCCGCCCATTTCAGCAACTTTTCTGCATACTGAACTGGTAGAGACCGAGTGACTAGTGGAACTGAAAAACTTGCAATATAGCTTCTTTACCTCGCACCGAAATCTATTCTCGTATATACACATGACATCATCATATTTGCAATCAGATAATGTATTTTAAATGGAAAGTCGACTAAGAAAACATGAACTCACCTTGCTCCAAAGGAGTACTTTCCATAGAGAGCTGAATGAGAGGAGTATCTCCCAGACGGAGACTAGCCATCAGAGCCGTACCATAGTCATTCAAGGACAAATATCTGGAATAGATGATTGTGGAAAAGCTTCGGCAACATAGGTGAAGGCCGGGGAAAAGTACACGAACGTTTTTGAACTGAAACACGGCTACGAAAATCCAAGAAAAGAGATACACTGTCTCATGTTCTCATGTACCTTTTTTGACAGTTTTCGGTTCCCAGAGCTAATATAAAACCTAGTATGCCTCATTAGCAGAATCCTGAGAGGAACTTGGGATAGCACATAGCATGGCGCCTGAATGCTGTCTGAACATCGTCCAAACATTAACATTATAGGTATCCACATTCACACACTACTACTCACTTTTTGACTTGCTTGGGCGAAGTCTGACTATCCAGCTGGAAGGGGTCGAACAAGCCTACCGTATCCAATGAGTATACGCCCACGCCCTCCGTCGAGCAAACTGCGAATCTGCGCCCTACAACGAGACACATGCGATTACAGGACAATATCGCCACGTGACAGGAATGAAGTTGCTGATGATGCTTCGACAGAACATCTTCTACATGTGTTCTTTAACAGAAGAGAAACAAAACTTCTGGAAGAGAATTTATAGACAAAAATATGTAAATGTAACCGGTTTACACTAAATTGTATCAATCAATAACTCACTGGTTCAATGCGACATTCAATCTTGAAAAGATGAAAAGGCATGCTTACCAGTGGGACAGTATGAAACGTCATATACTGCGATCTCCGGCTTCGAACTTCGTTCACCCAAGTCCATGTGCTTCGTTCCAGGCAGCTTCACTTGTCGCCTGAACAGCATAATTAAACAATTTCAAAGTATTATTGATGTTACTCACAGTTTTTTTCGTTCCTAAAATAATTTTTCTTTCCTGAATTTCTAAAATTCCTTTCAATGAAAATTTTTGATCGGTTTCTCTGCGGATAAAACTAGGGGACTCACGTGAAATCTGGCTCCTGATCTGAATCCGATGCATCCACAAGTGTCATATTTCCGAACTCTGAGAAGTTTCGACGATTGACATCCAGCTAAAAACGATATATAAAAGATAAGGTGAACAATTCTACAACTCCCGTTGGAACATTGAATGAAACAACTGCCGATGCAAAAATTAGTAGAATCATACATACACGTTAGATATAATAAATAGTTCGTGCTCAGAGTATATTGTTAACTGAAAATGTCAGACCTCCAACAAAACTAACCACTACTCCATCTAGACTTCTATTCTGAGTGATCGTGAACTTCTTCATGAGAAGCCTATCTGGTACGGAATACAAACAGAAGTTGTTCGAATCTCCTCCCAACAACAAAAGGGCACCGTCGGGTGAGAATCGTAAACAAGTGAACGATCTGCAAACAATTACTATACCATAATCATAGTTTTGCTAATCACTATACATACACTATAACTATACGCTAACCTAGGTGGCATAGTGACCGTACATAGACTAAACTCCCCTCTTGCAATATTGCTTTCCGTATTCATTGGGAGTTATATTATCTGGGGTTTTCGCCATCCTTTCTGTCTCAATACATTTCTTTTGGTTCCTTGGTTTAAAACATATTCTATTTAATACTCACTTGCTTTCGGCTGCCTTCTGTCGAGTGATCACATCAGTCTGTCCCCTTCCAGGGTCCAGATCCAGTTTGGCCTCAATCGAACCAGCATGTGACATCTGAAACAGCTAATGTTAAGTCGAACACTACAATAAAATTGAACAACTATCGACAGAAGCAGAGCTAAGAAGAATTAAACGTTTAGGGTTTAGAATACGACATACAGAGCATTCATATTCTGGATTTGATGGAACAAGTGAGTTTTTTCTTAAGCAATTCCTTGACAAAATGTTATACTGTCACATTGTTATCTCATGTCAGTATTCCACCTGGCTTCTTCAATACGTCACACAGAGTCTAGATCTAGATATCCAATAGAGCATAGTTCTAGTGATATAAACTGACATCTTCTGCTCGGAAGAAAGTGAGAGCCGAATCAATGGTTAGTGCAACAATCAACTGGCCACAGGGTGAGAACTCGACTGCCAGGCCCTCTTGCGGCAACTCTGTTGATTCGCAAGAAGAATCCACGATGTTCCACATTCTGAAATACCAATAGGTCATAAAATAGATCACACTTCTCTGCACGGACAGTTAAGACCTACCCATACTTGAGGCGAGCGATACCAGGATACCACCAATATTCTCATTCGGACTGGGTTGGCGTTATTGAATTAGAAAAAGCCATATTGGTCACGTGTTTTTGTGAGAATCGGAATCACGACAAGACGAAGATAACTTACTTGATTGTACGATCCCAACTACTAGATGCCAGTGTGTTTCCGTGAATAGAGAGCCATGAGATGTTCGATTGATGGCCAGCCAGTACGTCAAGCAAACGGCCGTTTTCCATACTCCAGATGAAGATCTGAAGATTAGTAGTTTAAATTGATCTCTCTGTGAAAAAAATGCTTAATGAACTGGTATTTATAATTAGAGTTCAACGTTGCGCGAAAAACTTCTGGGTGAAACCAGCTGAACTATTTCAAGAGGGCAATTTAGTGAGTTTTACATTTTACCTCGTTAACTTCCTTTTCACGTTACGACAAGGTTAATTAGAGCTTCCAATTATATCTGCCTATCTGTCTCGTTAACCTTGACATAGTGTAAAGTATATACTTGGTCAAAAAAGATGTAGGATGCTTACACTGAACACTTCTTTGCCACCGGCGCATACAATGTCACCAGCTTTATCAACGGCGAGAGAACCGAGCTGAGTTGCTTCCGGGCACACCAGAGTACGGAAGTTACGGTATCTGAAAAAAAGTAACATATACGGAGCAGAGCGTTTGACCCAATGACGTGAACAACCATCCGATAGAATCACTATAAAGCATCGTATCCTAACGAAAATCCAAACATTAACTAAGAAGATACCTCTTGAGATCGTGAGCTCGAACAGTTCCGTCCAGGGATGCACTGAGAATGGCTTTTCCGCTCTGGGTCCAACGAACAGCTGTCACACCCGAAGTGTGCTCATCGAACGTCACGGTACAGAAGGAAGTGCGACCATTCCAAATTTTCACCTAAAATTCAAGATGTCCACACGTTTTGATAGTTTCATACACCTGTTTATAAATTAGCCAGAGAATGCGGAATATATTCGAAATCAGCACTAGCTATTACATATAAATATAAATACTGGTTTATACGTAACATGTCCCAGCCAGCTGAAAGATCGTGCATCCGGTTGAAAATAGTGAACAGGTTGAGAATACAGAAACAAGTTCAGCAGATGGTATTATCTATTTTTGTGAAAAATATTTTTGAAAACGTCGTGGTATGTTGGAGGTCGCGATTCACAACTTCGAGTGAAAGTTAAGTTGAAGACCGAAAATTCAATGTTTCGTCCCGTGATGTGGGTTAATTCAATTTGTAACGATAAACGGCTTATAAAAATGTCTAACCTTTCCATCCTCCGCTCCAGTTGCCAAGAGGGCGCCATCGGGACTGAACTCTGAGGTGAGGACGCGCTGTGAGTGAGCCTGCTGTTTCATGACGTATGTCTCCGACTGCCATTCCCAAACCTGAAAAGTCGATTAATATTTTATCAGTACTAACCCACCAATATAAATTATCAATATAGACAGACGCAGCAAGCTTTGTAGAAAAAACTCACAACAAGCTGTGCGGCGCTCCCAGTTCCACAGCCTAATGCCAACCAATCTCCCGTAGTGTTGAAACGTACTGTATTGACTTTCATTTCGGAAACTCTAAAAGATAACGAATATAGAAAAAACTGTCAACAATGTAGCGCGGACCAACACTAGGTTAAGGTAAAGAAAAGGAGGTCGTGAGACAAAAATTGAAATTGCGCGTCACGTTTTCTCGGTCTACCTCACCTAGACTTTATCTGATATGCAAACGATTTCTTCATGGACTAACTTCACCATTAAGTCTACACAATAAAAACAAAAACTCACCTCAGATTATGAATCAATGCGAACGTTGGGACCTCGTGCAGGACAAAAACTCCATTCGAGAAGGCTGTCACCAGGATACCCGTTTTTGGGTGGAGATTGGCGGCGGAAACGACGATTGACGTTTTACCTGTTCCCGCAGCTTCGATAACAGAGAAGCTGAAAAAGAACCAGAAATAATTTAAACAATCGTCCATGCATTATAAACTAAACACGTTAGATGAATGAAATAGCTTCGTACTTTACCAGTTCGAGAATAAATGTAAAGCAGTAGAATTTTTGACTATATACATGTGTTTTAGCAAAGTAACGTTAAACAGTTGAAAGATATTGAGAGAAGGAGAGTTTAAACTAACACAAGTAAAGGTGAATAATGCTATGGACTCATCCACTACCCGTACATTGCTAAAGTTGCCCGAATAGTCAGAAAAAGTCGAGAAATAGATTATCTTCTCGCCAAAAATGAGAAAATTGGTCTATTTTTGTTTCAAATTCATCAATTTTCCCGTACACAAATCTAAAAACGAACTACTTTTTGTCGAATCGAACAATTGGACCTTATGTATGGTCTCACCTCTTCGTCTTGTCATAGTACAACCGCTGTACGGTATCGTCGGCTCCTTCCTCCGGCTTCTCCCATTGACCCTCTTCCAAATCTCCTTTCACGAGGGAACTCGTCCACACTTGACAGAAACCGCGACTGTCTACCGACAACAACTGAAACGACGAGTTTAGTGATTAAAACGGATACTTGGAACTCATTACTGTGCAAACAGCAAATTGACTGAAATTTTCGAACTTGTTCAGACTATGAATTTCTTCAAAGCTCTTGCCGCCTAAAGATCAAATTGGGCTCGAACACTATATATTACTTGTGTATTAATACTTCTCTTAAATCACCAGAACTTTGTCTCTAACAATAACTCAGAAGAACTACAACTCAACATTATCGGTCACATATGTTGCTTTGATGAAGATAGAAGACTAATTTTCGCTAGAGAAAAAAATGAAACCTACGTCATACGAGTTCTGCAGAAACTGTGCGGTGATAATGGGCCCTTTGTGTGAGCCGAGCTGGTGAATGAACAGATTCTTGTAGCTCTTCGAACCAACCACGCGAACAATCTTATCCTCACCTCCGGTCACTATCAGGCTGGAAAAAGAGATTAAAATTATCTTACCCAACAAGAGTATAAAGTAAGATTAGAGAAAAATTGGCTATGATATAGGTGGTAGAAAAGAATTCTATGCAGCTTTTTCTTTGATGGGAATATTTGTCCGCAAATGGGAGATCTTACTCTCTCTTTTCGTCCTACATTTACTGAGTCCAATGAAAGAATGAACACGTCAGAGAAATGACCCAACGACTTTACTGTGACTGTCCATTGTTTTTTTTTTCAAGTTTAATTTTCAAGTGCTGTATCAATCAAACCAAAACCACACTATCTCTATCTCTAATGAGCTCACTTTCCATCGCTTGACCAATCGACCGACGTCAATGTTTCTCCAGAAATATGGTAGGTTTGACGGAGGAAGAACGGGTGATAACTATTGCTATCAAAATGTGAAATGTCGTGCAATTGAAGATCATTATCTCTACACAGAGCGAGTAACCTGAAAATCCACGTATTCGCACAAAAATTAAAGTTTTTGAATACTTTAATATATAAATTCAACAGAGCACAGACTAGCAGTGGGCCAGTGGGCGAGGTTAATAACCACCAATAACAAACGACCATTTGCTATTGAAAACTTCCACTATAACAATTGAGGATGCTAAAAGAACTAATTGAGTAATGGACAGGCTGTCTTATACTTAGTCTACTTGCGGAAAAATCAAAAAGTTGAGATGAGATGAATAATGAAAACGGATAAATACTTGGGCTACTCCCACATACCTTCCATTGGGAGAGAATTGAATAGCCTTCACTGTACGGTTCGCACGAAATGTATGTACAACCGTTTCAGAAGCAAGGTTCACGTAGAGAACATGACCACCTGCAAGATGATGAAAATGTCGAAACTCAAAATTTCAACCAAATTTGATTCACTGCAGAAAATGTGAAACATGAGATAAGAGAGAAAAATTTAAATATTCGCTGAATATGAGGCGGGAACCATTAACGTGAGACGGGCACCTACAAAATCACGACCAAACCAACCTTCATTACTGACGATGAGATGGGTACCACTACTGTTCAATGTCACACTCACGATGTTGAACTCTGATTCTAATGAAAGTGTGCGGGAAACATTGCTGAAACATGTCGACTTTTGAAATAATAATAACTCAGTGTATTCAAACAAATATCAAGAAAGATTTAACTGTGGAACTTTATCTACCTATACCGAAGTAGTACTAGTATAGCTACCCAAAACAAGAAACAGTTGGCGGAATGGCTGAGGTACTTGGTTCTTGGGTATAGTCATGTATTTCTGAACTCACTTTCGTAAATCGAATATTGATATCTTATTTCCGACAGGGCTGATGACGGAGTTTCCATCAGGTGAGAAGAGAACGTTTCCATTTCGATACACAGATCCAATCAGATTGGAGAACTAAAAAGTGGATTCTCGGCATCCGTGAAGTAGTTTGTAGTTCAGAATCGGGACGAAAAAAAGAAAGTATGAGCAGCCCCAAAAGTGAGCATGAGCAGTCCCGAAAACACAAAATAATAGTAATTTTGCCTAGAATCTTCAACATTTACTCCAAAAAGTGATCATGGCACAATCGGAATCGGGCAAAAGTGAGCATCAGCCAATATCAGAATAAGGGGGTATTTTAAGTATGATTCTCGGAGAATTCGTACTTAAGATCTACTTTAACCCCCCCCCCCCCTTTCCATGTGATACTTAAGCCCCCTTCCCATGCAATGGGAATCGCAAAATGGGGGACCTAACTACTATGCCAGGACAACTGGGGGAATGTGAAGTTTTAAGACTTTACTTGTTACGTAAGCTCCCCAGCAATTGAAAAAGGGGGCATTTTTAATCACTCTTAATTCGGCAATATGTTACTCATACTCGAGCCGTATACACTATATTGTATTTATACCTCCATGGGAGAATAACTATAATAATCATAAATCTCTTCACCTCTTCTTTTATAATTTAGCTGACCAAGTAACGTTGGCTGTGATCCAGCCATCAAAACTTCATTGAAAACATATCAAAGGACAGTACCACATCCTTTTATTGATACACTTGGTAAAACAACGTACCCTAAAATTAGTATCCATGATTGGCCAGGTTTTGCTTGTCCAATATCTACCTTCTTAACTCGATATCGAACTTTCGCACCTGAAAATGAACAGTAATAGGAGCCGTTTGGGAATCTGATCTAGTAAGAGTGTACAATTACTTTAGAGATTATTTCAACAATATTGAACAGAAAAACACTTTGGTATTTCGTTATTATACGTCTCAAAATTAAAAAGAAAGAAAAAAGAACTACAAATATGAACAGATGATGTTTTTTCCTGGGTGTTGTTGGATGGAGTATCGAACTAGATATACTACTAATCATGATAACTATATATAGCTTCATACAGTGTTGGAAAGTAAACCATTTATTTAAATAATTCATCACGTTTTTAAAAAGGAAAATAACAAAAGAAATGACGTGAAAATATTCTACGTGAATTTCAAATTTGCCTGCTTACATACGCTCATGTTGTGTATGCTGATACGCAGCCAAGAAAGGGGCGGAGCAAAGTCACGCACCCGGAAATTAGCATATCGGTTTATTGCATGTAATGTAAATGTGTGGGAAGTTATAATGTTCTTTGTTTTGTGTGTTTTCCTTATTTTCATTCTAGATTCATAGTGTATCAAATCCCTGAAATATCAATACAATTACTCGGTAGTGCGTGCATAACGTTATTCCATCACGAATTCTTCATTATCGGTTTGAAAATGTTGTATGTATGATTGAAGTATCTATCTTGCTTGTTACTGGATAGAAAATGTATAGACAATGTAGAGCCAGCTCGATAGTTCGAGCCCTGGTTAGGTTCCGTAGGGTCTCCCCAACACTCGTTTTAACTGCATCACGCTTGACTTCTCCATTCACATCACGTATTCATACGCCATGTAAGCCTAGTGGCATTGGGGTAGAGGCAAAGGTACCACTTTCTATACTCTTCTTCTCTCTTTTCTCCTAGTTTGTATCATTTTCATTGAGCTTACCTTTATTTATTTCACTAGTACCACGTTTACACTTCAATAACTATATGTCGCAAACTTCAATAACTAATAGGTCGCTTTATTTAAATCGCTGATAATCACTATAGTGTTAACTAGGTAATTTTCAGGTATTTATTTGCTGTTGTATTCTTTCCGAGCGTATGTCTGTCCGGTCTCGCACCTCTGACGAAATAGATGTAATTTCGAGTAGCGACGATGGTGAGCCTGGATCCATTTTGGCCAGAGCACCGATTACAATACGCGGAATAGGCCATATCACCATGTAAGTTTATCATAATAGTTCTCGTACAACAGCTGAAATATGATACTACACAGTTCCATTGAATTGTGCTAGAAAGTACTGTACAAAGACGAAGGTCAAGTGTATCAGTAACACAATCAACAAAAGTGTTTAATGTTTTTTGTTCCTTATAAGCCTATATTGATGAGTTGGAATGGTGGATATAGGATAGGTCTGGTTCTCCGATAGCACGGTTAGGGATTAGATTGAGTAGGTGATATTCTTCAATCTTTCTTTACTATTTGCGAAAAGTCGAATTTCTTAACACAGTATCGATATTTGTAGGCAGTAGGCAGTGTGTATCCTGAGACATTTATGACTTTCAGGTTCGGATTGAATTCACGGTTTGACACCGTTTTTCCCAGTGAGTTAACAGGAAGAGTAGCACCGGAAGAGTTCTCAGCCACTCTATCTCGAATAAACAGTATGTTGAAGCGACATGTTCATGTTTCGAGGTCAGTTTAAAGTTTCAAATACGGGAGCTAGAAGAAAACGTTCGACGATTTGCGGGTTTGCACCGGTTTGACAATTTACGGATTGCGGTCAAATCCACTACAAATTACAACGCTCCGCATCATAGGTGGGATAGTGTAGGTTCGAGGGTTAGAAGAGTTATGCATCCTCACAACAAAAAAAGCGAAATGTTATAGGTCTCCCTAGGTAATTTTATAGAAACTGCAGCATGTTTCGAATAGTTATGGGTCCCCTCAGCCCAGAGAAGTCAAAAGTTGAGGGTCACCGGTCAGCTAACCCAGCTAAATCGCACCTTTGCTCTGCATGAAATAAAAACATTAAATCTGGTATCTGGTTAGATGAACTAGAAATGTCATGAAATTTGTTTCCAGGTTTTACTAGTATATTGTCTTGTGTCACAAATATATCTCCACCATCAAGTATACATACACCAGTAAAGTTGTCCGAATAGTCAGAAAAATTCGAAAAACGGACTACTTTTTCGCGAAAATGCCCGAAAATAGGAAAATCGGTCTACTTTTAATGGAAAAAATCATGAATCTTCACGTGTTCACATCTAAAACGGACTACTTTTTGTGGCTTAGTCGGACCTTACTGGTGTTTGCAAGTATATGATGATTTTAAATCGTAGTTAAAAGTTAATACTAGTGACCGAGATCAACTGTGTTTTTTTCTTTTTTTTGTTCCATGTTACGTTACGTATACAACTGGGAGAATATGCTTTCTTATTATAGTCGATGGTTGTTATGTGGTCTCCTTTTTTGCTGTTGCTCGTTCGGATGTTCTCTGTGGCCGGTAGTCTGCCTTAACCGCAGGGTGAGTACTCTTTAAATGTGTTCGCATGTCCAGGCTCAGTTTCAGTCTAGTTTGATAATTCATGTTTTCTTCACGATTACGAGTGAAAAACTGACTCTTTCCTCAAAAAAGTTAGGTGGTTAGGTCAATGCATTGTCTTTTTTTAACCTGGTAGCTCAAATATATTCCATAATCATGTTATATGTTACCTAACCACGGACGTTTCGAGCTGGGAAATGTCAATATGAAAATCCCGTCTTGTCCTTTTCCAACGTTAGTTTCTCATTCAAAAGTCTTTTTTGACTCTGCCATGTCAACATTTACCTAAACCGACGATGGAATGTTTTTAGACTGTCAATGCAGTGGAAAAATGTTTGGATCATGAGAATATCTCCCTGTACAACAAACTCGGGTTACACTGGAGACTTAGGCGTAAATCCATGGATTCGAGTCAGCGCCTCACGGAGTACGTGCTAGAATTGCAAATATTGCCCAAGGCGCCTTTGCTCCTACCAGATTGAAAGGTTTTCCACTTAATTTACGGTTTCTCATTAGTTGGTCATTTTGTACATCAACATCTGTGCTTTTCAAATGAGATTTGATTCCTCCTATAATATGTAACGCATTTTGTTCATTCCGTTGCAATTCACGAAGTTGTTCTGCAAGCTTTTGCGCTTACCAAGCGCCTCCTGCGTTTGTTTACCTGACCTCATACAACTTAAATCTGGGTAAACTGCGCATATACTATTTCAATTATGTGTTAATTTTTGTGTGATACCATCATATATTCACCGTATTATACCGTTGGTATACTGGTTAGATTTAGCTCTTAACTGTAAATCCTTCATTATCGGTTCGATTGTTTCTAATCATTTGTTGCACCGGAAGCTTTATAAATGTAAATAGATGTATATTGTGAGAATTCGTGTAGGCTTCGTATTTGATAATCAAAATAGTTAGGACACTGCCTATTTTTTAAACTTTCGGCTATTCATTATCATTGGCAGTGTCCTTGCGTGTTTAAACCACGACCAGTTGGTACTGATTTTCATCGATCACAACGGCAACTAAATTGTCAATTATTGTTATCAATGTATTTACTGTTAGCTGTGAAATGAATATGCACGCTATACTTTGTTTTCGATGTGGACACATTCCCTCTAACGGTTCACTTCCGCAAACATATATCAATTTTATTGGACTTTTTTGGATTTTTAACCTTTTAATTATTGTAGATGTCGAAGAACATCAAAACTCCAACCAATCAGAAGGTTCTCACAAATGTGGCCGTAGTCCGTATGAAGAAAATGGGAAAGCGTTTTGAGATAGCGTGTTACAAGAACAAGGTTGTCAACTGGAGAAATAAAACGTGAGCGTTTATTTATTTGATCTGTTACTGTTTTCGTAGTTTCAATAGTTTTCATCTCGTTCAGATATAAACTTTCATCCTTGGGCATTTTGTTCTGGCGAAATTCTGGTTGTTCACAACTTATGGCGAATATACTAAAATGTCGATAGAAACCATAATTACGAGTTTATCTTTCTTATTTGTTCAGTGAAAAAGACATCGATGAAGTTCTCCAGACACACACGGTGTTCACCAACGTGTCCAAGGGTCAGTTGTCGAAGAAGGACGAGCTATTGGCCGCGTTCGGCACAGATTGTCAACTGGATGTTTGTAAACTGGTGGGTCCAGCTGATACGTTTTTTATTTCAGCATTTCAAGATGTTTAAGCGGAATCATTTAACTGTGTGTATTCAGGAGACGATTTTCCCGCGGGAAGATAAAATTTGAAAAGTATGCAGCAGGATGCAGCGTAACGGGAAAGTCTGGCAAATGCTGTGGTTGAGGACGGCTAAGTTTCCGTCATATCTTTCTAACCATCTAATTATTATACAGTTGTTTGTACATTTATTCCCTGCACATTGATATGTTTTTTTTTTTACAGATTCTGGAAAAGGGAGACTTACAAGTATCTGATAAAGAACGACAGGCTGCCTCGGATCAATCACTGAAAGAGGTTAGCCTATACGTACCAGGTTTTGGAACAAAAATAGTCAGTTGACTCATTTTTGGATATTGGGACATATATAGCGAAGTTTGATAGGAAAACTTATCCCGACCTCTCTCTCTCTCTCTCTCTCTCTCTCTCTCTCTCTCTCTCTCTCTCTCTCTCTCTCTCTCTCTCTCTCTCTCTCTCTCTCTCTCTGTCTGTCTCTATCTCTTTTAAGAGTATTTTTTTATGTAATCAGCCTAGTTATATGGTTCCAGGTCTCCCAGTTGATAGCATCCATGGTTGTGAATCCAGAAACAAGGCGACCCATTCCAACTAGTTCTATCGACAAGGCCCTTCAAGATATCCATTTCTCTCTCAAACCAAACCGGAATGCCAAACAACAGGTGGGTGGCCGCAAAGCGACTGTTATTGAACTAAGCTGCCATGGCCGCGTGGCGCAATGGATAAGGCAGTGTTCATACTTTTTGCTGCCAACTCTGGCAGCAGCAGCAGCAACATGCAAAGTGTGATTATCGATCGTGCTGCCGACTGCAAGACTTGCTGCCGGCAGCAAGCAGCAACAATCTGCTGCCAACTCTGCGTTCATACTTTTTGCTGCCAACTCACGCGACATTTGTTGCAGTCGGCAGCAATTTGCTGCCGACTCGAGCAGCAATTGCAGTTTGGTCGCTAGCAAACTGCATGACATGTAGCCAACTCCTTTTGATCCATGAAACATTGTTTTTACTCATTTTCGAACATTTTTTAAAGTTTTTTTCACGGTAGGAAAGTTTAGTTGATATTTTTAGCAGTTTACACCTGAACATTGGTTTTATTGTAACAGTTTCATACTTTACGTGAAAATGTTGCCGCTGTGCCCTACATTTTGCCCCAAATTTATCGATCTTTTTCGAGTGGACATTGGACATTTATCCCAAATCACTTTTGCGGTTGTAAAATCAGCATTTCTCCGCCTGCTACGATAATAATTTCGACTTTTCTAATTTTTGTCGCGTCGCGCGCGTGAGTACCTATAAATTACTTGTTCCGCTGGATATCAAGTAGGGACATAAAGTAAAGATGAACGTTGTAATCTAGAATTCAATATATCTGCAGGCTACTGCCGAATGTCATAAAATTTAGTCCCATCGGGTGCAATTACGACGGATTCACATTCTATATTGTTTTAAAAAAATTATATCCATCTGGAGTTTTCAAAAAATGAAAACGGTTATAAAATATTATAAAAAAACTAAGTAGCTAAGTAAGTATGAGATTTTTGAGAAAAGAAAATTTGAGCAGCAAAATGCGTTCATACTTTCTTGTCGCCATTTCATGCTGCCAACTCCGGCAGCAACAACATTTCGGCAGCGCTGCCCAAATGCTTGGCAGCGGCTGCTGCTGCTGCCAGAGTTGGCAGCAAAAAGTATGAACCCTGCCTAACGCGTCTGCCTACGGAGCAGAAGATTGCAGGTTCGAATCCTGCCGTGGTCGAAAATTTTTGTTGGTCAGAAGTTTTATTTTACGTGGCATTTTTGTGAGAAATAGCTTGACTCGGCGGAATACAATTCGAATCGTTTGCATACTTAGCGGCAGATCATTTTCTCTCTTAAAATATTAACAAATATATGCAGTGCTGTGTTACGTACAAGATGTTACACAACATGAATTTTGTTCTTCTTTGTTGCAGGCACTGGAAGTGATTCCGAAGCTACGCGAGACCATGAAGATTGAGCGCGCGAAGATGAGAATTCGCATTTCCGTGCCCGCCAAAGAGGCCAAGACCCTTCTCAACAAGTTGAAGGCCATGTTCAGCGGAATCGAAGTGGAGGACTGGGCCGAGGGAGGTCTAGAGATGGTGAGTGATAATAATAATAATAGTAATAATAATAAAAATCGTTGTAATTCATCAATCCTGTTTTTGACAAACACTCATAATAGCAGATCAGTCTCGAAAATGTTTAAAAAGATTATCACGAGGAAAACTAGTTGTGAAAGGATGGGCTAATTGTTGTTGATACCTGTGCCTGTCATACAATATAAGACGACGAATTTCAAACTTTTCACAAAATTCGGCTTTTTACAGATTTACAACACTTTCTGTGAAAAATATAGAGGCTACAATTTAAGAAGAAAACCCGATTTGAGGCATTTCTTCAAATTTTCTACGAGGACAGCGTGTTTGGTACTCATAGAGAATAGCAATTGAAATTATCAATAAGAGAAACTCATATGGAAAATTCGTATTGAGATTTTCCATTATGAATAATTATTCACAAACGTAGTTTCACCTTTAACTATGAATAATTTCAATACGGAATATTCATAGTTTATATTAGCGAAGTATGTGAACAAAATATTCCGTGAAAGGATTCGAACCTGCGACCTCAGTTTTGTAGTCCGACTCACTAGCCGCTGCGCTATTGTGACAAATTTCTTTGGAGAGATAGGAAGCTTCATATACCGGTCAATGCGGCATCAATTCTTCGGTATAACTATGCGCAGTTGTCTGCCCTAATTTGTGCTCTCGTGGCGCAGTGGTAGAGTGCTCACTTAATAACCACAAGGTCGCAGGTTCGATTCCGGTGGTTACAAGTTTTGCTGCAATCCACTGATTACCATAGAAAATTTCAATTGGAATTCTCTATTATGGATATTTCCTATTGAAAATATCTGTAGTAAAAATTTCAATGGTTCGAACAATGAATATTTCATATTGAAATTCTCTATGTGTTTCCAGATTTGGCCCGATGGCGTGAAATCTGCCAATATTGTTAGAATGGGGTACAATTTCACAGAAAATCGCGTGAAACATGAGAAACCCGATTTTTCTATTTACTTCACAGAAAAAGCTGTAAATCTCTGAAAAAGCCAGATTTTGTGAAAAGTTTGAAATTGGTCGTCTTATATGATCGAATACTGTGATACGAGCGTCTCTATCCCTCGAATTGTACAATATTCGACTTGCAGGAGTAACATTTTTATTACAGAAGTACTTCCCTCTGTTGACTAGGATACATTTAATTTTTCGCCCGTGTTCAGTTCTATTTCTGACATGATTGTATGGTATCCAAAACAGCTGGGTTTGAACTAAATGACAGCCGGTTGCTTCCATAATGGGTTCAAAGTTTCAATTAGATTTCTTTTCTGTTTTTTTCTGTTTCAGGTCTGTTTTTCTAGTACATGGCTTGTTTCAGGTTGGTCTGATGGAACCAGGACAATTCCGTAAGATGGATGAGTGTATCAGAAATGAAACACACGGACAGGGCCGTCTGGAAATTCTTTCACTGAAGGATATTGTGGATGGAGAACTGGAGATTTCATAAGTTTTTGTTTTGGCTTCTTTGACTTTTCCAAGCAGCCTGCGCACTTTTCTAGTCTAGCTCTCGGTTTTTCACTTTGAAGTTTTTCGCTGTTGCCCTGTTCAAACAATCCTATCTGTCTATATGAGATGGATCTTTACGCATGTATCTGCTTGTTCATAAGGTATACCTGTGTTTTGATGTAATGGTTCCTCTGTGGTCACGATTTTCACGTTTTTCACCTTATGTTTTTTTTGTCATAAATAACATAATCACTTTTGTTGTTGGTATTCCGATTTATTCAATTGATCTTTTTTTACGGTGTCCCACTCGCTAGGCACAATTTTGTTGCCCACCCTACTTGTTGTTGTGTTGCTTTTGTCCCGTGCTCTCTGTTATGTAGTTCTAGTCGGCTGAATGAATCAGTTTATACAAAATACAGACATGTAATTAAATCTCTGAAGGCATCACTAAATTATTGTACAAACATTGTACACATAGGTATTCCGAATTTCTAACATCTAATTAATTAACGGAACAGCACTCAAGAGCTACATTTAACATATGGGACATACTACCAATAGGGAATACGAATGAAGTAACAATGGGAAACTATAACTATAAAGTTAGTTTAGGGTTCATTAGGGTACAGTGGCGAATTCACTGGAGAACCGGGTCCTTCCCGAACCAAACAGCGAACCGGTCACTGGAGAACCGAACCAACTGAACCGAACCGACTTTTGAACCGACCGGTTCTCCAGTGAATGCTTCGAACCGAACCGACATTGATCATGAGTTAAACAATCAAGTCGTAGACAAAGTAAAATTAGTCTATCCCGGTTCGGTTCGAAGCATTCACTGGAGAACCAGTCGGTTCAAAAGTCGGTTCGGTTCTCCAGTGACTGGTTCGCCATTTGGTTCGGGAAGGACCTGGTTCTCCAGTGAATTGGCCGGGTACAGTGTACGGTTACGCGGAGATCTCGAGCAGCTAAGTTGCACGTAATAAATACTGCCATAGATTTAGGGTGGATTGACTGTTTACAACTGGTACTTCTCCAAAACTATTAGTAATCGGTATTCTTTGAGCTAACACACATCAATCTCATTTTGGCGATGGTTTCTGGTATACCACGTCTCATTCATCTGCAGACAGCTACAGTTACCGTTAAACAATTCGACGGACTGAAAAACTCTAACTCTACATGTCAGTAATTGAAAATATATTAAGTGGGCAACTGGTTCCTTACTACGAAAAAATCACTGTTCCGATATTAGTTATTGATTATGTCACATTATTGATTACTTTCCATTTTGATAACTTCCATAGTCGTAGTTGGGCATTCCCGAGGCGAATGAGTCTACGTATCCCTTGTGGTGGGGCAGAGGGCGAGAGGCGAATTTGATCTAAAGTGGATTTGAAAAGTTGGTTTACAGAACAGAAGCTAACAGTATGAAATTATTTCATATCTGATATGAATATCTAGGGGGTGGTGATATTCGAGTTATCATAACCAAACCTCGAAGAAGAATGGGAGACAAGTCGTGCTACATGGGAGCTGGAGGCTACGGCAGTGGATACATGGGAGCCGGAACTTCGACCGGAGCCGGATACGCCAGAGAGGAGTACGCACAGAGCGGCGCCAGCAACACCGGCGCTAGCAGCGGTGGACAGTCCGCCCCCCAGGTGTTCAAGCCCCGTACCGACCAGTCTTGCTACATGGGACCCAACTAGATTGTTGCCACCACAATAAATAAACATGAGTTGTGGTTTGCAAAAGTTAGACGATTATGTGGACCAATTTCGTGTCAACGGTCCTTTGAACTGCAATTGAAAAATTTATTGCAGTTTAAAGGACTGAAGCGTTGCGATTGGACCACATACTTGTCCTGCTTTAACCGGCGTTTGGAGTTTGGTCAGATCTGAACAGACCAACATGTCGCATGTCCATGCCATCATTCAAAAAATTATGTTATAGTCTGTTTCACGCAACAATAGCCCTTTACAGTAAGCTTTCGAACCTTTCAAGCAAATTTTTGATATCTTCTAGGTATTGAAAACAGTTTAAACTTTGTGATTTTGTTCTCCACATTGGTTAACACGAGCCTAGAAAACAGTGAATCTAAAAGTTCGTCTGTTTAATAGATAAACAGCCTTGAATATTCGAATGATTACTGTAGAAAGTCATCGATTGGTGAAACGGAGTATACATGCATGAGCTGTAACTATGGAGGTAAGGTTTTGGATGGATTTTTTATAACTAATTTTGTTTAATAATTATAAGTATTCACCTCCGGCTGGTTCTGCATTCTAGCGATGTAGGCGCCCATCTTGGGATAGTGAAGACCCGGGAAATACCTAAAACCCCATGTTTATAATTGTCGAAATTCCTTCCATTTTCGGATTGTAAATGTATCTGTTCTGTTCTTCATGATACCTGAGACCAAAAATCAACGGTAGCTAGATTTTATTCGACCCTAACTGCGAATGAGAATAACCAAGTGACGGGATCCTGAAGCTTTTTACCAACATCAGTCTAGTCTGGCCGGTCGGGTATTAAAGAAGGATGATTATGTGGTCCAATCGCAATGGTTCAGTCCTTTAAGCTGCAATACATTTTTCAATTGCAGTTTAAAGGACCGTTGACACGGGATTGGTCCACATAATCGTCCTTCTTTAACATACGGGAGCAGTATTGGTTCTCACTTCAGATATAGGGAATGACAAAATTTTCGTTGTTGTTTGAACTCAAATACAGATCATAACTTACGATTTTCGACCGAAAACAACAGGATCAAACTACAAAAACAGCGGTATAACGCAGTCTACACCGTATCGGCTTGCTTTGGAAATAGCAATCCTATGAAAGTGTTTTCTCTGGCTCACCTAAACTGACTGCTAGCTGTCAGTGTCAATAGTTCCAGTCTCTCAAGGAAGGGCCACAGCAGGTAATCAGCGTACCCAGGTTGACGGCCTGGAAACGTAAACATAGTACTAAACAGATAATAAACGAGCAACATACAGGATTGAACCGAGTTCAAGTTGTAGATAGTTGTCTGAGTTGTAGTCTGATCTCGTCTCGTCACCAATGTCAGAAACAACTCCGCATCCGCAGCGCGGGGTGAATTCTACAGTGAATTTTTTCCCGAACCAAAATCAAACCGATTCTTCCCAAACCAGTTGGTTCGTTTCGAAACCGAACCAAATTTGGGCTGACAAAGGTGCAAACAAACCAATTCAACTAATTATTGCTCAGGTTCGTCGACTACCTGACGTTTATTGTTGGGTTCGGTTTTCTATCGGTTTTAATACGCGAGTGGTTCGGTTTCTCACCGAACCAACTGGTTCGGAAGAATCGGTTCGGGAAGAAACTTGCCGAATTCTACTTCTGCTGCACCACGGGAGAAATCATCGCCGTGGTTTATGCGAGGTCTGCAGATCGGTGAAAAGAATCACAGGATCAAACTACAAATACAGCAGAACGAAGCACAATGACCCGCGCTGCTTGCTACTACTAGTTTGACTGTTACAAAGACAATATCTCAGTTCGAACTACACTATTACATTATCAATTACCTCCGAAATATGTGTCGGTGAGAAGGCCTTCCGCACTCCGCAACGCCTGATGCAACTTGTTGTCCGTCTGGCGCTGAGCTGCCGGGGCGGACGAACGGAAAAAGTCGAACAACACGTTCATCAACTGAATATTCAATTGCGACTGTTGGTCCATTTTATACTCGAAAGTTCGATGCATTCAAGTTTCGAACAGGGGTTGAAAATCTTGTCGATCAGTTTACACCAACCTGTTTCATTTCATAAGTTCGCAAATCCGATCAAGAGTCGTTTGAATAGTTGAACAAAGAAGATAACAAAACGTGCACTTCAATGTTGCACGATTGTATTGTATGAATAGTTTGAGAAAAAAATATGAGAATTCAAGAAGTGTTCTGCGCAAAACACTTTCTGATAAAACACTAAAGTTTTCATTGAATCCCAGTTTGTCAGCCGAACGAACCGGGGACAGACGTTCGAGTAGAATCTTCTGCTGTGCCTTCAGATACGCGTCCTTCGGTAGGATGGAGGTGGACGAAAACACGTCATCCAGGTATTCCACAATCACGTTTGACTCCCAGATCATCTGAATTATTTAATAGGATAGAATAGAATCATACGTCATTCGACGGCTCCGGTAATTTCAACTTGGAGACCTGAAAATTGTAAATGAAGCAGTTATCACTAAGAAGTGACACAGTTTTCGAGCTGTTCGGGCTCGATTATCACACTTTGTTCAAACTGACTTTTCCTTTCAAAGGCTCAGCTGGTTGGCAAATATAATGGTACCACATTTGAAGTGTCAAATCTCGCTTCTACCCCAATCGTACCTGTCCATTGATTTCCAGTGCCGGCACACTGCCCATGGGAACCTTGGCAAGGTACCAGTTCGGTCCCTTGTCCGGGTTGATGTTCACTATTTCCACACTGAAATTGAAATGGTTTAGTGTTCAATGATAGGAATTCTCTTGTAGGCGTGGGAAGCTATGACAACGCTATGATCACTTTACCGTTCCACTCTGATAAGACGTAAATTTTTGACTGAGCCGAATCAAACTGCGGCTTCCGAGTACACTACCATACGAAAACAGACGAAGCTCAGTGTGTGCGTGGCTCAACAAGTTGGACGACTTTGATATAATTGCAACTCCTACTGCGTTTTTCTCAACGACAAAGTACTCGTGAAGTTTAGCGGAAGGGCTGCCTCTGGGCAGTTGCTATTTCGAATTAGAAACCATGAATAATACGGTAACTAACGGAATATTCTTTTTCGCCAGATAGATGACCACTCGTTCAGCATACGGACAGAACTTCATACTGTACAAACGGTAGGAATGCGGAGCGAGGTACGGGGCGTAGGAACCTAAAAGAAATGAGGAACCGTGATAATCGGAAGAAGAGAAAAAAACGGGTTTGGGTTATGAAAGTAACTGGCGATCTGAATTGTTCGTACACAGCTGTTTGTGTATTATAGGTAATCTCTCTTGGTCACATTGCATTAAAAACTACAGTTTTTTTTAATACAAACCACTCACAACTGTAATATTGGTCTGGTGGTCTAACCCAACTTCATTTTCAATAGTGTGTTTCGACGTTTCAAGCTACGTTCAATGAACGTACCTGGATGCAGCGTGGGCGAGTTCAGTCCTTTAATATTTGAGCCGGCAGTACTGTAGGAGTGGAACCGCGGTGGGACCGCTCTCGATCCCTGAATGGCAGGGTAGGCGGGAATGGCAGGATGGTACTGCGGACGAGAAAAAGCGGTGTCATTCGCCTGTAACAGAAGCAAATAAGCAAAAGACATGTTAAATGAGCGAAAAACTTATGTTTTAAGCTTTTCAAGTCAACAAATTTTTGGTAAGTTCAGGTTATACCTTACGCCACTCGCACGGCAATCAGACTCCAATTGTAGTTGCCTCTCTTCAAAACAAGATCCAGATTGCTTCTTATAACCCTTATCTCTACATCTCTCTACATCTCATTCTCCCTCTGTCTCTCTCACTCTATCTCTTCCCCTCCCTATTTTTCTCCCCTTTCGTCCCCCTTTCTTCTTTATTTTCTCTTTTCCACTCTTCCTCCCTCTCTTTCTCATACTCCCCGTTTCCCCTGTTTCTCTCCCTCTTCAAAAGTGCGTGGAATCTAGTGCAAACAGTGTCTGACCAGCCCACCGGTTCGCGTGAATTTCGCCGTGTGCCCTACGTATCATCTTCATCAAATCTATTTGCATCGAAAACACTATAGTTTGAATCAAACAATTAAATAAGCAAAACTAGGTTAAATGAAATCAAGTTAACTAGGATGAAGTTAATAAGTAGGAAGTTTAAAAAACAAAAAAGTACACGTACCCAGCTCGACAGTCACATAAAAACTGCATAAATTAGTGCATATTTTCTCTTGAACGCTCGTTACCATTAACACGGTGTTGGTAGTACAAACAGATTTCGAACACACATTGAAGTGTACAGTTTGCTGCTGCCCTTCAGTAAAATAACTGTACAGGAAGTTAACAAATCATTGTTGTTTGATGTTGGCACACGTCATAATTCATGAATTTCGACCAAAAAGGGGCGGGATCAAACTACAATCACAGCAGGATAGGGCAGAATACACCGTATATGGCCAACTCACCGGAATCACTCCCTGCATGGCATTGTCAACCACGACATTCGCGAGATGGCTGAGAAATTGTACACAGAGGGCGGCGGAAGTGGAGCAGTTGCCTGCCATTCTGAAAGCAACTCAAACTACTTTTCAAGTTCCAATATATAAGTGTTCGAAAACATCAGGCCATAGATCTGGAGCGATATGGTGAGATTCATACTTCGTGAATTATAATTAAAATGTTTCGAAGGCATTAGGCTATCTGCAAAGATCGTGAGCTTCCCTATTCCTTCCTATAGTTCGTTTCACCCATCCATGACTTTCTACAGTAATCTTCCGAATTTTCAAGCGGATTTATTTAACCAACAAACTGCGTTTTAGAATTGCTGTATTCTATGCTTGTAGTAACCAATGTGGAAAACAAAATCACGAAGTTCAGGGTCTTTCCAATGCCTAGAAGATATGAAAACTTGACTTGAAAGTTTTATGATCTTACTGTAGAGGGCTACTGATGCGTGAAACAGACTATATAAGCTATTACGTGGTTCACGTGGTACGTCACGAGTGTTCTTTAACCGACGAGGTGGTACGTGAAAAAGGGTATAGATCGTGAGCGGATGGTGAGCAATAGAATGACAGTTTCCCTTCTTTACGGCGAGAATGACCAGGTTTAACTAGGATAGCTACAACATTCGATGTATACACACAGGAGCAAGGTAAAAATTTCATGAATAAAGAGTCAAGCATGGGGGGAAAGAAATGCGCCCGATGAAACAACACATCTCCTATGATCACAATATGAAAGGCGGAAATATCACATATGGAGGTGCATCTGGAACCAATAGCTAATTTATTGGCAACGAAGAAAAATGTGGTCGATTATAATGAAAAAGGTGCGCTCTGTATAATAGAGCACAAGTGCCCGACTGATAAAACAAAGTGAGCAATGGTTCTCCGTGTTTTAGCTGGTTTCAAACTTGTGAATGAAAAGTTGGAAACAACAAAGATAAGTATATAACCCCATTCCTAAACGATAGAATAGAGGGAGAAAGGAGCAGAGAGAAACGGAGAAATAGCCAGAGAATGAAAGAGAGAGTCAACATCATCATTCTCTGCCTCTTAATGTTGTGTTTCATATTTATTTCCAGTACACTTCTTCAAAAGTACGTCTAAAAACATAAAAGTAAGAACATTGGCCGCAAGTTTGCTAGTTTACAGTCAAGGCTGTTGCTTTACGTGTGAAACGATTCTTAATTGTCTGAAAATATAAAAGTAGTAATTCACGTTAAAAGTACATCTAAAAATATGAAGTAGCCATAATATAGGCTGCAAGTTTGCAGTGAAGGCCGGGTGCTATCTGTTACGTCAATGTTGGTCGAGTGTTTCTACGAGTGCATCTCCGTTATATAGGCGGCATCCGGCTGGTTTCCGGCGGCTGGCCGGCTACTGGTCCGGAAGGCGTGAGAACCGCCCGAATACTCGCTATGACGCAGGTTTGGCGCTGGTCTTTGACACCGTTTTTAGTGGTATTTTTATAAACTCTTTACAAATATCTACATTCATACAGCAATATAAGATCAATTTCTATGCTGGAACGAAAGTCATAGTTTATGTTTGACGAACAGATTTTAAATTTCACACAATTTCAATGTAAGATAAAATCTCAAACAGTCCGATTTGTAGGAAAACATTTTGTTGAAGTGTGGCAAAGTTCCGTTACTGTGCGTAAAGATCCTCTCGCTAATATTTTATAAATCGTAAAACTTACTCCAAACCAGAAGTCATAATTTTCTTTTTATGGAATTATTCTTTCTATGGTATCAAACAAACCAGTCCTGAAACTGCTGAAGTCGATTATTCAGTCTAATTTGTGGCTAGATGGAGATCAATTGTTACACCGCACGAGTACCTATTAAACCGGTATAAGAATCCAAATACATCCTACAAAATTAGTTGCAAAGGCTCAGGTGTACACCGCCTGGGTGGTCTTTGAGCATTGGTCGCAAATGTTTGAAAAATGCGAAATGCGCAAGGCTCTTCACACAAATGGAAATGGTCAATACGAATGACCAGCTTTACAAGCAACATAGAAAAAACGGGGGTAGAAACATCTATGAGTAAAACGTGAGACGGCCGCGACAATGTCGTTGCCGTCTCAGGTTTAACTGTTGTTTATCAGTCTGCGCCTCCTCAAAACATATGCTATTTTCATGTGTAAAATTTGTCACGGCAGCGACATTGTCGTTGCCGTCTCAATTTTGACTCAGTCGGCGGGGGCCGCCGAGTCAGTGAGTTCTCAGAGATGCGAATTGTGCGATTTCCGGAATGTTGCAAAAGAGCATTGCTAGCGTGTTTATCTTGAATTTATCTCTCAAGAGTTAGGAAATTCTGTAAAACAATGATCTACGGACACCAGAAAGCACTTTTCATTCAACACCAGCCGATCGGGCAGGAAATTGGAAGAAACAAACAGAAGCGAGCAATTCACTACTTCACTGGTTTACTAGATACCACTACATCAGAAATCTTTCCCACATCAGGTTGGCATGGAATTGGCAGCTTAGAGTTGTAGTTTGCTCACAAAAACACATCATATTTACTTGACTGCGCTAGAAACAAACCTATTTGCACAGCAAAACAAAGCAAATGTTCAATTCGGTCTGATGCTTTTATACTGGCCATCATGAACAACAGTATATCGCCAACAGCTGTTACGCTCACTTTATTATTCTCGAAGGAAAAAATCATCACTCAAACCTTATGGTGTTGATGTGGCTAACAACTGCACTGAGTATATAGGTATGCTGGAGTTATTATTGTTCTCAGGTGATTTGTCATTTGTGTAAAAATAGGAATAGTTCGATGTATATTAAGATGGAGTGGTCAGTAGGATGTGGTAGAGTAGTAAACAGAAAAAGAAAAGTAGTATAGTTGAGAGGGAAGAAAAAGAGAGAGGTATAGAGAAAGACAGAGCGATGCAGAGAGAAAGAGTGGAAGAGAGATAAAAGAGAGAGGAGAGACTCGATGATAGACATTTACGAGAAAGAAAACACTACTCTCATTTAGCGAGAACCATTTTAATACCGAACCCTGTCCTTCACATTGTGAGTGACTAGAATGGTCAAGTTTGCTTATGAAGAGAGAAAAACCGTTTACGAGAGAAAAAAGCAGTTTTAAACAGAATACAGCAGAATACAAAACTCTATACTGTCAGTCAATCGCACAGTCACGTGAAACAACACAGCAGAACTCAGAACGAAAAATTACAAGGTGCACAATTTCTCATTAGAAGGCTAACTTTACGTGAATATTCAATTTACTTCCAGTACATGTTTTCTGCAATCTCCAAGTGACTAGAATGGTCAAGTTTGTTCATCAAGACATCAAGAGAGGAGAACATTTTTCGAAAAAAAAAACATTTTAAAACAGAACCCAGCAGAATACAAAAGGTCAGTGGGTTTTGTGTCATTGTGCGAGTGAATATAAAATAGTCCAGTTTGCTCATGAAGAGAAGAGCACACTTTTCGAGAGAAAAAAACAGTTTGAAACAGAACAGTGCACAATATAATAAACATTCTGTGAGTGACTAGCATGGTAAAGTTTGATCATGAAGAGATGAGAACGTTTTACGAGACAAAAACAATTTACAGAATACAGCAGAATACAAAACTCCATGTTTTCTGTCATTCTGCGACTAGAATGGTCAAGTTTGCTCAGAAGAGGGCGAGAGGGGAATGTTTTAATCTGACAGCGATACAAGGAAAGAGACATAGCGAACAACACAAACAATAGGGCCAACCATCGGTCTTATGTATTCTTCTGTTCTTGTTTCTTGTTGTACCCAGAGCCGCCTTTTCTCTCTATCCTTCTCTCTCTCTCTCTCCGTCTTTTCTCTCTCCCATTCTCTTATCATCATGACTTGCTCGAATACTCTCTCTCTCACTCTTTGTCTATCCCCCTTTCTTCTCTTTCTCCCTCAGTCCCTCACTTCTCTCACACTCTCGTTCTCTATACTCCCTTTCCATCTCCCTCTCTCACAGTTTCATAAATTCTCGCCCCCTTTTTCTATAACATAAGTGTCTGCCGGTCCTCCTCAAGAAATCTAATCCATCTCCAAAAGCGTGTCCTCCCAATCCAGAACGACGATATTTGATCCGATGCCACCTTTTTACAAATTTTTCCAACGTCGGCTCCACTTGACAATCTGTCCTAACCAAACATTTTTTAGATGTACGCTTCCATTGCAGAATTGTGGAAACCCACATTTGGGAGAATGTTGTTTCTGAGGGACATCATTAGCTTCTCAAACTTCGGTGGTTACTGTATACTAAATACCCCATGACTTGGCTAGAGCAGCCGAAATTGGCGTCGACAAATAACGAAGAAGAGTGAAAAAAAGTAGTCGTGCACAGTCGAAGCGTTTGGTTTCGATCACAAATATTGCGGGCTTTCAGAAGTGGTTGCATACAATTTTCTAAAAAACCTCCGAACGGATTTTGAGGTTTTATACGGAGTAAATGTAGACACTGTTGATAGATGAATAAAAAATAGGACTGAAAGAAAATGGGACCAGCTTTAGTGGAAAGATGGGGGAGCCTGGAGTGTTTGTGCATGTTTTTCAATTGATGTCTATCACTTATCCCAAGTGGCCACGACCGCGCCACGCGAGAGACACGCGGTGGGAAAATAGTTGCAACTGGCCAAACCCTTTCATCTCTGAAAAGTCTGTCAGAACAAAATGTAGGACGTCTTTCTCTACCGTAAATGTTGTCCTGTACATGATAAAAAAACACCGGGGGTTTTCGACAACATTTGCGCATTTGCAAGACAAAATACCGCAAAAATACAGGCTGAATCAACAGCTAGGGTAGTTTAAAGGTTGCAAATAGTTTCACAGGTGTTACATGTTCAAAACTAGAAAATTGAAAAGAGTACATATAGTTATACATTTATAGTATACACAGGCAGCAACAATGTGTACAAATATGCTATTGTTTGTACAAGAAATTGAACGACACACCTAATATAACATCTCAAATCGAATATCACCTGAAAAAGACAGAAAAATGCACTTTGTACGCATAAGGGACTCAGATATTAAAAAGGAAACTGAATCGGCACCTAACTTTACGTATACTACACTTTTCCTACTACTACTAACTCTGTAATCAACGTTTGTACTATTATACTATCAGTGTTGATGTTTACTCCTGTCTAAAACTCTAAACATGCTACACATGGTAGATCCGCAACATTCTAATCAACCTTAAAATACGAGTTTCTTTATCATTTCTTCTTTTCTGTTCTGTTCGACTATGGTGAAGTTGCCCAACTTGGTGTCACACATGTAAACATTTGTCTGTGGATGACACAGAAAGACGCAGCCGTTCGAGATCTTCAGTTCTTGTCCGATCGGAATTGAAGAATTGTCAAGGAAACAACCTGGATATTGAAGTTTATTATAATATTATTGTTATCGAAGAGGTATTTTGGCGTAGCCATATCGGTTCGGCTCAAAATGAGTTCTGTTCTGAAGCGTCCCGTGAACGTGGAAATAAGGTTGCATGCCATCAAAAGCCCACCCGGTTGGTTTGTGGAGAAAGGTTGCATTTCCAAAATGAGAGACGATATATCCGTGAATCGTTTTCACTCCAATTATACTCCCTATTTTGAGTAACCTTACCGGTTTTCATAATATGCCCAAAATTGCATTCCATTTCGGCTGCTCTCTTTTCTTCTACCCAGCGATCTCGGTGCGAATGAGTGACATTGTCCATGGTACAAGAGAGGTCTGTAACGTAACACAGCGGAATACAAGTACACCGTGGCAAAGACCGCCAAGTCAACCTCACGCGGCCACATCGAACATTTCGAAAAATTGTAAATAAGAAGAAAAACGAGAATATCCGATGACATTTTCAATGAGAAACTCTTGAGCAACTGTCAATATATGATTTTCGACTCCATTTAACTTTGTGAATTCTATGAGTCTCCCTTATAAGTTAACGACGAGTTGCCTCAAATTGACGGATGGTTCGAACTTTGTGAGGGTGAAGAAACCTGTTTTATGCGCTTCTGCCAGTCCGACGGTTCCTTGATTATTCTCCACGCATTTCACGACAGAACCATCATCGAGTTCGGCGAACTCGTCTATCAGAATGCCTAATCGACCGACAACGCAGCCTGGAAGGTAAAAACAAAATGTATCGAGTACAGAACCAAATATTGAAATATTAATTGAATGCTAGAACAACATCCGTTTTCTTTCTTAGTTTTTGTATTTATGCCTCTGAACTAATAGTCACTCAAAAAGCATGCGGTCACATTGAACACAATGCTATTTTGCTGCCAGAAGCTTGCTAACAGTAAAATGTCGGCGCAATTGTTTCTGAAAGACAACTATTTTCTGACGTACCTACGACATGGCTCTCGTAGTAGCTGTAGTGGGGACGGAAGCATTTCATCAACCGAGCAGTCATCTGCGAGTTAGACGAAGTGCTCTGAACATTATTCGTGTGTAAGGTGGTCAGTTGGTTCTACTGTCGTTTTTGGCATGTCACTGGATCTATGTCTTAGAACATACGAATGTCCACCATGAGGAATCAACTGTACCACTACTGCAAAAGAAGACGTTTTGACGATAATGTGATATGTATGATGATCACCGCCTCGAAACGACGCGAAGTGAAACAATAAATATGTAAATGTAAATATGTAAAGGTGTGATCTTCAGACTGTAGTTTGACCCTCATCTACATTGGAGATTACAAGTAGGGAATTACACGTACCTGGATAAAACTGGAGACACAGTGATATAGTTGTCGCTCAAAAAAAGGCGTATGTATACTGTATATCTCACTTTGTGCTGTGTAAGAACGCATACATACGATTCTTCTACAACGCTGCCATGAGCCCAGTTAGTACAGCGGTTAGCGTCCGCGCCTCTCAAAGTTTTGGGCCCGGTTCGAGTCCCACATGAGGCGGATATTTTATGAATTTGGCACACACCATATAGGGCAACGTCTACTGTCTATAACTTTTGCGAAAACGAACCTTATATGAATAGGTGGCACCCATAATAGACTTGTAGTTTGATCACCAATTATTGCGAAGATTGCGAGTAGGGAATAACATGTACCCGGATCGAACTACAGACACGAGTTACAAATCAGCCTACCGCTTTCTTGTCGGCTTCAACGAGTATCGGCTCCACCCACTGTAGATCTTCGCCATAAATTGTTTGGTTGAAGTAGCAGCCAGCCGCTGAATGAAACAAAAACGATGTTTTCCGAATTTTCAACAACTGGTTTCTCTAAACTTGAGAATCTGCTCGGAAACCTTATCGAGCTTCGAATTCCAAATGTTTTCTTTCACTCTGAACATATTTTCACATCAGTTCTGAATTTGATATCTTGCATATATCAATTTTGAAATTTTCGTGAACAGACAGAAAAACTCACGTATAACAAAGTTTTTTTTCTAAAATTTATATTGGGTGCTATCAAAATTAGTCGCCAACCTCGCTCCACGACCTTCTTGAGTGCTCCTCCGAATATGTTGCAGTGTAATATGACGGTCCCGTTGCTCAATCGTCTCGTCTCACCGATGCGCATTTCAGCCCCGAAAGCGTCAACGCACGCTGCAATATGGATACGGTAACAGAACTTTCTTCTGTGCCACACCATTTTTGATAACCACATTCTATTGAAGGCTATACCGATCTAAAATTAACCTAGCGTAATTCAAACATGCATTGTTTCATGTGATCCGTGACTGGCTGAATGTCAATTGTACAGGGGTTGCTGTGCGAGAGCCGAGAAACAGTGGATGTTTTGGGAGAACCAGGCAACAAGCCTGTCGGCGTAGTTATCCCCCAAACCCTCAAAATTTCACGGGAACAATATTTCGGTAACCTGGGAGAAAGATTGTGATGTTTTTTTTTCAATAATCGTATGATTTAAAATAGGATATGAGAGGTATCTCGTGAACTGGACTCACCAGTTACCTCATAAGTATCTCACGATATCAACGGAGTATAGCAAATACCGCGCCTGTTATGCACCCACCGATGGCCTCGTAGGAGAGTATGCCCCCGTCCCCCTCCGCACAGGTGAACACGAAGTCGTGTCCATGGAACTGTCCGCCCGCCTTCAACATCGTACCATTCGCCTCATTCGACGGCACACAGCCTGAAAAATTCAGCTTTTTAACTACAATCGAACTGTTGGTATCCTACATTTTTTGATTTGTGGTTTCCATCGTGAGATTAATTGTGAAAACACTATAGAAGTCAACTTACATAAACCGCGAAAAATTACTTCAATTTAGGGTAAAACTGGAACTGACAAGAACATTCAGGATATTTTTCTAGGAGAGAACTTAGTATCATTTTTTTGGGGTGTTTGAACTGGAAACTATGAAGAATAAATTGACTTGAACAACTTTACGTTGTCGGTTACTAATCTAATGTTCCGGTGGTGAAATTTTTAGCTGCAAGCAAGCTGAGGTCGCTTTAACGTTTGGACCTATTTACTCTTCATGGAGTTCAATGAAACTACTCTTATAGAAAAAAAAACACTTCTCTGAAACTAACCAAGTGGTACAATTTTAGCCTTTCCCTGTTTGCCTTCAAAGATGTACTGGAACTTGATGAAGTTCTCCACCCAAGACCTCTTCAGCACGTACGGTCTGGTGTAGTTCCTGTCGAACACCACTGCTTCACACGTGAGAGCGAGAGCACAGAAGAGTACTGTAGATTTGATTAGCATTGGAGCAGGATATGGCTGACCACGGTCCATCATTCTCTTTTATACGGATCTCCTATTCATAAATGCACATTGTTTTGCTGTGTGCTCAGCTTGTGTTATGTTTGTATATATTAGCGGGCGCTGCATACGTGAAAGACTAGAATAGATTAATGATGTTATTATACATTTGGCTATTATAAGATCAACTGTATGGGCCAATTTCAATTATCCGCAAAACTTCTTGAATTAAAAGTACATATTATAGGGAATTAGTCTCCAGCTTTATTGTAAAGAATAGATACTCTAGGCGTTGAAGAGTCAATTTAATTTCTGAGTTTCTTACTTTTTCCGAACAAGAGTTTTAGTTCTGTTTCACCCATATCCTTCGAAACGTACAGACGTACAGTTCAACTATTCTGTTTTCTAATGAAAACATTGCCTTTACTGCAAATGGTTATGATAGTTGAGCGCAATGAAAGTAAGAGAACATAGTTCAAATCGAACGTTTACATAATCAAAGGTGGAAACTTTCAGTACGTACTGTAGATTTTCACGAACAGATTAAAACACAGAAAAAAGAGCACAACCACCGAAATAATCCGAAAGTTTTGATTATTTTACCCACATTGTTTCCCAATGCTTATAGACAGCCGATGCATGGAGCCAATTTACCAACTCACCTGACCGTAAACAAGAGACAGAGTTCTAATATATTTCTGGAGAACATTCAATAAACATTGTATAGGGTAAAATTGTTTATTCTATCTCTTTCTACAATCTATAGTTAGTGTTTCAGTAACAGAAACAAAAGCATTCCGGCACTGGCCACCCCCAGCATTCCGCCAATGTACTTCCGTTGCTCTGCCTCTTCTTTTCGCCGTTTTTCCTGCAACATTTGCTCGAACGTGGGAATCGGGTACTTTCTCTGCTGACGTTCCTGAAAAAACAGGACGTCACAAATGTGAAGATGTGAACCACAGTCTTTTTTCCAGAGGTGTAGACATCGAAAACTTGTGTAGCCGTTTAAACGACAAATTGTAGTAATCCACTTGTATAAAACAAACTGTCCTATGAAAGACCTGAGATAAGTCCTTCAGGCATTGAAATCACAAGTTCGAAACTTTGCTGGGTGATACTCGAATTCAAGTAGGTCGGCCTCGTTGGATTACCAGAGGCGCTATTGACGTACATCCATATCTCTCGATCTCAATGAAGTGTGTGAAACAGCTGGTACGAACCCGTTCCCGCTCCAGCTCCCTCTCCAGCTCCTCCTGCTCCCGCCGCATCGCCCGACTGTCCTTGTACATGGAGTGAATCTTCTCCGTCGTTTCGTCGTACTCGCTCTTGAACACCCGTTTCTTGCTCCCAAACTCCTCGTAGAACTCGCTGGGCATCTCGAAATGAGAGTGGAACTGACGCCGTCGCCTGCAAAATGTGAAGCAGTGAGCAAATACAAGTTGTAGTTTGGTCTTGGAACAGACTACAATTCTCGAGTTTCCGCCTAAAGCGCACGGGAATAAAACTACAAATGTAGCTAATTGAGACAGAATAAGCATGTTCCTCTTCTTTCTCGCACCCAGGAAAGCGCAGCTAAGATAAGAAGAGTCTCACTCTATTTTCCATCAGAATCGTGCCGTGTGCATGTTTCTCGTTGAGATCTACAGAAGTGGCAGAGGCTGTCAACTATAAATCCACGTGGTCTCTATTAGATACTATTACCATCTGTGGTCGTAGCCATGTCATTAGTGGTTGTCACCAGCGATAAAACTACACGTATTACCCAAAAAGACCACAATAGGCTAAAAACATACAATCCCTGAGGAACCCTAGTTTCAACCAGTTCCAGTCCCCAGACTGGAACACCGAGGCGCAAAGGTCAAGGTAAAAAATACTTATCGAAAAATATTGAATCGCATGGAAAACCAACGATATTCATTCGTACGAGTTCCAAGCCAAATGCCTCACCTTGTGTTCCTCTGAAACTGTTCGAAACTTTTGTAATCGATATCGACATCAGTATACTGTTTGGTGGGCCTTCCGTAGTCCGTTCGTCCACTTCGACGACCTAACGAATCACTGCAAAAACAAGGTTACATTTAGGTAAAAAGTTTTTCAATATGACTATAACTTTCTGTTTTCCTTATTGAATCACACGAAATCCCAACAAAGGCGATTTTTCTCAATTCATGCGACTTGTAGGCTCCTTTCTATTTTGTGTAGATCAAGGAATCCATGGGAAACTAATTCTCAAAAGGAGATTATATCTATTGAAAGTAACTTACCCTAGATCGGGTGAGGTTCGTATCCGAGTCATATCATAAATTCGACGCTGCTCCTCAGACCCTAACACTTCGTATGCTTGAGCTACCTACAACATGCATGACTTATTGGGATAGTAACATATGAAGTTGGGCTTTGGAAGAAAAACAAAGTTTTCGATGCCAAAACGATGAAACACAGTAACCTAAGCTTCATGCCTTCATGATAACTCATTTTCAGAATACTTGAGTTAGTAACCTAGAAGCATACTAAAATCCGCTAACCTGAAAAACTCAGGTTCCTACAAAACTAGGGTATATCATTATCGCTATTCACCTGAAGCTGTATCGCACAGGAATAAGCTACTAACCGCATGGAACTTCTTGGCCGACTCATCCTGATTCTCTCTATTCGTGTCGGGATGATGTTGTTTTGACAGTTCGTAATAGGCTGCCTTGACTTCCTGAAAACATTCAAATTTAATATATGTTTGCAGAGCTTTTCAAAACAGAGTCTATCTTACACTCTGCCTTCATACTGATGAAAAACTAACTATCATGGTTTGAAATAACTCGCTCGTATTGACATTCTTTCCTATTTTCATGATCTATTGACCATTGGGATACAATCATTTATACAGCATACTGTAGAGTCGACATAGCAACGAAATAGACTATATCACCACTGCAACTATACCTTGGAGGTGGCACCTGGCTTGAGCCCGAGTACAGCATAATGATCTACATTTGGGCTGGCAGCAAATGAGCAGCTGAAAGTCCGATACGGACAGGGAACTCGCAGTAGACAACGTGACATCTAACAACTAGTGAGTACAAATCTGTAAACAATTATGTGTCAACAAAAAAGTGATGTGATACGGGAGAAAAATAAGGCTTGTATTGAAACAACTGCAATCATTAAATCGTGTAAGTCTAAAGTTTCTTTCCGCTTTAAAGCTTCAACCTTCAAATCACTTTCTAAAACGTCACAAAAGCGGTTTATCAACCGTCTCGTATTGTACCAGCTGGTCTGCTGGCACCTAGTTGGTTGTTAAAGGTTTAGAGTATTGCCAGCCAATTGGTTTTCCCAGTATACCTCTGAAGCCAGAAACTTTTTTAGTCCGATCCTAGAACTTTTCTTTACTATTCAACATTCAGAGTACAGTCATAAAATCCGGAAACAGGATAACACGCAGAGAAATATGAATAACCATCATAAGGTGTTTAAATGTGATACAAGTACTCATCTGGGCAAACATTTATTACCACGGTAATGCAGGAACTTAAAATCATTACACCAATGGTACAGCTGACTTATGAATTGTAATGTAGGAGTAGACCGTGTTGAAGATTAAAAACAAGAGCAAACAAGACACAAAAAGTCAATGAAATTGCGGGTTTGGTGCGGAAAAAACATACGAATTCGAGTAAAAGAAGAGAACGTTTGCTCTGTCTAGGTTTAGAGAACTTCCTTACGGTGGGAATCAAACGACAAGTGAGGGCTGGTAATCTCACAAACAAACGAATCGGTAATAATTATAATGGGTAAATTAGGTGAATGCCCGTGAACGTTAAAGGGACGTGCATAACTTCTACAACAGGTAATTGTCGCTGAAAGAGGAAAAACCTGTCTAAAAACCCGAGCTGCAGAAAAATTATTAAAACTTGAAGGGCCTATTTCACCTGAAATACCCATTAAAAGCAGCGATTTTGATACACGTGTAGCAGTACTAATTGAGACCAATTCACACCGGCAATAGGTACCCAGAAGAAAAGATCAGCAACACACTATCAACCAACTCAGCTACCCGAATCAATTTTATCTCCAATTTGGGGCTGTCACGAATTCCGCGCTACTTTGTATTTCTTGCAATTTCAGATTTTTGGAAAGAATTGAACAAAATCGACCTACCGAGTTGGTTGATAGTTGACAGAGGTCAAAAAATGAGACACAAAACGAAAAACACTGGTTCACATGGAATAAGTGCACAAAGGGGTGTATGAAAGTAGCAAGTCAGATAATTAGTAGCTAAACTAGACTTATACTATGCAAGTAAGATGAAAGAGTGGAACTAGAGTGTCAGGCATAGACATCCAGACAGTCGTCCGTTTCCATATCCAGTTCGGCAGGCGACTGATCATTCGAAACCTAAACAATTGAACGTATATTCTGGCAAACTTAGCCGAATAGGCATACTTGATCATCAAAACTGGTTCCTTTCTGGCGAAACCTTTACAAATTTAGTATTTTATGAATCCTTGAGACTTCTTTTTGTGAAATGGTCCCACCTAACTGGTGTGAGTGTAATAAAATGGTGAACAATGTTGGCTGCTTACATTACCATACATTGGTGAGTTCTGACTGTTCTGAGATCAGTGACGCGTTCCAAGATAATAAAATGTAACTCTGCAGCTACTAAACAACAATAGCAGCAGTATTACCTAAAAAATTTCAGACTTTGAAAGAACTTCAAGACATACAAGTCTCCATAATTCTGAACGAATGTTTCCAATAAGACAAACGTAAATATCTAACCTCTTCGCCATCAAAGAGCAATCGAGAGATCGTGTCGAGCTTCATTTTGTCCTTGATGATATTTCTGATCTGATCAAACGTGGTATCCTGTAAAGTTGACACTAATGACTAACAAGGTAGAGACATGAATAGAACTATTACCACATTTTTTAATGATGTGTGTTCATTCAACGGTTATTATCGCAGCAAAAACCAAAAAAGAACTATGTATTCTGCTATTTTCCATTTACTATGCGATGAAAGTTAATAATGAATATCACATTCATTGAAAATTTGCTTCACGGTTGAAATGGTTATGGAAGCTATCAAAAATGAATTCCTTTCAAAACGGTTTATGGTTTTTATGTGTCGACGTCGCTAGGCTGGAGCGTGGAGCTACAGCTTGACTTGACTGCAAGTTTTGAAAGATAGCTAACTATACATACCTTATGTATCTCCACAATAACGGCTCGCTTGTTTGCCTGTTGACACTTTATGGACAGAATATTCGGATCGACAATGGTGACGTTCGCAGCAACACTGGCCTCTTTTATACGGAACGCCGACACGAACGTCATCTGCAAAAATCACATAAATGCATTTTCTAAACATTATATTGCGCGTACTACCAGAGCTGAGGTGAAGGTTCGCAAGCTTCATATCATAGGTAGCACAGTGAGTTGATCGAGCAACGAAGAAGTCCATAGTTTGGTGATGTTACAAGTTTTGACAGTAGCTAGGCATCTTTGAAAGCAGAATAGGAACCTAATACGCTGATGAGTGCAGAAATGTCTTCTGGTAATCACCTTAGGATAATGTTTCTCCCCATATGTTCAAATCTACGAACCACAAACCAACATTATCCCATCTATAAAACACTTACTCGTTTTCTCTTGAACTTGAGAGACTCCGGAGTATCAGTGAGCGAAACCGCCTTGTCGTTGATTGACAACTTCACAGAATTGACACTGCAACTCCATTTAGCAGCGATAACTTCGGCAAGTTCACGCAGGGGCTGATTCTGCAAATCATTCACAATAAATTACAAAATGGCGGTTCATTCTAACAAATAGCCACCAAAAAACATCATTCTGCCATGTGAAGAAGTACTATTTGATCGAATTTTGGCAGCTTTTATGAGAATCCCGCGAATCGAGACAATGTACACCAAATACGAATTTATCCTCGTCGAAACGAGATAAATGAGCCAAATGTGGCTGGGAGCTCCAATTTTTTTCCAGAGCTCTTATTAGAAGGCAAGTACCAGCGCTCAAAATCAGCAATGTGAAATAACCGGTAAGATACATTCGAAATAATATCACAATCCACGTTTTTCCACTTGGTTTGATATCTTATGGCATATTCATGGCTGCACACAACATCTCAACACATGATAAAGACGAAGGAAAAGTTCGATAACATCATCATAAGTAATATGTGAGGGAAACACGATAACATTCTACTATCTAGCGAAAGCTCAACGGAAGCACAATGAACAATATTACCTACCTTAAGCCAGACGCGGTTATCCATGGGGGCAGATGGGTCCTCCAAATCTTTTACCATGATATCGAAGACATCCTCGTCATTTTCCTCAAACACCACATGTTACAATACAAAGAAATGGCAATAGGTGCCTATTCAGCATATTAGTTAAGTTAAGTTGAAGTAAAAAGAACAACGTATTATTACTCCCAGGTCATTTTTACTGACGGCAACAAAACTATTTGATACAAATGCAACTGTTTTACTTGCGTCCTGAAGCGGTACTACAGAAAGACAGAGAACTCAAGCCAAAACCCAAACCTCATATTTAGAGAAATCCAGAGACGTTCGGCGAACGGGGCTGGGCACGGTGTCGAGCAAATCCGTGTTCATCTGATTCATTTGACTGAAAACAAAAAGGAGATATTCGGTCCTATTTTATGATAGCCAAAACCAAACATAGATAGAATCAAGCTAATCTAGCAACCTCTCAATCCTTATAGATGAACACTGAATTTTGTACTTACATCACTCTAACAGACACAACATTGCAAAATCCAAAAGGATTGTGAAAAACCCCATCGTTGCTCATAATTCGCGCGTTTTCGAGCTCAAAAAAGGAAAAAAAAAATTTCAGGAATACTTATACGGTTATGCACGGCGTTTTACACAATAGCATTCAGTTTCTGTGAAGTCACCGGCCGCAAAATTTCAATTGCAGTTTAAAGGACCTAGTCTAATGGAGCACGATTTCATTGCGCCGCAAAATTATAATTTAAATGATTTCGATTGACGATCATTGCTCTGTATAGTTCATTCTCTATTGAACAAGAATAATTTTACGCATTTTTATATACCATAACAGTTATATAAGATACATAGCTTTTCCTTATTATAAAAGTTTTACTCATGCACCAAATCCTTCCCGCAAAAATTCGCGTTTGAAAATTTCAAAACTCGGCCGACGCACATAAGGCAGCCCATTCCAAGAATTTAGCCGAGTTTTAACGCCGTGTATGATGTATGCAGATAGAAACTGAAAATCACAGATACACGATACAGTTTGTAGAAAGATATGGAGCCGTGTTCAGTATATTTCATTACTAAACCCTCAAAAGTACTAAGGAAACTCAGTATAGGTATACACTTACCGCAAATTGTTCTCTGCTTGCTCTAGAGCTGGATTACACACGTATTTTTGAGGTCGTGCCCCAGGTTCCGCATCTTCAACACGAGCTTGGCGTTCGATGTCTGAAAAAGGCCGGGAATGAAAATATTCTTGGTCATTGCGCAAAAAAAAAAAATTAATTTAATTAAGTATAGCTAACGAATCAAAATTATCAAAATACCCACTCTCAAGTTCCTTCTTTCGCTTCAGCTGTTCTTCGAGCAAAGATTTCTTGGCGAGGCGCCTCATCTGAACACAAACCCATCAATATAGACAGTAAAATATGAATAACCGCTCCAAACTGTGCTAATTTGATCGAGAAAAAACCAGATCGATACACTAGCTAAGTTTGCCTCAAACTTAAGCTCCCATCCACTGTGGTAGTTGGAAACCCGTTGGAGTACTCCATAAAACAGAAAGGAAACAGATAAATCACCCTTTCCAGAGGATCCAGGTCGTCGGTGATTTCCATAGAATCATCATCGCTTTCGTCTTCAGGCAACATTAGACGTTGTCTTCCTATAACAGCTATCTCAATTACAAACAAATGAGCTAACTGGGCCGTATGTTGCGAACATTGCAGTCAGGTACATGTTCTTATTCATTGAACAAACTCGAGAGAATTACCATTGTATCGAAAACTTCAGATTCAAATGCTTCACACCACTACGGCTACATTTAATGTGAAGCGAAGAGTGTAGGGGATATGAATACTTGTTTGGCTGGTGAAAAATAAGCTGTGGATGCTTTCCCACATGATTCATACCTCTATTTGAGCTGTTCGCTTGTTGAGGTGGCTCCCGACGACGGAAAACTTCTGGGACATTCGAAGAGCTTGCCGTATTATTCAAATTCCTCGCTATGTTTTGATAGTAGTCGTCATCCGAACTACTGTCATCGTCGTCAGAAGTATTATGCATTGCAATTGCAGCCATACCTACCACAGTCAAGCCTAAAAAGTAATCACTTGAGGATTTATCAATAAATAATGACACCAAAATGAGCTAAAACTTAAAATAGCAAAAACCAGAAACACAGCGGCGATGAGATATAAAAATTGAAGGTTTGAACATGTTAAAATTATGTTTATATGGATACGGTACTCACCCATCAGATGCGGTAGTGCTAAAATGGCCCACCTCTGGACACTGTGCTGGCTTGAGGCCACGAAGATGACATCTCAACCATTCCGCGTCGATGGAAGTAAATTGAAGCTTGATGAAAAACTCGATTCTTTCTGAAACGTTATTAAATATATTTTATCGACGGCATCTGCAGCACGAGGGTTGGCTTATTTACAAAGAATGCAATGATTGGTCAAACACTTCTATTTAGCTTTTTTCAATGGGAAACCAAAAACTTCATGTTCAGATTTTGAATAGAAAATACTCACGATAGATTCAAAACACAAACAGCAGATGACGAGAGTGAAAGAATGGAAACAACTTTCAGAAGTAAAATTGTAAAAAAAAACCCATGTGTTTATGGGACTTGTAGAATTATACCGGCACAATGCCAGGAGGACGACTGCACCATCTCGAAAGCTTTACCGCATTGCGCGGTGGCGCAAGTGGGGTCTTTTAAAGTAAACGCGGACGTCGTTTTGCGACATACACGGTGTGGAAAAGTTTTACTTATCAAAAAGTACTTCCCCAATTTCGTTAATTTTCACTCTTATAAACTAATGTTTTAATGTCTTATTGTATCCACTGATTGCCGACAGGGTTTCCTTGTTGTTAGGTGTAATTCTGATCCGCTCAAAGCTGCCTTGTACCTTCGCAGTCTGTTTCGCGAGTACGTACTTCATACTTTTCATACTTCAGTTCATATTGTTTCATGTTCAAGTTCTATCTATCTTTTCAATTCATCAAACTAAATGAATACCATCCTTTGATGTTTGTTTAAAATTGTTATGTTTTGCAGTTCATTGGGGGAAATGGCGCTCAGAAACGCCAGTACTCTTGCAAAGGGAGTTTTTGGTCGCCTTCCGCAGGTATTTTCGCTTTTACACTTATTCTCTTTTGTTATTCGGTAGTTGCCATTAACAGGTAACTGTGCACTAGAAAACTGTACGCTGACGCAAACATATTCCGAAAACGTGCGTGAAGCAAACTTCAAATAAAATAATTGTACAATTGAAGGTCGATATTTTGGTTTTTTAAGTTTCTTACAGAAACATGTCTCTTTATTTAGTATGAAAAAATTTAGGAAAGTAGGATGTCCCAGTAGTATATTCTGAACATCTCATGAATTTCAGGCAGCGGTGGCTCCTGTGGGCACCGTACAGAAAAGAACAAATTACAAGTATGTAGGAGCACCACAAGAAACCGATGGAACTTTTGCTGGAGATCTCAACTCAGGACTTCACACTTTGTTCTTTACCGAGCTCTTCAGAGGTGAGTAAGCGATAGAGGAACATGCAAAATCCGAGAGTGCCTATAGTTATGAATCTGAAGGTCTTTGTGCATATTTTCAGCATGAAAAACGCTCATGCAATTATTCAATATTCAGTTGTGAGATTGGGCTTTTCTTGTTCAATGCATCTAACATATGTTTTATAGGTTTCGGTGTTATGTTGGGTCACGTTTTCATGGAGCCAGCAACTATCAATTATCCCTTCGAAAAAGGACCGCTCAGCTCTAGATTCAGGTAAAATTGATTATCACTATTAAATAGAGGAATTGTTTGTTGTGGCTAATGTACCAATTGAATGCACTAAAAACTAACACTGTGTTATACAGCACAGAGAAAATAACCTCCAAAGTTTGGTTTAGTACTCAGCCGACCGCTCGTACCGGTACATTGGCGGGACGTCCCGACTCCCAAAAGTACATATTTTACATATTTTAATCAGAAATTAAAAAAAGTGAACGCGTTTGTAATATGCACATAGAAAGAAAAGTCGGAAATTCAGACCTGAAAAAATCCATTATTTTGACCGCTTGATGGACTGTCAGGCTTGATTGACTGATGTACGGGACGCGCCGCCCACTTTTGGGACGTCCCGCCAATGTACCGGTACGCCCGTCTTCTGACTATGCAATAAATATTGTGGCCGTGGCTCGATAATGTATCGTTCTGATGAATTCAATGATATTGACACGTTTGCAGAGGTGAACATGCCCTCAGACGTTACCCATCTGGGGAGGAGCGTTGTATCGCCTGCAAGCTGTGTGAAGCCATCTGTCCCGCTCAGGTACTGCTCACTTATTAAAGCTGTTTCTTAAATCATACATTTCCTTAATACTTGAATTTGAATAGACACTAGACACAATAGTCATGAACAATTCTCATTTACAACCATCTTCTTTCAAGTTTGTCTGAACGATGAAACTTATAAAACGAGCTCTGAATCTGCGAAATGAATAGTCTTTGATTCAAATTTGAGGTATTTGCATAGATTCGTTTCACGAGTGCACACTGCTATAGTGCGGTGTGTTTGCAGCATGCATGCTGCAAACATGCACCGCCATGGTCACAAAAACGAATTACTGTAAGAGTAGATGTCGCGAGTTGAAAACTGACGAATGTCATACAAAATTAACAGTTTATAAGCAAAATAAAGGGGGAAATCGCAGTTTTGGAGGGGTCGCGGCTCGAGAGAGATAGAGGGTTCACTCGATTTCAAGACGAATATGAGACAATTGGCGGTGTATGGCTGTAAATAAACCAATTTCAGGCGATCACTATTGAAGCGGAGACGCGTCCGGATGGAAGTCGTCGTACCACTCGCTACGATATTGATATGACCAAGTGGGTTGCGGTTTATATTGTTTGTGTAGCGTAAGGTGTATCAGTCTACTATCTTTCTTGAGATGACCATTATAAATTGGGGGGCAACTTAGAATATGACGAAAGTTTTGTTTATTTGTATCAATTGTCCGATGGGTTTACATTACATGAAAATTGAAGTATGTTTTCTGTCGTTGTACGCACGTAGATTAGGTAGAACCTTCGGTGATTGTACGCTGCTCCTTGTAAATGTGTGCATTGTTCTACTCTTCAGATGTATATATTGCGGTCTTTGCCAAGAAGCCTGCCCCGTTGATGCTATTGTTGAGGGCCCCAATTTCGAGTACTCTACCGAAACTCACGAGGAATTGCTGTATAACAAGGTAGATGGGTTACCCAGTTTGATTGAATACGAAATAAAACATCACTGTCGGAACTTATGCATAAAATGTAAAACTAACCTCTGTACAACATCAACAAACAAGTTATTTGTTCTTCCAACGTGTATTGTGAGTATCACTGGGTGTGAATACTTGTTAATACTTTCTGCAACTTTCCGTTTTTCGTGCTCAGTAAACTCTGGCATAGTTAATGAACGTTTTTGAGTGTACAGCTGATTATTTCCTCTGCAATATTTTCACTTTCTTCCTTGACTCACTCGATTCAATTTTTCAGGAGAAATTGCTTCTGAACGGAGATCGCTGGGAGCCCGAGCTGGCCGCCAACCTGCAGGCCGAGTACCTCTACCGATAATTCTGCTAGAGTATACCTTTCATCGAGCAGTTGATATTTAAGATTAGATTTGTAATGTGATTTAGCTTGTTAGGATTTGAAACGAATTTTTTTCATTCAAATTGTGAAGAAGTACGATGATAGTAAATACAGATGTATGTAATCTTGTTCTTCACTTGTTTGCTTCTTCATGTCGTTATATCGGCTTGATATTTGTTTTGAAATGTTGTTTTTTTGGAATTCGTTGTTTGAAGAATCGAATGTTATTGAATCGATCAACGTTTGCAGTGAGGTATGCCACCATCAAAACGCGGTAATAATGGTGTGGAGGAAAAGATGACAGAGGATGATTCGAAAGCTATGGTAAGAGTTTTACTCATAATAAAATATGAGCATAGTCATTTTCCTTCGTGCATGCTCTCATAGTATTAGCTTAAAATTTTCAACATGTGAATGCATACTGTAGGAGTAAATCCACGAGAAAATGACGAAGATAATGTCTCCGCCATAACTTAACACTCTCAAACTTTTTTCGGGAAACAAGAAGAGTGATTAGTTTTCGATCAAATATTAGTATTTCTCAAACATGTTCGATGTTGGAAAGTGTCTCCATTTGCTAATCCTGACAAAGTTTTGTGGTTCCACTTTGGCTGGTGAATGGAAAATGAGTATGATTATAGAATCTGACTGATATTTAAATCATTCAATTAGTAGAAAGATCGCTTAAACCCTTAAACACAACGCAATTCGTGAATCACACCCGAAATTCACCGTGATCAAACTACAAACTTCGTAGAACTCATCAGAGTTTCTGTGTTGTTCCTAAAGTAACTAATACCTTCTAGCGTTAGCCCGAATTTGTTCTAGTTCCCATTGTTACTGAAAAAAGTTTTTTGTTTGTCTACGAGACCAATTGTTGTTATTTCAATCACCGTTTTCAGAATGACAAAAACGACAAAATGCAGTTCTCTCCGGAACTACAGGAGTTCATTTTCAAAAACAACAAACCCTATGTTTCTGTCTTCATGGAAATGTACCAGAAGGTGTATGGGGTGGTTCCGGAAATGATTCCCTCTACCTTGCCCGGCGATGAACCAAACAGGTTGGGTTTCTCGAACGGTTTTTTAACTTGGCTTGTTTGAATGTCGGAATTGTTTTCTAATAAGGAAATTTTAAATATGTGTCCTCGTTCTAATGATAATCTATTCAGTTTGTTTTCAGTGTTCTTTTCCTGTATTCCGTATATGTTGGTGATCAGAAGGTTCCTGGTGTTCCCGTTCGAACCAAGAAGGCCGCTAAGTTCAACTGCATGAAGAGAGCATTGCAGGTTTGTAATTTTTTACTCGTTTGTTTAAACAACTTTAAACATGACTTGACTGGTTAGCCTAGTTCTAAAAAGGGCGTAATTGGCTAGCCCGGTGGAGGTAGGGGTCAAACTTTGATTCCTCCAAAGCAATTCAATTTCAGGACGTTGGGTGTGAAGCAGTGAAGCTTCAATGTTCCCGATGTTTTATCGATTCCCAAAATTACAGGTGCTTTACGATTCTTCCGCCAAGGCGATGTTCTCCACATCGTGTGATCTGCAGCTGGAGATGGAGGACACCTTGTTTGAACTTATGAGACAGCACACATATTCAAAGTTTTATAGGTAGTTGTCTTCATATATTGAGAGAAATTGTTGTTCAAATAATAGTCTGGCATGTCGTGGTATCGCGCTCAGTGCAGTACATCCGAGAAACATTGAATAATGCTCCCAAAAAAATGATTTTACAATCTCATAGTGCTTTGTATTCACAGCCTGGCATCCACTGATCCCTCCATTTTGGGCCTAGAAAAAGTTATGGCCTCGATCTTTCTGTTCAATTCTTCTGATTCGTCTATGAAAATTATTTCACTCGCCACTGGAAGCAAATGTATACGAGGTAAGTACCTTTATCAGTTATCACACGCTAGTTAGGTCGGACCACCATTCAAAAGAACGTTTTATGGAAATACGTCAAAGTGTGGAGTGATGTAATTTTTGCTGAGTTTTTGATTCCGTATCTCGAGAATCTCGATTTTGGCTATTTCACCCAAGTTGCAGAAGTATCTGTTGGTGTTTGCGGGGAGAAATTATGTTTAGATTTGGACAGATGATGAAATGTGATGGTATTGAATAGTGACATCCAATTTTATAGGAGATTGTCTCAGTTTGAGTGGTTCCTGTGTGCAAGATTGTCATGCCGAGATTTTGGCCAGACGGGGCCTACTAAGGTGAGTTGACTATTTACTCTTTTGAAATGTTAGAGTTGTTCTGGAACATTTCATTCACGATATAGCATCACACACATCACAACATCAGATAATGTTACAGTAACATAATCGAGGAACAACTAAGTGATGTGTTGATAATTAAAATGTTAACGTGTGCCGTGTGCGTAGTACAAATTGTGTCATTCCAAGTGTTGCAGGTTTTTCTATGCTCAAATACTTCTCTGCCTCCGAGATCCTGAGAAGTCAATTTTCATTGTCAATTCTTCAGGTAAAAACTATTTATTGACCCTGGCTTTAGTTCGTTTTCCGTTTAAATATATGGCATTCATTAAAAAGCCATTCTCTCTTTTTGATATTGGCGAATAAATAGTTGTTTATTGAAGTATTTGTGGCTACTTGGACATTTTTACTGCTTACTGGTGATTGTGTATTTTCTTCAGGGAAGTTATCAGTGCGCCCCGGGCTCTCCTTCCATCTCTTCATCAACACGGCTCCCTGCGGGGATGGCAGGGTCTACGAACGGGAAAACTCGGAAAAGCAGGCTGCGAGGGACAACCGAAATGCAGGAAAACTGCGATATAAGGTGGAAAGTGGTAAGGGAACGTCATGATATAATCATTTACTAGTTGTTTGACTAGCACTGTTTGACTATTCCTCAAAAGAGGAATCCCATTTAACTAAAAATATTTTCATTCAATGATTGCTATTAATATAAATATAAATGATTCTGTTTAACTTATGCTCTCTATCATATAGAATACAGAAAACTTTTCCTTGACTCGCCTTTAAATTCGTCCAACGGCAATCCCTGAAAAAAGTTAGCTATTAGTCGAATACACGTCACAACATCTCACATCTCGGAATAAGCATTCATGATAATTATGTGGACAAAACCACAATGAGATGGTTTTTGAAATTAATGAACTGATCTGACAAGGCTAAGATTTTAAATGCTTGGAAACAAATAAAACGTTAAGAACAGTTTCAGAGAGAGCATACATGATAATTTTGTTGTTGAAGGCATGGGGTCAGTGCTGGGTCGGCCGTTCTACAACCCGCAGACGATAGATGGCATTAGAGGGGGAGAGCGGTTACGGACCATGTCCTGCTCCGACAAGATTCTCAGATGGAACGCCCTGGGGGTACAGGGAGCTCTTCTCACCAGGTTTATGGCACCGGTACGTTTGTAGACTCTTCATGTACCTGTTGGTAACATCACGTCTAACTCGGGTTTGCATTGCTAGGGAGGTTCAGCAAAGGCATCTCTTGGCTATTTTTAAGGTGGGAATATGGCTTTTTTTTCGTTTCGATTATAATACCCTTGATTGAGTTTGACCGTATTTCTTTTTCAAGCAGTTTTCCTATCGAAGAATCGAAGAAATACGATGTTGGGTTGATAACAAGATCTGGTTAATTTCTTGGTTCTTTATACGAGCAAGTTTGTAATTTGGTGTGATTCCAGGTGTATTTATCGTCGTTAACCGTGGCTGAGCTGATGGGCGAGAGTCGTCTCGAGCGAGCAGTATCCGGTCGTCTGAACGGACTGCAGCTGACCGCGCCTTTCTCCGTCAATAGACCCCTTCTCACCACCTGTCAGGTAAGTATGGGGAGTATTAAACAGTCCCCTCCCCCCTCCGTTCGTAGATTCAGTTTCTTTTCTTGGTTCTATCCCTATAAATAAATGTTTATGTATGTAATATGTAGTTTGTCGTTGATACCCTGATACGTTATCCATTCGTTACACTATGTTAGTGGAGTGCACAACCTCGACATTCACTAGATGAGCTAGAAAATCATTAAAAAAGGGGTGAATGAATATGTGTGGGTGATATTTTTACCGTTTCGTTTTACACTATTACATGTTCATGTATAGATGTGAATTGTGAAATTTCAGAAAGCAGCCGCTCCTCGGGACGTTGCGCGCCGAGCCCAGGACGTGGCATGTAATTGGAACGTTACCGACAACACGTTGGAGTCGCTGAACACGGTAACCGGCCTGGTGCCCACTCCCAAGGGGGATGAGACGACCGAGTGCTCAAGACTGTGCAAAAAAGAGATGGCCACACTTTTCAAGAAGGTGTAGTTTATACACTCACATGCATTTGTTCTGGCTGAGGGGTTGTGGGTTAATATTTTAAGACTAGATGGGTCCCGGTGAATTCTCAGTAAAAAAAAGTTTTTTTTTGCTGAAAATGAGTCGAAATAGAGATTTTCGATAAGGAGGATGAGGTGGCGGGTCATGTTACTCAGTGGGGTACCGGCCTCAAAAGCTGTAGTCCAGTGCCTTGTGAGTGTATGGTATAGTTATAGTTACGACGTTACGATATGGTTTGATTTTGTAGTGTAACCGTACACGAGGTAGTATGATGGAATATTTATTGTGGCGACGTTTCGGCAAATTCGCCGTTTTCAGAGCCTGAAAAAGGCATCAGTTCACAAAGTACAATAAACTCGATACAGTCGCGCAGGACAACGTGACTCAAATGTATTCCAAATAGCACGAATAATGAGCACTACAAACTCAGCTAAACAAATACATTAACACAAAAAGGCATCAGTTCACAAAGTAAAATGTGTTAATGTATTTGTTTAGCTGAGTTTGTAGTGCTCATTATTCGTGCTATTTGGAATACATTTGAGTCACGTTGTCCTGCGCGACTGTATCGAGTTTATTGTACTTTGTGAACTCATGCCTTTTTCAGGCTCTGAAAACGGCGAATTTGCCGAAACGTCGCCACAATAAATATTCCATCATACTACCTCGTGTACGGTTCAACTACAAAATCAAACCATATACACAACAATGCCGAGGTTCAAAGAAAGCAGGACTTGGAGAAGACGTTACGATAGTTATAGTTATTCACACACGCAACCGAGTTGCATGCCTTTGGTTGCTCTCAAATGTAACCGATGTAATCGGCCTGTAGTCACCATTTTATTCTTGAAGTAGTATCTTTATGGTTTGAATCCTATCCCACCAGAAATTTCCTTCTCACTGATTATGTAGTCCTAGAATGTGTTGGAAAGGAGCCGCGAAAATTAAATGTAAAGTTCTTATCTGCCACAATTTCAGGTGTGCGTCGAACTTAGACAACCGGTGCCCGACGGCTTCAGTTATGAGAATCTCAAGGCCAGTTGTGAAGAGTACGAGTTGGCGAGGCAGACATTAGAACAGTGGTTAGTTCATTTTTCTTAGAAAGATGTAATTTTGGATGTATCTGAATTTCTAGTTCTAGCCATTATCATTTTGATCGCACTGAGTTTTAACCACATTTCGGAATAGACATAGAAAACAACAATGTAACACGTTCTTCAGTTTTGCCTTTTATTGAGCTGTACGCTGTAACCTGTAAAATGTATCAATAATTGCGTGTAGTCATTAGTTGAAGAGAGGTAATGGGTTGTCGAGGCCTCATATTGAGAGGTAGAAACGCAAACGTACGAACTATAATCTAGATATCATACGCAAGCGTTGGTGCTACGATCCATACTCACATTTTGCGTAGATGTGTCTCTGGCTCCCAATTTGGGGGGTATGAGTTTCGCTGGAAAATGTTGCTATGGAACATTGTTCTTTCAGGTTCAGAGAGAGGAGCCTTGGTCATTGGCATTCGAAGCCGGAAGATGTGGCTGCATTTGTTGTCTGAATCACGGAATCTGTTAATATGTAAATATTCTTATATCCTATCTCTTTCGATGATCTGCGTTCCCGTGTTTTGTTGTTTGTTGTTTCCATAAATTATTCAGCTGTCAATATGATTTCCCACAGTTTCCTTATGGATGTGTTTTCATGATTTCATCCCATAGCTACCTTATTTTCTTATCAGTAGTATTGTGAATGTACAACATTTCAAACTACCTGTTTTTGGAATGCGAAACACAGACATTTTTTCATATATAGTTATTTGATTACCATACTTATATATCTATTTTTGTGTATTTTAGTATGGTTGTCAAAGCCGTTCCCAGTGCGGTGACCCACGTCATATTCGACTTCGATGGACTTCTTGTGGACACAGAACCGATCTATACGAGGGTGAACGAGATGATGCTCAGCAGATTCGGCAAGAAGTTCACCATGGACATGAAGAGACGTGGGTAGTTATTCCTACGCTACGCATACATCACTTTTTTTTAAATTACATCATCTCGGCGAACTGATTATTATAAATTTAAATTATTAAATCAACTAGTTTTTGCTAAGAAAGTACACATTTTCGACCTGAATGGTCTCAGCTATGAAAGGTTTGCTCACACTGATGACCTAATTTTCAAAATGACCTTTGCCTCAGAAAATTCAGCTTGCGGATGATTTGTAGTTTGTAGTTTCTGAAATTTATAACTTTCCTCTGCAATGTTAGAATTGTCCCGGGTACAAATGATTCCGTTAATAAAATGCCTATGACTTGTTCAACGTGCCGATCTACGATGAAGGATGGTCAGGCCTGTAACTGTTTTTGTCCCCAGCCTTGTTGGCGAAATGCCTGTTTTTCTTCCGAGATACATCCGTGGGTCAGCCATAAAACAGTGAAATTTATTAATAGTTTTGTAGGGCAAATGGGAATGAAGCATATGGACGCAGTCGAATGGTTGATTAATGAGGTTAGATAACTGTTATATAGCCAACTGTTTCGTGGTAATTCTTCATCTGATGAGCTATACGCAAAGACTGTATGAAACTCTTTAAAGTCTGATGTCACTTCTATGCAACGCCTGCATTGGACTTCAAGTATTTTGGTAATTGGTATTCTCAGGCTATCTTTGCAAAATTAGCTTAAATAAATTACAAACAAAGGCAATAGAAAAAGTTTAAGAAAGTTAATACGAGATGTTATTAGATGTAGAGATGTATTACAAACAAAGGTTATATATATATATATATATATATATATATATATATATATATTATATGTAGAAAAAGTGTATTAAAATCAATACGATATGTGTTTAGGTGGGAATAGCCGACCAGATCACCGCCGCAGAGTACGCCAAGGACTATGACGCGGCTCTCGACGCCGCCTACCCGACGGCTGCTGCACTGCCTGGGGCAAGGCGGCTGGTGGAACATCTGGTACAACACGGTGGGTAAAGGCAAACAAAAGAAAAGTTGGAAGTTGTCTAATTTTATTGCAAATCAATCAATTTTCACGTGGTTAAATATAAAAACGGGCCACTTTTTGTCAAATAGTCTGACCTTGATGATGTATGTTTTTATTTTTCTTGCCCATTCACAGTGATTCTATAACGACCAGTAAACTACTAGTGAACTCCTACCACACCCCTATTCCACTACTAGTAAACTACTAGTTTTCTTGTAGTAATATAGGCGTAGGGGAGGAGTTAAACTATAGTTCTACTCCTACCTAACTACTAGTGAGATGGTAGTCAGCTACTAGTTTATCTGTGGTAAAAGTCAATTTTGAAAAATAAAAAATAAAATAATATTTTTTCGGATCATATATCTTCTATAAGTAGTTACGTTATCCTCTATTGCATTACTCTGCTGTTTACCATGTTTTGCACCATCCGGGACTCGAACTCTCGAGCTCTCGCTTCTGAAGCGAGACACTTACCACTGCGCTACGCTGCTGATGTCTGAGGGCGCGGCACAATCGTATACGATTGCAGGCGCGCTTCACTGCTCAGCGCTCACGTGTTTACACATGCAACCCGGTTGCATTTTGGTTGCATGCAACCTGGTTGCATGTGTAAACCGCCTCACTATGGAATAACGTGAATGCGCCACAAGCCCTAACAAAAAACCTTATACTTAAGCCCGTTCTACAGTAGCACTAATTCGATAGAAATTTTCCCATATTATGAATGTTCAGCACTTTCCTGCCTAGTTAGCGTACTACAGGTTTCTACTAGCCTACGAGTAAGTTACTACTAGCCTACGAGTAAGTTACTACTAACTGTCTACGTGCTCATAATGCCTACAAATCACTGTTATTTGAATTCTGTGGAGATAATGTAACGTAAAAAGACTAGTTTCAGACTGCCAAAATGCATTTTTTAATTTGACGTCCGTATTTACTACTAGTTTTCTACCAGGATACCCCTACTCTACTACGAGAGTACTCCTCCTTTACCCTTTACTACTAGTTTACTACGAGTTTACCTGTAGTCCCAGATTTCCTATGTTATTTTCTATTGTAACTACATCAAATTAGAGCTTTCATTCTTATTTCGCGGAAAGGTTCACTCGTACCAGACTTAGTTCTGCTCAATTTTCTGGTTGGTTATCTTGATCTGGTAAGATATAGAGATAACAATGACTACGATCTATGGTTCTCAACGGGGACCACGTTTTTGAAACATGTGGTTAGACAGCTCTGTTTATTTCATGTATGTTCTTTTCTTCAGCATGGTCAGTTACGATTTCTCAGGTATTCCGGTCGCGATCTGTACTGGGTCGTGTAGTCGCACGTTCGCCTTGAAGGAGCAGAACCACAAAGAATGGACAGATCTCATCCCATTGAAAGTATGTGTTTGAAGTTCAATCGTAATCACCGTTTAATCAAACTTGAAATTGTGGTACATATGTACTTCGTCAGAAAAAGAAAATCAATGCACCGAAAAAAGTGGACTGTTCCAAAATTCTTTCCGGGTTTTCATATCTGAAGCTCTGAAATCGAAAAAGTGCGAAAAAGGTAGCACGTATACTCACATTTTTACTGCTCTATTATTTTTTTCACACTGTAAGTAGATTAATAAAGCTTTCCTTCTTGTTTATCACCTTTCTGCTCTCAGGTGCTAACCGGCGATGATCCCAACGTGAAGCGAGGAAAACCTTTCCCGGATGGCTTTCTGCACGCAATGTCTCTGTGAGTCGAACAGATTATCATTAGCTCTCTTAGCTGCGTGGATATTTTCACCGTTTTTTTTTCAAAATACGTTTTATAATGTCAACTCATTGCTGAAGTGCGCTCTAGTTGTAGACTAGTGACTTTACTTTTCAAGCTTCATCTTTTTTAAAAATGTGATAATGAAATATCTGTCGTAAACTAACGAAGCGAACTCAAACAATAACTAGAAATTAAACGCAGGCTGAAGTTGTCGAGAATGATCTTCTCTTACTGATCTTACAATCAGATTCCCGAACCCTCCGGCCTGTGCCTCTTCAGTTCTCGTGTTCGAAGATGCTCCGAACGGAATAGAGGCAGCCCTGGCGGCCGGTATGCAGTGTGTCGCCGTTCCTGATCCCGTCGTATTTCAGCCGGACGAGAAATTCAGGTAAACACCCATATTAGTAAGATGTGAATATACTACAAAAAGAAACCTGTTCTGGATTTAGATACGTGAAACTGCTGTATTTCGGATCAAACTGACCCGTTTTTCCGATATTCGCGAAAAGAAAAAAGCCGGAATTCACTTTCACCGGTCACCTCCAATCGCCGATTTGCACATTTCTGCCAGGAAACTTTAAACATGATACACTCCGTTCCTACGTTATCCTATCCTACCCATCTTCCTTTTTTGTTTTTCAGAAACCGAATGCATCAGGTTCTGGAGAGTTTGAACCAGTTTGATCCTGCTGTTTTTGGGCTGCCGCCATTCAAGTAATCATTCATCCAACTGATTATCTTGTTATATTCATGTTTGGTATGTTGTTGTCACTTTAGAATGAGCTTCATAATATGCACTACTGAGCTGGTATATGTATCTGTGATTATCAATTGTTATGTTGTTATCATTTTTGAATAAAGTTTATAATGTCAACTACTGAGTTAGTAATTCTATACCTGTTGCACACAGTTATTATTTTGTATTGATCTGCAGTTCTGTATGTTGATGTCTGTCATGTAGCTGTTATCAACTGGTTCAATTCTATTTTTAGTATTCTATAAATGGTAGATGAAATCCCAGCTGAGACAGAGAGTGGACAAGGCAAGGAACCATCTGTGGTGGAAGCAGCCTCGGTTGGTTTTGCACAGTTTTTGTTGTAATAGTTCAGCGCATTGCAGCATATTTTCACTCAGTAATTAACATTAATGTTTTGTAAGTGTGTCGTCATACCTCGAGCCCCCAAGTTGGGAGGCAGCGGCCCGAACGTGCAAATGATATGTATCGATTGAGCTTCTATGAGTGCTCAGTCGATACCTTCGATACCAGTCTGACCACACCGCGTACGCGTACCCTGAAAGGAATTTCGTTCCGGTTCATCCGACTTGGTCGTGTGAAAGTTATGGGCTAGCGGGGTTTTTTTCTGTAAAAGACTGTTGAGTTTTATCAATGTGCAATATTTCAAAATATAGGAAGTCATATAGACCACCATTTTTTAAAGGAAGGACCGGTGCTTTCGCGAAGAAGACTAGCCTTTCGTCCTCCGCAAACGGGACGTCCAGCAACAGCCGTTGGAATACGGAGTGCGCCCACACCGCTGCCCACGACTATACCTGATGCTCCCGCGGTAGGTATATACTATTTATGAGCATGGAATAGAATAATAATAATATTTTGGCAACTATTCGACCCTCGTGTTGTTCAACCATCAACCATGACAATAACCGTATAACCATATGATGAAAGTTTAGTTAACACACGACGTATACTTTGCGCATCGATAGATAACTGCTCATTTACCCCCGGGGTACGTATTAAAGCAGGATTATGTGGACCAATCTCGTGTCAGCGGTCCTTTAAACTGCAATTGAAAAATGTATTGAACACATAATCGCCCTTCTTTAATCGTTCAACACACGTTCAACACACGACTTTTCGCGGGTAGAACACTTCTCATGTATGAATCGAAGGAGACGGATGATTACAGTGATCTCAATATTTGTTATAATTGTAGGTTTCGACTGACGCGACTGCGGTTGGCAGTGAGAATTATGTTGCTGGCACTAGTTCGGGCCAGTCTGCAGCCGCGGATACAGACGCGGAAGCCGGACAGCCCAATTCGTCGCGGTCCCTGAAGAAGGGAACCAGCTGGAACCACGAACACATCATGCAATACTACGAGGCGGTCAAACAGGTGGGGATGATGTCAGGATTTGAAACTACATCAAATTTGAAGAAAACTTGAACGTTGAGAATAATTTACAAAACTAGCTCAATTATTAGTAAACAGTAGAGGTCCAAAGAAGAAAGATAAAAGAGAGAGAGAGAGAAGAGAGTTTTTTTCCAAAATTCTAAATTTTATAGTTTGATCGAAAAAGGCCCTATTACTTTATTGTAAAAAAATCATGTTCTACGATTGGTTCATTAGCTAATATCTCGACCAGCGTGAGAGAAAAAAGAGGTATATATTATTCGGTCCGATTGCTTATTTGATTCATTGAAGTTTGGCAAGGATTTCGACAACATTTCGCGATATCTAGCTAAGAAGAAGGTGCTGAAGAACAAGGAGCAAATCAAGAACTTTTACTTCAACTCAATAAAGTTTGTCCGAGGCATAACGGGGCTGGATAATAATGGTGGGTCGCTAGGTTTCACATTTTTCCCCTTCAGTTTTAGGAATGACTTGATTGTGTTGATCGCAAATTACAAATGAGCTTGTTTGTTGGCTAGGCGTAGATGGGGTTCAGGCGTTCTTTCAAAATTGCATTTGAAAGAAGGCTTAAAAGATTTGGCTTTTTAGCGACAGTCCTACATGTTGATAGTCTTTTTTTTTCAGTTGCAAAGCAATATTTATCATTCACAAAGTTTGAATTGGGAGTTTGCTAAAGTTGGTGTGTTGCAGATCCTTTTGTTGAGTTGTGTCGTGACGCCAAAGAATTGTTTCTGGTGATCAACTCTTGTGAGTGGCGAAAGAAGACTGGCAGTGGCAAGTACCAGCCGGAGAGACTGCGGGAACTCATCATAGAAGGGTAGGTCAATTTGTTTTCCATAGCCTTCTGGAGTACAATCACAATACATCATGTACAGCTACTATCACATGCCAGTGTGGTACAGCTCCTATCACATACCAGTGTGGTACAGCTACTATCACATACCAGTGTGGTCCAACAATATTTCAATTAGGAAGCTATTTTCAGAGTTTGGGCGAAAAACAGCATTGTAATCCGTTTTATTATCTTCATCTGTGGCAGTGACACAGCAACTTTTGAACTTGATTTTTGAGATCAATGGTATTGTAGTATCTGGTTTACAGATACTCTTTGTGACTTTATTTTGTTTATTTTTCAGCTCGACAACTTTTCGTTCGAAAAAGAAGCCCGTGGCCATCAAAACTCCGACATGCCCGGCATTGAACAAGTATTTCACAAGTATGTTCGATGGGTTTTTGGTATTGTGAATTCTAGTGTTTGCTCATTAATAGTATTATTCAAAAGTGAAATGAGCTATTCGGGCGTAAAAAAATGTTCTCTGTCTTCAGAAAACCGTCGATTGGAAAGAGATAAGTTTCCCACTGAAATCACTGTTACTCTGAAGCCAATGACCTACACAGATGCTTGTTTCGTGGTAAGTTTCTACTTTTTCATTTAACGGTTCTCATTAATATTTCGGCTTTGACCGGGCTACTTTTTTGTACAGTTATTGTTTATTGACTAAATTACTATTTCCTAGCTTTTCTCACATTCTCTCTTATGTGTATTCAACATCCATGGCTGTTTAAGGTGAATCGTGAGCAAAACCCGTTGCTCCGAATTGTGGCCTCCACAAATGATCAGCTGTCTCGAATTTTCCAACTACTGCAAGCGAAATGGAGTGACAGTCAGCCAGTTAGACAGGTGCGATTGCGTTGAAAGTGAACTAGAACAGTGTCAATCATATTGTTGGTACAATTTGTTAAACCTGACACGAGGTAAACACGCTGTTGAAATAAAATATCCAACATTTAAGGAGCAGCGCAGTTCTACCATTCGCTTGTTCCCAGCACGTGACACTGAAATAGGCAAAGTGGTAGTGGAGACGGCGCCAGTAGAAAGTACCATCATATCCCTGAACCGGTAAGAAACAAATCAAACTTTTGTGTTGTTACAAAATATTCGGCTATTCTGATACCCAAATTGAAATTCTATCCAAAAGAGGTTAAGTTTTGGAGCAACAGTCGGACTAATTAATGTATGGAATATCATTGAATGGCAGCAGTATATTACCGGTAAGGAGGGCATTTGAATTTACATCAACTAGCATCAGTTCACTTGAGCGTACAGTTACCTCGTTACTTGTTTCTTGTTTCGTTGGCATTAAATGTGATCTGTTTGCACAGTATTAGACTGTTTGTAGAGTTTTTGAATGATTTCTGTTACTGTTTCAGGCTGAAAGCGGAAGTTGAGGAAATATCGGAGGCGCGTTCTGAACAAAATCGGGACTGTCCAACGAATTCAGGTACGTTTTCGCCTTCGAATCTATAAGTCTCTATACTCTATTCTAGGTTGCAAGTTTCAGTTTCATTCAACAATGTGTACGTGCCTTACTTAAATATTGGCGAAAAAGCGGTTCCGCCGTTATTTGAAATGTACAAACAGGTTTTTAAAGTTGGAATTTGCTCTTCAAGTCACTGTTGGCGTGCAATCTTTTAATTTTTAATTGGCAATATTGTCTGTTAGTTTTCCATCGTTTCCAGTGACTTCGTATTCGGCCATCGTGCCCAACCCCTTCAGCATCGATGAAACTGTTGTGAAGCAGGGCTTGACGGTGGACAATGTGAATGACGGTACCGTGGCCGAACTGTTTTGTCTGGTTAGTTTTCTAGGGCTGTGGGACTGTTGCAGAGGTGGCCACAAGTTGCACGCGTGCAACATTTTCTAGGGAGGGGGGGGGGTCGTGATGAACCCACCAGGGCCGAAGAATTTAAAAATTACGCTCATTTTTACCAATTTAGGTGAAATTCTCGCAATTGTGAGGAATAATTCCTTATTTTTCGGTGAATTTATGTTTTTTAAGGGGGGGGGGGGGGGGGGGGGTCGTACCGGCGGCAGGGTCGCGGTCAAGTTTTTGATCACCCCTGGACTGTTGTCTCAAAGTGGCTGAAATGAGTCCGAAGAGCTGTTGTGTTTAGAGCGAATTCAAAATGGAAGCAGTATAAAGTTTCATGTTTTACTGTTACGCCAAAAACTCAGATGTGACTACTTTACGGGTAGAATAGGTCTGATTTGGTGAGACAAAGGAGATCTGCCAACTCGACTTGCTTTTGTAAAGGTACTCTATAAAACTGCCAGCATAGTATCTTAGATAAATGAGTTCATAGTGTTGTTCTAAACTATGCTTCAAAGAAGGACGATTATGTGGACCAATCCCCACGTTTCAGTTCTTTAAACTGCAATACATTTTCCAATTGCAGTTTAAAGGACCGCCGACCGCTAACACGGGGTTGGTCCACATAATCGTCCAACTTTAATGACAACAAACATTTTTGTTTAAATAAATATAACACTGTTATACTGTTATTGTTCAAGTTTCAGTGCGGAATGACGAATGAGATAACCTTGGTGTATTCGATCGAAATGGAACGAAAGCGTCCGGCCGCATGGCAGATCCTGGCCACCCTTCTCTCGCGAGACTACGGCGATGCGGTCGGAGCGGGGCGGGAGGAAGAGGCTAGAAAACGAACCGCCGAGAGTGGCACCGATGGGTACGTACTAATAGGTTGATAATAATAATAAATAATAGTGATAATAATAGCCAGTAGGTTGGAGTTAGGTCTCTCAGTCTTCAGAATATAAAATAGACCATAGGTAATCGTAATCGGCCATTCGATACGTTTTATATGCCTCTCGTTCTCACCAATTAGGTGTCATTCCCTACTATTCCAATGGATTTCAACTCTTTGCTCATGTACAAAAGGTGAAATCTGCCATCTTAAACTTTTGTTGTTATTAGTTCAGAAAAGTACATTACCTTCACTTCAAGAGTACATGCCCTATTATTTCTAACATACGAGTTTCGCCCGATAAGATATTATGAGTGTTGAGTGCTGGGAGCAGCTCACACAATAAATTATCTATTTTGGTTCGGTATGCGGCTGTGTGAAATGTTCCGTATTGGATATCCTTATCGCATCGGTTACTTTTCAGAGACGAGGCAGTAGCCAAAGCCTATTCTACTCGTGGCTCTCGAGGCTGTGGAACGCCGCAACCTGACTCTGCCTCTGCCAGCCGTGATGGGGTAGCTTATATAGTTTTCGTGATAGATAGTTCCCGGTGTCGAACCTAGTTGTTAAGGGTGATGGAATCCATGGCATGTAGAATTTTTCTAACCGATAGTTTAGAAATTTGGGTTTCTTTCAAGTACTGTGACCGTGATACGGATAACACCTCAAACTTTACCGCAGTTTACCCCGTTTTTCGTTCAGTGCTCGACGCCGTCCATTCAAGTGCCGCAGCCTCTGATCGAAAGCTCGGTGGTGGTCAGCGAAAACGAGGCATTCGAACAACAGCTGAAGGTTCTCAACTCACGAAAGGTTGGCATTTATAGGATTCGCTCTCTACAACAAAGCGTATACGGTGCATGTTGCAGTATTCCGCTGTGTTTCTAGTTTGATCGCGTTACTTTTTGTCAAGTTTTGCAAATTATGATGTGTATCTAGTTCAAACTACAACTCAGCTATGGTCATTCTACACACGTCGCTTCGTGAAGGTTCTTTTTAGTTGATGAGTTTCTTGGGGGCCTATGGGGTGTTTTATAATCAAAACTGAGCAAAAAAGAGCAGTAACAAACACGAATATACGTAGGTGAACAATTCAATTAAAATAAACATATATATTAGATGAAAAACCGTTGGTAACGTTCAATCGCCTATCGCCATGAAAGAAGTGTAATTGTCTCATTCACAGAGTGGTCGTCGAAACGTGCCGTTCCGTGCCCTGGTCACGAAGGCGCAGTCCCGCATAACCTCCTTCGTGACCCCGGTGGAGTCGACGGCTGGGCCATCCTCCTCCACGCAGTCCACCTCACAGGACGACAGCACGAATACGAGATCGAAACGGTCGAAGGGTGAGCATTTTTGTCGATTCGACATGTTTTTCAACATTTGCGCCAATTTTGTGAAATTACCAAGCTACAAAAGCGAGAGAGGTCGATGAGGCTACAAACAGGTTACGGCTCTCTGTTGTGCATAGTCAACCTCACAGGATCGGAACACGAGTACGAGACCGAAACGGTCGAAAATCTGTCGATTTGACGAAATAGCCAGAATGATTCATGATAAAGTGGGGGCCCAACGACTGTGAGATTTGTCTTCTGCTGTGCGCCCCTTAGACAACTACTCTCAAATGGAGCAGCTACTGCTACGAAAACCGAAAAATACTAATAAGCTCAGGCACAACTGTTTATTACAAACCTACAAAAGTCATAAAATATTTTTCAAACCTGTAAACTAGAATCTGCAATTAACCGAAAAATACTAATATACTCAAGTATAACTGTTCATTACAAACATACAAAAGTCGTAAAATATTTTCTCAAACATGTAAACAAGAATCTACAAATCACAGCTGCGAAAGAGAGAACAACTGTTGAATAATGTGATTTGTAGATTCTAGTTTACATGTTTGAGAAAATATTTTACGACTTTTGTATGTTTGTAATGAACAGTTATACTTGAGTATATTAGTATTTTTCGGTTAATTGCAGATTCTAGTTTACAGGTTTGAAAAATATTTTATGACTTTTGTAGGTTTGTAATAAACAGTTGTACCTGAGCTTATTAGTATTTTTCGGTTTTCGTAGCAGTAGCTGCTCCATTTGAGAGTAGTTGTCTAAGGGGCGCACAGCAGAAGACAAATCTCACAGTCGTTGGGCCCCCACTTTTTCATGAATATTTCTCTTTTTGTATACATGCCGTAGGTATGTGGTTTGATCTGTACGGTGAAGATAAAATTGTTTTCCTGATGAACCACTTGTCAAGTATTACCATCATTCGAAAAAATATGACGTCAACATTGCAGTTCTAAAAACTTACTTCATCTGGTGTTCAGAATCCCAGAATACGTCATGTTTGAATGAAGTTTCGTCGTGAATTGACGATTTTTAAGAAACTTTCAGCATTCGAAAACATATTTCACGTCATTTTTTTCAAAGTTGATGTCTTCTGGCCTTCTGAATTCTAGAATAAGTCATATTCAGATAGAGTTTCATCGTTAATGTACCATTTTTAAGATATTTTCAGCATTCGCAAATATATTTCACGTTAATTCTGCATTTTCAAGAGTTGACGTCATCTGGCTTTCTGAATCCCAGAATACGTCAATCTTAGATTGATTTTCACCGTTAATTGACCCTTTCTAAGATATTACCATCATTTGAAAATATATGTGACGTCAACTTTGCACTTTTCAAAAATGACGTCATCTGGTCTCCAGAATCCTGAAGGACGTCAGAAGTAGAATACTTCATATTCAAAAAAAGTCACGATGGCATCATATTTCAATTTTCAAGCTAATCGGTAATTGTTTCTCTGAGTTACAGTACAGTTCGAGTTGTCGACCGGACAGAGAGAGTGAGAGAGCGTGCTGAATGGAGAGACGCAGACCTTTTCCGAAAAATGTCTATAACTTTGTTTGAAACAATTTTTCGCAAGTTTATTTTGGTCCGCCAGGGTTTGAGTAGATATTACATCCCTTACACAATTTGCAACAAAATCGGTTGAGTAGAAACCCTTGAACTGGGAATTTTCCCTTGTTTCGACTATGATGTCATCCGAGCTCCAGAATCCTCGATGACGTCATCACTAGAAGACTTACATTTAAATCGATGTCAGTTCATGTCATGGTATCATACTTCAAATTTTACTTGAATTGGTTAGGACTGAGCTGAGTTATAACGCAATTGCATTTACCCCGACAGAGAGGGCGAGAGAGTGCACGAAATGAAGAGACGCAGAGACATTTTCAAAGACCCATAACTTGATGAAAAATAATTTTTTTGAAAAAAAGTTTGCGCCCCCAAGGTTTGAGTGGGACATCTATCGTGTCCCCATTTTTCAGTCAAATCGGTTCACACATAAAAATTTCCCAGAAATGCGTTCACACACACACACACACACACACACACACACACACACACACACACACACACACACACACACACACACACACACACACACACACACACACACACACACACACACACACACACACACACACACACACACACACACACACACTCACACACACACACACGGCGGAAGTTGGCGGTCTGCATGAAGCACATAACGTCATAACTCGGCTCAAACTTAATCAATTTTGTTCAAATTTCGAACATAGCTTGTAAATATGCCATGAAATATCAACAAATCATAAAAAATTTGATTTGCACGTTTGGGCCTTTTTGAGGGTGAACTAAAAAAAATGAAAGCGCGCATTAGCCGAACCAAAGACAAATCTCGCACAGCGCTTCGCGCTGCGCGCGATTTGGGGAATTTTTTTTTTGAGTGAACCAAATGATACATGTTTGAATGCAATATGAGATCTGAAGGTTATAATCACACTTTCTGTTGAAGATGATGTCCTGCATAACACAAGCATTTGTAGTTGGTCAAATTATCATTACCTCATCTGTTTCATCTGGTTTCAGTAGTCTACACGAGTGAGTACGTGCAACGTCGCGCCCTGGAGGACCAACAGGCGGCTGCGTCGCGAGAGAAACAGGGCCCGGCAGCTACAGACTTCTCACATGTTGGTCATTTATTTAACTTCACATTACTTGAGAAAGTTGAAAATCAATAAGTAGCCTGAGGTTGGTTTTATTCCCATTATTCAGATGAGTGCAAACATCAGAGACTCGGAAAAATGTAGCCAGTTTTAATGTTCCTCCATTTTCCTCTTATAAATCATATTATGAATCAAGAGTCCTGTCCGATAGTTGTTATGGGAAAACAAATACATACAATTGGTTACTCATCTATTACCACATTCAACGTCACCGCTGAATTTGAAACATTTAATTTTTTAAACATAGTCTTCTTTCAGGTATCTACTGTCAGCCCTACGTGTTCGTTCTTAAGTTCGTTGCGCACTCCGGTCAAGTCTTCGACCACACCTGCTACTGGTGGAAATATAGTGTCGCCCATCACCGACCTGTCGCCAGATCAAAGGTTTGTTCCGTTTTCATTTGTGCTATTTATTGGGCGAATGTGTTTGAGACCATTTCAATGGAAGATCGAAAAGTACGATGATTTGAGGTAAATGGCAACATTTTCCTCTAGAAATTGTTTATTTCTACTAGTTCTCATCACTTTTATGTATATTTAGGTGTTGTTTTCAGCCATCGTCTAATGATGCAGGAGCTGTTCGGTGGAGAACTTTCCAAATCGCCGTCCCGTGGTCTCTCTCAGTCTTCCATGCTGCTTCGAAAAGAACGGTAAGCACTGTATTCGGGAATTTCATCGCTGTACCTTCGTGGTTTTCACAGTACTTTTTTTTACATGTCTGGTAATATACTTCACGACATGTAGTACTTCCCAACCAAGTCTGCAATTACCATGGTCTATTTTTCTCTTGCTGAAACTGTTTATTGTTCTTTTTCAGAACTCGTCAGGAGACCATGGACCATCTGTTCGCTGACGTGTCCTTAACTCCGACAAAGGGCGCCACACAGCAATCTGGTTTAGGAACCGATTCTATGCAGGTAGTTAGTTACTCTTAACAGAAAACATGTTTTCGGAATATTGTTAGGTTGATTTGCAGGATTTGTGTGAAATATGCTCTGAACTAGCCCCTAGCGAAATTCCACGGACCTCTTAGGTACCCTGAGAAGTCGAACTATTACTCCATATATTTGATGAGTACATGATTATGATTTTTTGATTTATATAGACTAAGATTTTAGAGTTCTTTCATTTATGTGTACTAGCTACGTTCGTATTGGAGTTACAGGGTATGGTAAACCACACGATGAATGAAATGATGACCCAAAACAGCATGGATTTCTACAAGACTTTCCAACCGCTAGTGGACACTATGGAAACATCGCCGCAAAAGAAGAGGCGAAGAAATTAATGTTACCGGAACCTCACGATTATCGATTGTTATATTGATTCTCATAGTTTTTCTATTGTTCATGTGAATATTTTCTTTTCCATACTACTTGATCCAGGTTGAATGTATTTAGTATATGCCTAATGTTATGATCTTCATTTATATACGGATTTTGTTAAATGTAAAATGCCCAGTCACATATATGACTATTTTTCCATTTTCATACTTTTCCCATATTTGTTCTCTGATTGCCTTCCTCATTACGCTCAGTTCTTTTCATTCCGATTCTTGCCGATGTATAAACTAGAATGCATTCCAACTCATGTTTGAAGTGAATGGTTTATAACCATTATGTATCTTTCATTGCTTTTCTATCTGATAATCTATTTTGAGTATGGCAACTGCAACTTTATGATAACGTTTTAGCATTTATCATATTTATGAAGATACAGACAGTTCCTACTATTATGTATCTGCAATACATATCTAGTGAGAACTGTATGTATTTGCTATGAATGTGATAAATTATCTATAGTAAAATAATTTAAGTTTATTCTGTTCAGCATGTTCCTGGCACGTTGCGTGGCTTCTCGTGCGGTGGTGGCGCGGAGTGTCAGCCGCAGATGCTTCCTACCAGCCGCCGCCGCTGCTTCCACCCCTGACTATTCGACTCGCTCCTTCTCTCTCTCCTCACCAACTTTTGGAAATCCCCAAAGAATGGAGTTCCAGGCGGAAACAAAGAACCTCATGGACATTGTAGCCAAATCGCTCTACTCTCACAGTGAGGTGGGTTCAACAATGAACTATCAAAAACTATCGACTGGAGGGCTACTTTTGGCTTAATTTTAGTTTCGCAGTCGCGGGTACAAGTAATTGAACGTTGGAAGAAAGGTAGTTGGCGAGATAGCATTTTCAATGTTTTGAGTTACCAATGAGCATGCTTTGAATACATCCAATAAGAAACAAACGTTATATTTATCGAATTCATGTCTTTATGAATTATTTTTCTCGTAAAAATTGGGCTCTCTGTTTTTATAGTCACACTGGAGAACTGGAGGGTTTGTGTTGCTCTAACCTATCGTTGCAGGTCTTTGTCCGTGAACTCATTTCGAATGCGTCGGACGCTCTAGAGAAAAGAAGATGTGCCGAGCTGTCCGGTGAAGTGGCAGAGGGGGCCAGCGAGATTCGCATTACAACTGATGAGGTGACCAGATCATTGTAGTTAGAATACTTAAAATACCACGTTTACATTGCTTACATTTGATGTTTTGATTCGATTCAACTGTCATTGTATTCAAATGGATCACGGTGATAAGTGACTAGGGTGAATGTCAGTGGTTTCTATAAAAACGTTGTCCAAAGGGTGAATGATCTATTTTAGGGACACTTATAGGTTTGCCTTTGTATGCATTTGTTTTTTTAGACTGGGAAAAACAATAATTATGTTGAAATGATTTGTAGGCCAATCGTAAAATCATCTTCGAAGATACTGGAATCGGTATGAACCGGGAAGATCTCATCAGCTGCCTGGGAACCATCGCCAAATCTGGCAGCAAGGAGTTCATGGAGAAGGTGAGCAAACTTTTTTTTGTCTGCGTAGCGTTGTCACTATTCGGCTCCCTTTACTACTCTAATGCACATCATCCTGAATTAACTAATGATTGTGATTTAACTATACAAAAATAACACCAAAAACCCAATAAGAACATAAAATAAATGAAGGCGAACTATTAAAACAAAAATTATTTGCTTAGATTTTTAGTAGACGATGAGTTTATGGATATTTAAAACTGATTCTTTTGTTCAGAATAAGGACAATTCTGAGGCGGTTATCGGTCAGTTCGGAGTCGGTTTCTACTCGGCCTTCATGGTGGCCGATGCTGTCACATTGACCACCCGCAAGGTGGGATCGGCCGACACCGAGGGACTCAAGTGGACCTGGAATGGGTGGGCACGTCATATGTGGTCATACTAGAAGTAAAATAAGGAATCGTGTACTTATCATTGCACGTTTTCTGCAGTGTTCAAAATGTTTCGCGTGACTGTGAAATTGACTGTATATACATATCTTGTTTGGAGCCCAAAGCCAGTCTATGTGATTCTATGTTTAGAGTGAATATATAGGCCGTGTAAATATGGATACGTGTTAGTTGCATGTAAATGTGTAGTCTATGTAGGCCGAAAACGAGTGACCTGTGATCATATTTGAGAAATGGACAACTCTGAGTCATATCTGTCATAGTGGTGGTGGACAGTTCAAAAAGTTATGGCTCCACTCATCTGATAGATTAAAAAAGCTATGCATCTCCCCCAAGTTGGACATAGATTTTAATCGATTACTCGATATGCTGTCTCAAGGCATAGGTCTCTGTAGGCATTTTGAAAAAAAGTTAAGGATATCCACATCATTATTCGAGGTCGAGGTATCGCGGTGTATATTCAACTAATGTTCATATGAGAAATGTAGCCTAGACGAACGTTTTGTAGTTTGTAGTTCTCCTGTGAAGTACTATGTTGTATAGTTTAGAAACCGTGACTTTCTCTGAAACTCACTATGTCGTTGCAGTGATAACTCGTACGAGATTTCCAACGAGTCCGGTCTGCCAACTGGAACCAAGATCGAGATTCATTTGAAGGCTGGCGATTCGGCCGAATATGCAAATGAGGCCAGAATCAAGGATGTGAGTGAATATACTGAATGTTCTATGGTAGTTTGTGATTATTTCTATACGTTACCATTCTGGTCTGAGTAGCTAGAACAACTCTGGAAAGGGCTTCCTTTCTGCTAAATAGTGCTAAACTTGGGAGAATGAGAAGATTCGATTGTTCAGAATAAAAAAAGAACTTCACAATTATTTGATGTGTGAAATCATGCAATTTGACGTGGTACTAGTTCGGATAACAGTTTTTTTTCCTCTCAAAGTTAGTATTCAGGTCATCAACAAGTATTCATACTTTGTTGCCGCACCAATTCTTCTCAACTCTGATCGAATCAATAGTCTGAATGCAATCTGGACCCAAAATCCCAAGGATGTGACCAAAGAAATGCACGAGACTTTCTTTGCGTTAGTTCCAGTTTTGTTATGCTTGTTCTTGTTGTCTATAATTAATACTCGTTAGTTAGGGTTACCTGAACTGGCTTGTTTTATGGAATAAACGAAAATTTGTGTAAAACTGTGTTGTGAGATTTGCTATTATAGCATAGCTGAGGCTTTGTGTAGTTTACAGTTTACTATAAGTAAGAACAAATTGCTATTAATTGCTCATTTATATGAAGTTATGTGAAGTAATTCATTTCTTTGTTCCAGTCATCTGGCGAAATCTCAGAAAAAGAGCGACGCTTTCCAGCGACCATCGTACACAATTCATTATAAGGTGGGTTATGTAGATGATACGAGTGGCGAAGCTGAACTGTAGCTTGAGCATTCAATAGGAGTCATCGCTTAGCGTAGGCTAAGTTCTAGTTTTGAAAAAAGTTGGGGCAAACACACCATCTTCTTACTCATCTTCAAACTACATGCTTCGGAACAATTTTACCCCTCGATTGAGGGGTAAAGTTCCTATTCCAAAGAAATCTCCGAGCTTGCTGCTGTGTTCTGAGCACAGTATTCCAATCAAGTTTTCAGACTGATACTCCTGTCTCTCTTCGCTCCGTTCTGTACATTCCGCATCACAACTATTCACAAATCGATTTTGCCACCAACCACACCAAGGAATGCGGACTGTCGCTGTACGCTCGCAGAGTGCTCATCAAACCAAATGCACAGGAACTCATCCCCAAGTTAGTGCCAAACGGTTTCCACCTATTAGGTTGCTCTACACGACAATGAATAGCGAGCTATGAAGTTGTTGATTGGGAATTTGAAAATGTCTTTCGATCTTTGAAGTTGAGCGGTATATACTGTATATTGCATGTTGTGCTGTATAGAATACTGAAGAGTTTCCGCGTCGAGCCCAGTGCTGGGGAAACAAGGATTAGCGAAGCTTCGGCCTATAATCTTTTCCGCTAGTTCGAATTTCACATTTTATTATTTACACTTATATCATATTGGGAAGGTACATCGCTGTACATAATCTTCACAGTCTTACAAACATATGGTGTCATTGCAGCTATCTTCGCTTCATAATGGGTGTGGTGGACTCTGAGGACATTCCATTGAATCTCAGCAGAGAAATGTTGCAGAACAACCCCGTGCTCAGGTATATTTCGAGGACTTTATTGTATTTGGCAGATGTATTTTGAGTACTTCATTTTGTGGTTTTCAAAGCATTTCCATCCCGTGTTTTCATTATTTCTTCCTCATAGAGAATCTTTCTTGCAGATAAAATCCTCGTTTCAGAAAGCTGCGTCAAATTTTGACCGCCAAAGTGTTGAGTTTCCTTCATTCGGAGATGCGCAAAGATCCCGTCAAGTACTCCGAGTTCTACAAGCAGTACAACTTGTTCTTCAAGGAAGGCGTGGTCACTGAGATGGATCAGGGACTCAAGGTTGGTCAAACCAGCTGAATAATGCCGAAAAAGGAGTTGTTGCGCTTGTATTTTTTAAATTTGTATATGTGACATTCTCAAAACAACCGATTATAACAGCATTCGGTATGATATAGTTAAATATCGTGATTTTGCGGTTCTCGTCCTTATCGTAACGAATTACACACAATCAAAAATGATTAGAACCGGTTTTCATTAAAATAGTAGTGAGCTAATATTTCAGCCTACTACAGAAGGTGATTGAATGAGATGATGTCCGTTTCAGGAGGATGTCGCGAAACTGTTATTGTTCGAGTCCTCCAACCGCAAGGCTGGTGAGCTGACTAGTCTGGCAGATTACTGTAAAAATATGCAGGAGGATCAGAAGGAGATATACTATATGTATGCACCCAAGTGAGTTTTAAAAAAAAATTCCGGTTGATTTTTAGATAATTGCACACTTTATCAGTGGAAATTCGAAATATTGCAGTATATTTTATTCGTAGTAATAAGTTATGCATGGAGATTGCAGTTGTCATTGAACTCCAAATTTCAATTTTTCTGAAATTTGATAGCTCGAACTTTTTCAATTGCATTTACAATCCCAGGTGTCTGAGAGTGTTCATTAGTAATATCATTGTATTTAAGCCGTCAGCTGGCCGAGTCTTCGCCCTATTATGAAGTGGTGAAAGCAAAGAACAAGGAAGTTCTGTTCCTGTACGATCCTGCTGATGAGGTTGGTCAGAGTATAGAATAGAAAGGCTCGGTGTGGTGTTCTGTGGCACGAGAATGCTTTGGAGGTTTCGAGCTGTTTATTGCGTTTACGGACAACTCGTCCCCGCGTCGCGTGCGACAACTCGTCCCCGCGGATGCGACAACTCGTCCACACCTCAAATATTGCTCAGATTAGGTTAAAACTTAAGAATTAAAGTAGTAACCAGGTTATAGTTTATGCTAAAGACTGTATACAACCTTAGAGATAGAAAACAATAGAAAACACGAACGATGGATCTTATTTTGCTACAATTATCACAATTTTCATGAACTTTTTGCTTTCTCTCCAATAGGTGACGACTAAATTAATTTGTCGAATGTATTTATGGTTAATATGTATTCAGTGATAGGCAGGAAACTTTACAAAATTTGATTTCGCTTTGAAACCTAGTTTTTAGCTACTTTTGTGATAAAACATAGGGGACGAGTTGTCGCATGATGAGGGACGAGTTGTCGCACACGCGACGCGCGGGGACGAGTTGTCGCGGAATCGTTTATTGTACCAAAGATTGATACTTTAGACATTCCCAGTTAGCTAATCTGGTTAACATACGTTCTGTTCAATTTGAAATCTTACAAAGATCAACATTCGGGAATCATATTCAAATGGAATGGTCAGCTGGAGCGAAATTGGAGTACGTTGACGGACTAGCAAATGAAGCTCATTTTGAAAATTGTCGCGCGGAACTCTAGTTTCTAAACGCAATGGTTCCAGGTGGTATTCCTCGCTCTCACCCAATACAACCAGAAGGCATTGGTACCAGTCGAGAAATGGGCTCAACAAGAGACGGACAAGGCTGACCCGGACGAGAAAAAGGAGGAAAACAGTTAGTGTCTCTTTTCTGGCAGTTCATATTCATTTTCTTCCTACGGCTGTTTCGAATCGAATTGAGAAATAAATATATAAAATATATAAGTAAGACGCCTGTGATAATAGTGGTGTTGTACGTGTATCTTGTGTACTAGCGCTGTGGCTAGCGCTGTGGCACGAAGTGTCAGTCTTATGCTAATGCTACCAGTTGTGACTAATATCTCAGCCTTGACGTTTTGTCTATCTTATGAGAATTTTTTATAGAAAGCGAGTGATGTTGAGAAGTACATTAGCGCTTGTGAGTTTAGTTGTGTCCAGAAAAATGTATTTCCAATTCAAACATAATTCCCATGTTAATCTCGCGAAATTACAGAAGAGTTCCGTGATTTGGACAAGAAGGAGTTGCTAGACTGGATAAAGGGAACCCTAGGATCAGTCAAGGTAAGTGATCAGTGTAGTTCGTATTCACTTGTAGACATTTTAAGCAGGGTGTTACAAATGGTACATTTTCAACCTCAATTTTCTTACAGTACCGTTACGCTCTCTTTTGAACGCGACGCGTGTCGGACCGTAACGAAATATTTTGGCGCGAAATTAAAAATTCAAAAATATTGGCAAATCCTGAGGAAAATTCAAATTTTTCGCGCGTAAAGACGTGCTTCAGGAACTTCAGGTAAATAAAGCGAAATTTCTCCTGTCACGAACCTTCGGACCCTGAATACGCGAATTCAAATTCGCGCCAGCCTCGCGCAACTGCGTTCGTTATTAGCGATGTAGCAGATATGCCTTGTTTGAAACACCGTGTTAGTGAAGTAGCAGTTACGAAACCTACCACTTTTCTAATCTCATTTTTTTGTTCTACATTTCGAACCAGGTTAATAAGGGATTTTCTTTTTCTTAAGATTCACGATGGTTGGTAGATGATTTTGTGAAAATTGTCTGTGATTGTAGGTGAACGAGATCGCTGGAAACCACCGTCCCTCTGAGCATCCTGTCATGATCACTGTCAAACACGAGATGGGAGCCGCACGACACTTTTTGAGAACCGGAGAAGTCAAGGACATGGAACATCTGGTATGCTTGCAATGTCATGTTTTGGTTGGCTAGTGACAAAAGTAGTGGTTCTTATTCACGTAGTTAAGGAATAAGTGGTCTGTGCTGGGGTAGAGGCAAAACTTCTTACCTTTCTTTTACTGCAATATTCCATTTCATTTAGTTTAAATTTAATAAATAATGCCGAGCATTCATTTATTTGATCTTGTAGGTGTACTTCCAACCTACCCTCCACGTCAACCTATCGCATCCGCTGATCAAGAGCCTGTACAAGCTGAAGCGAAGTGAACCGAAGACGGCTGAGCTGTTGGTGGAGCAAGTGAGTTACTTGCTTCCGTTTAATATGTAAAAAAATGGGATGGACATAGTAAATAACTACTTGTTTGCAGCGAATCCTGTTTAATACTATTCAATGGAAACTAACAAATTTTCAGTTCTTCAATTGTCGAGTATTCCACTGGGTTCGCTTCATAAGGTGAATTTTTTGAATGGGAGAAAAAGAGAGGAAAATATCTTGGTTTTTTCACGTGGTTTTCGTTGCAGGTGTACGATAACGCGTTGATAACCGCCGGTCTGATCAAGGACAGCAGCAGAATGGTCGGTCGCCTCAACAAGTTGCTCACCCAATTGGCTGGTCAGGAAAAGTCTACCATTTTGACGCCCTAAGGAGAATGTCACGTGATCTTAACTCATTTCCTTGTGGTTATTTGTTGTACGTCTTTTGTAGTATTTAGTTTATTAGTCACTTGTTAGTTATGTAGGTATAGCCTGTTCATGATATTTTATTAAATTTGTTGTTGTTCGAAATTGTTTTTAAAACTAAGGATTTAATGCCTAGATTCTGCATTCATTACCAGTTTACAACGTAGAGGTGACACCTAGCTTGACGTTTTCTCTTTTCATCAAGCTGGCTTGATCAGTGAATTGTAGAATGTTTGTTCATTGTCCTGTTCCCATGGGTAAATGTTTGCATGACAGTATTTTCAACGATCAGTGTGGTTTGTAACCACGGTCAATATCTCATTTGTTGATTTTTTCTCTGGTTTTGTGGTATGGTGAAGTTTTCTACGTATCGCATGTTCAAATAAAACATGTGAAGCACATCAGCAATCTCTACGTGCAATGAAAAAATGCACAATAGCGTATTTTAAAAGTAAAGCAATTCAAGTTATAGTAATTTATTTTACAGAAACATGGATGTGTTTCTGCAGACCTACCTGGATATGCCGCCGGTCACACGGGCGTATACGACTGCCTGTGTCCTGACCACAATTGCCGTTGTGAGTTTTCAATATTTAGAACTATGTGTTACATAACAATAAGGTCAAATTAAAAAAATTCCCACGGTGAAATATCATCTAAGTCTAGGCTGCAATTCATAGTCACACGTATATTTATCTGACCAACAAACGGCTGGTACCGGCTGGTTAGATACCAGGGCTGAGCTAAATATGGACGTTCAATGTGGTGCTTTCTTTATTTTGCTGACAGTTATTGTTGTGCTTTATTTTTCTAATATAGGTTTACAACGTAATTTGGCATTGTTAACGAATATCAAATATTTTCAGCAACTGGACTTTGTGACGCCCTTCCATCTCTACTTCAACTGGGAACTCATCTTCAGACAATATCAGGTTAGTGTATACTGTTTACTGTATATCCCACATTGGTGACATACTGACTGAGTGTGTGATCGCAAACTATGCTGTGTTTGTAGTTTGGTACGGTGTAAGCCGTTGTTTGACTAGTTGCAATATATCTGACTACCAAATGCCTTTATTCCAATTTAAGGTCTGGCGATTGTTGACTTCCTTCTGCTACTTCGGCTCGATAGGATTTCCGTTTGTATTCAATATGATATTCACCTATCGTTATTGTCTGATGCTGGAGGAGGGTTCGTTCCGCGGAAGAAAGGCAGACCTCGTATACATGTTCATGCTCGGAGGAATACTCATGGTCAGCTCTATCTTATATCTATTGTATTGCTTTCACATTTTAACCTTTTTTTTATCAATTCTGTACTTTCTGAAAAATAATTGAATTTTAACATAGTGTCATTTAGTGTGGGAATTACTGCCTGACTCCAAACTTCAACTATAGAAGTTGTCAATTTCATCGTTATGTATATAAATTCTCTCTTCAGGTGATCTCCTCGATTTTCGTGCAGATGATTTTCCTCGGTCAGGCGTTTACAATCATGCTGGTTTACGTTTGGAGCAGAAGGAATCCTCATATTCAGGTTGGGTAATTACATCATAACAGAACTTGAGTGCGAATAGAACTGCTTGAATCCGTATCATGTATGTGAACTTGCTCAGAGAGTTGTTTTTATTCGCTTTTTGTGTTTTTATTGTTGAATGAATTACGTCGTGAAATCTCTGAATACATGCATTGAATCCCTCTTTTCCAGATGAATTTCTTCGGTTTCCTCTCCTTCACAGCGCCCTATCTTCCATGGGTTCTGCTCCTTTTCTCGCTTCTTCTCGGAAATAATGCACTCGTGGACTTTATGGGTTAGTCACTCTGCAGCGCTTCTACCCGTTTACGGCAATTCAATGCTTTGATGAGTGTTCGATATAGTGACGACTATTTTGGTCATCAAGATGCACTTATAGCAGTAGACTAGGAAATGAACTTTTGCGTAATGTTGTGTTGGCGTTGGTGATAAAGGTTGACAAGTCTCGCTTGCGGTAGAGGGTAGAGGCCATGCGTGCTACTAATTTTTCATGTAACTTATGAATTAACGTGAACTTTGTGTTTAATTTTGTTTGATTGCAATTTTAAATTACCTTACTTGCAGGAATTGCCTGCGGCCACTTCTACTTCTTCCTGGAGGACGTGTTCCCGCTGCAACAGCACGGCACCCGTCTGCTTCGCACCCCCGACTGGCTGCACTGGTTGTGCGACGACCCCCCAGTCCCCACGGTGCCAGAGGACGAACGACCCGGCGGATTCGAGTGGGGCGCCGCGGCTGCTGGCGCTGACGTCATGTAGATGCGTGGCTTGCTTACGTCTTATTTACAGCTGGCTTGTCGACACGTCGGCTGTTGCCTTGTTGCACGTTACGTGTTCGAGATTCAAAGAGTTTTCAAGGGTATCCCATAGAAATGCGTGGCTTGTTTACGTCTTGTTGACAGCTGGCTTGTTGACGTGTTGTGGACACGTGGGTTGTTGACTTGTTGACACGTTACGTGTTTGTCGAATAAGATTCAAAGAGTTTCACAGTGTATCCAATAGAATACAGAAAAAAGTTATGAGACTGTTTGAACTTTATTCGTCGCCGCAATTGTACCCATTATTCATCTCTATTATCGGTATTCGAAAAGGTGATATTATAGTCTTCTTATTTGATCCGCTTAAAAACTATTTTCGGTAGATATAGTTTGACATTGTGCAGTAAAGTGTTCTCAGAAATTTCGCGCAGTTTAAAAACTGTTTTTTCAAAAATCAACAACTCATATAGTTTATGCTTTCTGTTTATCACTTCAGACTCTCCAATTTGTTGGGTTCTTTCCCGCTGACTGTGATTTTCGCTTCTTTTTCTTGGAATGATTTTCTATTCATCTTGCCTTATGCTACTGTAATACGTTCCGCACTCGGTGTAAATAGTGCAATATATTTATTCATTTCTGAATGTTTTCGGGTTTGAGGTTTTTTTACTGAAAATAAGCCTGAAAGCCAAACGCTTCCGATTCCATAACTTGTTTTCCGTTGTATGAGAACTAGAACTAGTAGTTTCCCTATTTATTCATATGTGTATTATCAATCAGAAGTTATAAGATGTGTATGAAAGGGCGAGTAGGTGTTTCTGGGTTCATTATATTGTTGTCAGTTGTGTTTGACATTAAATGTTATTCTTATGTTCAGGAGTTTTTCGTGTCCATTGTCTCAATTTGAAGATAGTAGGGCAGCGTATAATGGTATAATATACTGAACATCCTGACCTCTAACAATTGTCTTCAACACTCTTTTCAGAAAACAATCAGATTTCACTCCAACCTGAGTACAACAAGATTTTTCAAATCGAAATTGAGAAAGTTCTTCATGTTCGAAAGGTAGTTTGAATTGAGCAAGATCTTTAGTTTTTACCGCTGAATACTAGACTGGGTGAGTTCTTACACATTAGAGAATTTGGTCCCTTAGAACAAAAGTTGAGAGGGCCAGTCAATCCTCTCAAACCAATCGGGTACCACTCTGTTCAATCTCCACGGTCGGTTATTGATTTATTGTTACCCCATTTGTTTTGTTAAAGAAGGGAGGAACAGTTGTTGGATTGAGTGGCTGGTGTTATAACCGGTGGTCACTCTCTTACCATTACTCTATCCTACTCTTCCATACACAGAAAAATGTCTTACCGGTAAAACTACTTGTAAAGCGTCGATGTTGCCTCTTTCTATGTACACATGAAGTGTTTCTCTGTAAAGCTACTGGCGACAATTTTCTCTACAAATAAGTAGTTTTACGGTAAAACCACTAACAAGTAATATATTGTCTATTTATAAAATTTCTGTTCATTTACTTGTGAAATGGGCAGTTTTCGAATTGAAGTTACTCCACATTGATCCTGTTCATGTCCAAGTACTAAATGAAATAGTAAATCGTCGCAATCATACTATACTGACCATACTTTATTTACTGAAGTTTTCACACTTCCTACACTCTCCTTCCCTAGTAGTTCTCCAGTACACAACATTATCTCGCGGTATAGCAGAATGGCTTTCAATTTTATACCAGGGTTAAATTGTCCTTTGAGCAAACTTGGATAAACACGATGGTTGTTCACAGCGACAGTTAATTTTACGTGACTATTTTGATTACTTAGGTCATGCTTTTCATGACTGAACATTTCTTCAGGCAGCATGTTGCTGTTTCTCTTCTCCTTGTTCATTTCAAACGAGGCGCGTTTCCCGCCAAGAGATCCGGTCTCCTACCGTAACCCGGGATCTCTTACGTCATCAAATGGTTATACCTGGTCCGAAGAATGGCTGGACGGAATGCCCGTTGACCATTTCTCATTCGCTAATAAGGACAGTTTCCCGTTGAGGTATGACGAATGTGTGAGGCCGTGTGCAGTAATATCCTGGCGCCCAGGTCCTACCCTAGGAGTCTCACTATCTTCATGCTATTCGTATAAATTGTAACCGGTGGAAGGTAACGGCAAGAGTAAAATGTCTTTGAAAAGATGCAGGTCGAAACTGTTCAATGTTTCTGTAGCTGCAGCCTGTCACAGCTGAATGCTCGCAAAACCAACAAAGACCAAACTACAAACAGTGCAAACACAGCTCAACGAAGAAAAACTACCAAAAAAATACATCGAGAATTGTTATATAGTGTGATTTTAGATATTTCATCAACACTGACAATTACGTCGAGGGTGGTCCAATTCTTTTCTACACAGGGAACGAGGGAAGTCTCGAGAGCTTCGCAGAGAATACAGTGAGCTTTTTGGAGATGTAAAAATATTTGGAGAATCATGCCTCATTCGGTCCGAGACTGATTTGATCTACCCTGTACTTTGATTACCTCCTTTTACTCTAATGGGGTCCGAAAGGTCTCAGTGCAACTGTGTGTCCTTGATCTATGCCATATGCGTACGTATGCCAGAATAACCTGACAGTGTGTCATCCTGCGTCTCTCGCTTCGCACACTATTTCGCTAAACTTTTCTCCCAGCGAGATCTACGAACAAGGAAACGGCATATGTTCAGAGTAGACGCAGGTAGGGACAGAAAGGCTGGGATGTTCTTGAATAAGGTCTCAGCTCACGAATAATCCAAAACCGCTCACCTAGACATTCGATAGGATCATTTTCGGTCTTTGTTGTAGGAATGAAGATTTTATGATCTTGAGTGGTCAGGGGGTAAATTAGTGCCACCTAATTCTGAGTGCACCTTCAGGGTCTGATGTGGGATCTAGCTCCCGAGCTGTCGGCAGCTGTGGTCTTCGCGGAGCACAGATTCTATGGAAAAACGCAACCCTACAAAAATGCCAGGTTGGTCTCGCTATTTCATCCTGAGCTTGAAGTTCTTGGTCTAACATTTTTGGGTATACGTTTTCCGATACCATTTAGGTATCAAAAAACGTATACCCAAAAATGATTTTCCGGTCTCTTCGCAAATATAGTTTATCACAAATCTTTCTCAAACCTTTGGTTTCAGTTACGCTTCGACCGATCACCTGGGATACCTCAGTTCGGAACAAGCATTGGCCGATTTTGTTGTTCTCATCGACTACTTGAAAAAAGAGGTGAGTACAAAACATATTACCAGTATAGAGTTGTGGTTTGTTCGTGAAGCTCCAGAAAGGTTATCAAATTCACCCAGTACTGTTCCGGAATCAAGCTACAAGCGCACTAGATATAATACAACGACTGTACCTGACTGTAAAAGACTCCAACTATTTGTTCTAAACAATTGATGGGAAATGCATACACGAACTAAATAGAATAATGAACAAATTGCTAAAAAAAACAGTGTGTACACTTTTGAACTGAACTTGTTCGATTATTGTTTTTCGTGAACAGCGGTAAATTTCAGTTCTGTTGAGGTTTTTTCACGTTTCAGCGTATCACCGGATCAAATTCTTCGGCTGTGATAGCATTCGGAGGATCGTATGGAGGAATGCTTTCGGCTTGGATCAGAACAAAATATCCTCATGTAGTGGATGGGTGAGAGAGAGAGAGTGAAGAAGAGAAAGAGAGAAGAAGAGAAAGAGCGAAAGAGATTGAGTAAGGTAGAGAGAGGGAGAGTGAGGGAGAGAGGGAAAGAGCGAGAGGGATCAAGAGAAAGAGAGAAAATGAGAAAGGGGAAGAGAGGGAGATAAATTGCAAGTAAACGTTGATGTAAATAATTTATTCAAGAGCCATCGCTGCCTCTGCTCCCGTGTTTTGGTTCATGGATGCAGGAGTGAAAGAAGACGTCTACGATAAGGTAACCAAACTGAACTACTTCAGAAAACAGGCATAGTCCTCGCAACTCCTACGTGGACTCTTACAGTATACAGTTCACCTTCCGAAAAACGTTGACAACAAATAAAAGAGTATTATAATAGAATATAGGAATGTTCAGTAGAACCAGTTGATTTTCCAAAGAAATGCATTACATTGTTTTTCTGTAAAAAGACGAAAGAATACAATAGAAAGAAGCAGCCACATTTTTTTTTCAAGTTGAATCTTAGTTTTATACTTTGAAAAACTATTTTTGCCGTCTTCATTTTTAAGATTGTTACTCGTTCGTTCGTCGGCAGCGGGTGTAACCCGAAGGCCATTCTCAAAGGATGGTCAGCGTTGAAGAATTTGGCCAAGTCAGGTATGTATAGTGAAACTGGAAGGAAAAGAGGCAAATTTTGTTTGTCCGATATGATGTTTGTAGTTTTATCCATTGCATTTACATCGTAATTAGTGCCTTCAATGTCTGCTGTTCATGAAGATTGAAAACCAAACTTCAGACATGATCATCATCTCATTTCTCTAGAAAAACCAGACAGCAAGGGTACTTGTAATCCGCTCGGATGTGACTGTAGTTTGGTCCCGGTGTGTTTAGATCCAACTTTTGATGTGTTTACAGTTCAAAGTACAACTCGTTTTGATCACACCAGACATGAGTTATAGTTTGTATACAATCTCATATCTCACACTAGATTTCATAGGTTACTAAGCACTGTTTTTGATTGGTAAATCCACTATTTTTTTCTAGAATTGAACAACAATATAATTACAGAAGCTGGACTTTCATATCTGAACAAACTGTTCAAACTGGAGCCGAAATCCCAGTTGAAAACAGAGCAAGATCAAATGTTCCTGGCTGCTTATCTACGGTAAGAATTATCAAAATAGATACAAACTGCCAGTTTTGAAATAAACGTTTTCCAAGTATTTTCCGGAAACTGTCTGCATTTGTTTCGGTAATTCGTAATCGCCTAAAAAGCATGGGTGAATAATGGTGAATCGCTACTTTCTGAAGTTCAATCGCTGGAATCATTGCAATTCAAAACTTCAATAACTAGTTTGAAATGATTGGCATATAATAGTAATTCTAGATCAAAATAAAAAAAAGTTAATCTTTTCCAGTGAAATTTTCGAAGGAATGGCCATGGTGAACTACCCATATCCAACTTCTTTCCTGGCAGAATTACCAGGATGGCCCGTTAAGGTATAGTTCGTATAAACAATTGTAAAACAAGCCGAACGCTATGATTTTTGAACACTGAAAGTACGCCGGAACGCTGTAAACACCGGGCAGCGCGCCTTCCTTGCACACATTGAGAAACCCGTACTAGATACGGCGCAGCGGGGAATGCGCCTGTCGTTGATTAGAAAGCGGCGGGTATGATGAGACTTCTATCCATTCTCCGAGTGGCTAATGGTGGAAGGAGGCCTATGTGGGACAACGCCAATTGGTGAGTTTTTCACCAATTGGCAGTCTCGCCGGAAACCATACAGCTGCGAAGCTGATATTTTGGCCTGACCCTTTAAAAAACGAATAATAGAATTATAAGCTATACAATAGAGAGAGCTCGTGATAAGGCAACTGGCAGTAATTTAGCACTCCTTGACTCTACGTTTCTGATGTTGTGGAGGTGGTATTCCGTTGAGAATGTGTTGACTATTTTCCAGGAAGCCTGCAAGTTCTTCACAGAAGTTTCTGATGACGACAAGGGAGCTGCCAGACAGTTGTATCAGGTAAATGACTCCAAAAGCCTAAATCTCTAGTATACGGGACCAAAGTATTGGACCAAACTAAGTGTTGGAAGCAGAAAAGTAAAGAGGCGATTGGTGTCTATATTGTATCGGTATTGAGAAGAGAAAAATTGGTAAAATTCACGCGAGGGTCTAGTACTGTCTAACATGAAACGAAGAAAATTTCTGATGTGAGGATACGAGGCACACCATTGACATTCTCTCACTTTTTGACATAAGGTTCTCGAACTCTTTTCAGATTGCCAATCTGTACTACAACTATACCGGCAAGGTTCCAACTCTCTGTGCCAATGCCGAGATCTGTGATGGTAGTTACGCAGCTTTGGGAGACCCACTAGGATGGCCCTGGCAGGTGAGAACGCTTCTCACCCAGAACAAGCGAATTTCACGAAATTGTGTTTCGCCGAAATAGCTCGGTTGCAAACCATTTTCGTTCACTTGGGTATGCAATGTTATGTTTCCGTATTATAACTACGCTCGTCCAATAACAGCCATCGTACTTCTGAGCTGTCAAATGTTTTAGCAGCAGCTTGTAGATCATAGTTATCGAATAATGAAAGTTTCGGAAGTTGACTCAGGTCAAAATTGGTTCTTCGCAAACAGATGTGCCACCGTATTGCTAGTTGCGGTGTGGGTTTCGAGCCGTGTAATTTCAGTCGTGTACCGAAATGGTGATGCCGTTGTGCGGCAGCGGCATGCCGAACGACTTCTTCTGGAAGGATTGCCCCTTCACCGCAGATGCCGCCATCGACAATTGCAACAAAGTGTAAGTAATACAATTCATTTATTGCTTGTTTAATTTTCGTTTTTTAATCTACTTTACAAGAAGCCGAGATTTTTGATCCACTCTAAAAGAAGCCTCGCTAAGTGAAATTAGAAAATACGGAATACATGAAATATCACATCATATCTTTGTGTTAGGTATACGATTAATATCAAATGTTAGTGATGTTGCAAAACTTCAGTAATCCGATAACAGATACTTTGTTTCAGTTTCGGTCGTATTGGTTTCGAGCAATCGATGATGAGACCTAATTGGGCCCTTCAGAACTACGGAAAGAAATATCCAGATGCCAGCAATATTGTCTTCACGTCAGTCATGAAAACGTTTAACGAAGAACTTATGAGAAACTGTTTTTCGTATGAAATTATGCGAGAATACGATTTGCGGCTGTGTCAGCATGAAAGTCAAATTGCACACGTTTTGATCGCGGTTCAGTGTTTATAGAGAGAGTGTGAAAGAGCACTAGTTCTTGAAATTTCATGTAGCACAAGTGACTTCCAATTTGACGTGATTCGAATCTCTATCGTAATTTCACATTATCCAGAAACGGCTACCTCGACCCCTGGAGTGGTGGTGGATGGGCCCTGAAGCCCAAGACGGAGGGATCCCTGGTATCGATTATTCTCCTCGAAGGAGCGCATCATTATGATCTACGCGGCAACAATCCACTCGACACAGCTGAGGTACGGTATACTATACATATAGGTTAATCACGTGAAAAACATCTTCGTTTTTCTTCTATTTTGTCTACTAGTGGTGTGTTTATGAAACATTGAGCTCATCAAATACCAAATGTTTTGAATGACTTAAAAAATGTTTTCAGGTTAAAAAAGTACGTGAAGTGGAAAAAATGCACATCAAGAAATGGATCGAACAGGCCAAAAGACGCAAGTGAACATAACTTTGATCATCACCAAGAAATATTCTTCCCACGTTGTGCACATAGCTTTCAATACAGTGTGACATGTGTAAAGTAAACAAAAACAATCTTACCATCTCGTGTACGGTTTGTACAATTAAACCAAAAAGTAACAACAACGTAGTCCTCGTCATTTTTTCATGGAGTCGTACAGTCAATTAGAAAGTTTCTATGACGATTTTCCGAGAAACAAAAAAGATAAATCAAATTTCGGTGTTATTCTTGAGCTGCATTTTTTATCAAATGACATATCCGGGCAAAATAACCGTTTCAAAATAAGTTCATTATTGAAAATGAAATGCAAAACTCATCGAAATGATATTTGAATATGTTCATTCTTAGTTAATGTTTTATTGTACAAATTTAAGTATTGTAAACATAAGTTTATTGTCTGGTTCGAACTAGAACCATGGCTGTGGTCTTCTCAATGGTGGTCCGCGGCGCATTCACAAGTGACTTCTCGGCGAACAACTGCATGACTGAAGAACGAACCAATTGGTTGAATATCACCAACACCAACGGGTTCACCGTCACGTTCACGACGCCTGTAACAAAAATTACTATGTTTGTGTGTTTTCTTTGTATTGAGCATTAGATGTTTTGACTTTTGACCAGCCTCTGAGTTGACCCGGCCAATTAAGCCCGGGATAACATCCCAACCCGGCCCGGGATGTTTCATGCATACGGCCTCATGGCATCTGCAAACTTCGGATTTGACAGGGGCAAACTCAAAAATGTGGGCATGGCTTCAACATTTCGAGTTGGCCATATGGTCAAAATAGCAGAGTTACCGTAGGCTGTCCGCTGTTCAACAATGCGTTATCGATACTTACCAACGAGATTCATAATGAGAACGGCCCAGTCTTTCCCGGACCCTATTTTGGGTATGATGTAGAATAAGAAAGCAGCCAAATATTGAAAGGAACAAATTAATAAATACTGGAACGCCTGGAAATTCCATGAATTCATTTGAATAGTTATTCAGTGTGGATTTCCAGAAAACTAGAAGAACCTCATTGGTTTAATGTGGTAGAATGTGTTTAAAGAAGGACGATTATGTGGTCCAATCGCAACGCTTCAGTCCTTTAAACCGCAATACATTTTTCAATTGCAGTTTAAAGGACCGATGTAACGGGATTGGTCCACATAATCGTCCTTCTTTAAGTACAGCTTGACATTTCCAGCACGTTTTTCTCTGTAAATTGGGACATGTTCAAGTGATATACGCGAAAAGGGGCGCACAAAGCATTGAATGCGTGAACATGGAAAATTTAGACTTGGTTTCTGAAATTCTTCGGTCTTCTCAAGCTAAGTTTCAGAATAGATCTCATATTGAAAGAGGACTTACTAGTCGTAATTCATTTTTGTTTTTCGACGTTCTTTTTGATTGAAGAAGAATTGAAATCAGTATGATGACGTAGAGAATGAACATAAGTACGGGAAGAATCTGTCCCGTATAGAAATTAAAGGAAAGAAAGTTTGTTAGGCCAACTGAAACATTTTGATGAGTCTGACGTGAACTTACTTGGTATTGGACCCTGAAAAACCATAAAGACGTGTAGCTAGCTGTCTAATCTATCTTCACGTGTCGCACTTTTTTTTTAGAAAACACAAAATTGTGCAAAGTCGTTCTATAAATGTCACTCCGATTCAGGACTTCGAACGAAAAATTATAAACAGTGGCATCCGATTTCTTACAATATGTTTTGGCAAAAATTCAAGCGTGCATCTTTGGGAACATGTGAACCAACAAAGAGGAACAGAATTCATATTGTTCTGCTAACTAAGTAGACTCACACAGCATTGAACAATCGGAACAACTATAGGTGTACTGTAATGCCCATCGATTGAACCTCTTGAAACATCCAGATGCGGTTGTACCGAAAGTAAGCAGAGAGGCGAGAAACCACGGGCAGACAAGGAGGGCCTGACAAAATGTTACCGTAGACTTGGACAAAAGTAAGTTGAACAATAAGTTACTAGGGTTGTTAATCGAGTTGAAAAGTTCGAGTTTCCTGCGTTCACAAAAATCTTTGAGTTTGGCTTCAACAAGCTTTATTGTTACAATAGGACTTCAATTCATAAATATTGAAACTTACAGAAATCAACTTTCTCGAATCGGCATGACGAGAAGCGAGAAATACGGAAAATCTATAAATGGACATGGATAATGCTGCGAATAGGTAGGCGAAATGAGCGAGGGTGTTTGGGGTGGCTAGGAAGATTAGCACCACGTCGGATCTGGAGTTGAATGATAATGATTAGTTTGAGCTACTTGTCTGCACACTTTTTGGAGTTTGTCCCGAAGGCGGTCTTTTCAACTCTGGCGGGGTAGCTCTCACTAGTCTACTTGTCTGCTAAGGAAAGAGTTATTGTACATACCGAGTTGTTGATGGTATCGCGCGTAGCGCGAAGCGCTGTGCGTGATTTGTCTTTGGTCCGGCTAATCTACCTATTTATTTTGAAATCGCACGAGATCATCTCAAAAACAATTCTTAATGCTGTAGCAAAGATACGTCCGATCTCATCAGATTTTGGTGTGAATTACTGCTCACGAGAAAAAGTCGTTCAGAGTAAACTCACTGCAGATACGAACAAAATGTCAAAGTACACGGCACAGAAAGCCAAATATTCGTGGCAGAATATAACATACCCGCTAGCACCATGCTGATGACAAAATACGAAAAGGTCTGGAACAGGGTCGGCTCAGGATAGAGCAGATCAAAACTGGACATGTTATGACGTTGTGCTATGCTTGCAGTTTTATTCCACCAGTTTTCAGTCGTAATTGGTTAATATGTGTAGACAAAATTACAATCGTGATTGACTACCGTCAGTTACAGTTGAAACTCAGATTTCACACAAGGTGTCTCGTAGCTCACCTGCTTCTTGAAAATCGCGTTCCAGTAGTACAGAATAGTGAACAGAATGAGAGCATTAGCAAAAATAGCTAGTAGAGAAAATGAAAGAACAAACACTCCGATCAATACTCTCGAATCACCTGGGACTTCGTTCGAAGTATTGATTAGACAAAGGGAGACGTCGGAGAGGTTCATCGCAGTTGCTGAAATTGTTCTTAACTTTGCTATAATACTAATTAAATACGACAAGTGTTTATATTATATGAGAATGAACATTTATTGCAGCAACTGAGATAAAACTTTGGTAATTGGATGCGCAAGATTTGACCAAGATAGTTTTCGCGCGTGCATTTTTGCATGCTACGGTCACGACGTTCTTCAAGTTAGCAGCTTGTAACAAGTCAAATCGATTATGAAGATCAGTTGCAGTATTAATCGAAATTGTATCGTCAGATAAAGAAACACGATTGAACAAAAGCCAATTAAACGTTTTCACATGACTTTTGAATGTTTTCGAAAAGTGTTCGTCAGGTTACTGTAATAAATGACCTGAATTCTGCGTAAGTTGTACACATGTGACAATCTAAATATGATTACTTGACAAACGACCAGCGGATATTAATTGTTGCAGCAAATGAGCTTCTATAGGTGTACTACTCCATAGAGAAACACCGAAGTGTCAAAGGGAGTGTAAAATCGAGCACAATACGTTTAATGAGCACTATTTCGAGCTCAGTACCTACACTAATAACATCTTTTAAGGAAGCATTATCATGTGGTACAATCGCAACGCTTCAGTCCTTTAAACCGCAATACATTTTTCAATTGCAGTTCAAAGGACCGTTGACACGGGATTGGTCCACATTATCGTCCTTCTTTAATCTCTTCGAAAACGATGGACTAGCAACGTGTTTTCGCTGGCTACTGCATGCTATACGCAATAAACAATGTTTATACAAAGTAAATTTTTATAATAATACGGAATAGATAATCATTACTTGCGTTATGTATCTGTCGTCGTCAGAAATATAAAACATTTTCTGACATTGATGTACATTCGAGCTGTAGTGTGGTATTAACATCGAAATTAATTATTGAAGAGTAAGGGTCACGGCAACATTCAATATCGAAATTTCACGAAAATGATTATTCGTCTGTTTTAAGGTTATAGGTGCGCATATAACCTGAATTGAATGAAAACTAATGAGGTAGGGACGTTTTTCATAAATCTGTAACCTAAAAAAGCAAAAGCGGTGATCAAACGGAAAACTACCTACACACAGCACAGCGTTCTGTCAGTAGCGTAAAAATAGTAGAATTCATGCATTTGCAATGTGACATCCGACTTCCAGATTGGCTGTGCGAAAAGCCTTACAATAATATTCAAGAAAGAGGAAAAGAGCGGAGAGATGAAGTGAAAGAGTGTAAATCGCACGTTAACATATATCTAAAGCGGAAATAGTTAGCTGACTTCCCAATCAAAAAAGCAGCACTTTTGATTATGCACGATAACAAAATGAACGAATGACTGTGAACTAATTAGCGGAGTCTGGTCGTGGGAGTCACCCGAAGTGCGTGCGTAGAAAACTTATCCCCATTCCTAATAGGGAGTTATACAGTCTTCGTGGTAGTTTGATTATGACATGTACGTAGTATACTATATTTAGTCCAAAAGAAACGGGATCAAACTACAAACACAGAGGGACATTTCACAACGTTCCTACTAATTCTGTACACGGTCACAGTACACGGCCTACTGTAGCAGTCTCGGCACAAATGAAAAAGACCTAGAGCTCTTCTGTACTTGCATTTGAAGCTGGTTATGAAAAGATTGATAGTTAATGGAGTAAGCGAAGAGTGTTTTACTTTGAAGATCACGGAAATAAATACAACTAATTGTTTTCTAGATGACAACATATTCCATGTTCGATAGAATTCACAATTTGAACCCTGCGCAAATGGCATTAGTGTTACATTCATCATTCATATTTTACACCTGCTATGTTAATTACGATACATCACGTGTAGAAAATAGAGCTAGTCTAATTATCGGTATTCAGTAAATGTTGCCATTATGTTTAAAATATGCACTAAGCTTGAGAAGATTTCAGAAAATAATTTTGAACTGGAAAATAAATTAAAATTATGATATTCTGGACTTTTCACGAATCGTGTTTGAATAAAATGGTTGCTACGTGCTTTGTGGGTAGAAGTGCATAACATGCTGTAACAAGCATCTGATGAGTTCAAAACTTTAGCATCGAATCCAACTGCCTGAGTGATATAAACGTGTGTTATTTAACTTTTTTCGTGAGAGTGAAGACTAAAGACTGTAACGGAGGATTACTGATTTTTCCTCGAGTTTGGGGTGGTGATTCCCAGAATTTCTATAGCTCATGTAATTGGAATAATGACATGATAGCAGTGTATGTATAGAGGCTGTAATCAATTTTAATCAATTTTTTTGCAAATTTAGGAAATAATTTTTTTTAGATATTATGATTTTCTTAATTTTCGAAGAAATAACTGATGAAATAACATGTATGTTTGCATAACGACGTGTGGAAAACAGTTTTTTTCTTGAAATACTTCGGAATATTTTGAGATCACACTACGAACACACAGAGCATCGTATAAGTTTTCGATTGAATGTGCATGTGAGCATTTTTGTTACCAAGACAAAAAAGTGAGCAAGAACACTTTATTGTCCGAGTATATTAATGTTATTGTTTCGTCCTATTCACTTCTCGATTCCGTGGATGCTGGAAGTAAAACGGTTGAGAATTTATCTACAGTGTCAATAAAGTATCAAAAAAACCCTGGTCACGTGACACGTGAAAAAAAAACATCAGAATTTGAGAGCGTAAAATGGTAAAGTTCAGGTTCTGATGTCTGTTCGCGTTTACGGAAGTGTATCATTGACGTATAATGTAGTTTTCTCCCGTAAACTGAATTTACACCATTTATGCGTGACTAAATCCATTTTTATGAAAATTTCTGATAAACTGATGTTCTGAACTTTGAAAAACCAAACTGACTCTCTCAACTTTTTCTATTACTTTAAATTGGAAAGAGAAACAGTTCTAACCTTCTATGGCTTCACGGTACTCTGTTTCCCAGTCGTATGGATCACTGAGACGTTTCTCACCAACCAATTCCTGAAAGAAATGTTCATACACACCTCATTTTCGATATTTTCCTAGAAAGAATTTCCTAGACGCAAAGAACCATTAAGCCCTTCTTGAAACATATTTGAGATCGAATGAATTGTCAAAAATCAATATTTGAACAATCAATCAATAATTTAGACGAACCGCGAGCAGTCCCTGTAGTGCGGTGTAGTTGGGTTCCTCGTCAATGTTGATACTGAAGACTGCTCGACAGAACTCTTGGAAGGACTGAGGAGTGAGGGTGAGAAAAGAATCGGGATTGCTCGATTGCTGGAAATATCATAAATAAAAAAATAACTAATTTCAAGGAATCGACAATAAAAAACTCGTTGTGGTGAGAAATAAAGGTGATTATCTTCATTTCCACTAAAACTTTGACAGCATGCTAATGAAGTTAGAATAGAATAGAATAGAATGTTTTGAACACGTGTCTTTCCACATTGGTATATGTGGCACTCCAATTACGAATTAGAATTAGAATTAGAAGAATTAGTAGAATTAGAATAAAATGAATAAGTTTCGTATGAATGTTGTATGAATCTAACAAGTTGGGGAGGGTAGTTCAAACTACAAACACAGCAGAAATGTAGATCGTGTTCAGTTCCAGCCTGTGTTTCCTGGAACGACACTTATATGTGGAGTACCCACCAATTCCTCCTTGGCTAGACGAACTTCTTCATTTTTACCCAAGTACTTCCATGGCAGTTCACCAACCAACAGTTCGAGGCCTGGAATTAGTTGGTGTAACTTCGCACCAACCGAAAAAAAAGAAAGAAAAATAACACCAGTTTCATAACCGAATTCATATGTATTCCAGTTATTTTGGCCGGCAATGTGCTCAATACCAACGTTACAGTATCAATGTGGGAGGGATTCAAGTGTTTCGCATTCTTTCGCAACAACCATTTCGCACGGGACTTTCAAATCATTTTGCATTTATTTTGTATTCACACTTTTGAACTCACTTACGATTTCAATAGACTATTCTATTCTATTCTAAATTGCTTTTCATATATGTGAAAATCATAGTTGTTGCTTGGTCTCATGCTTGGTCTCAACACCGTAATTCATGAAGTTGCTCGGAAAAGAAAAGAAAAACGAAAATCAGACTACAGACAGAGCAGGACGGGGCAACATACACCGTGTAGACCTTCTTCGAAACAAGCGAATATTAGGAAGCCTCAGATGGATTCTCACCCGAATAGACTATGGAAACGAGATCATCTCCAGGACACTGCTCGAATCGATCGTGGACCCGCAACGAGACGTAGCGCAGGGTTCCTCTGAAAAAATGATACTAATATCTTTTTAATGAGAATGATTTCAATTTTGATTGAAAAAATGTGTTTTCAGTGAGGTGCCACCAGAAGGTAGATCCATGAGATGTGAAACTCTCCTCGAAGAATTCACAATAGTACAAAATTGTCACCTGAATCCGGCCTTCGGTCTCATACACCGTATAGAACCGTCCAAGTTTTTGAATCTGCGCACCAGGCCAAAGTCAACCAACATCAGGACGTGCCGAGTCTGAATAAACAGAACAAAACTCAAAATACGTGAAATGTTGAAAACAATAGGCGATTTGTAGTTTTTCTCTCCAGTTTCATCTGGTTATCAAAATCATCAGTAAATTGGCCACATAAACCTCGAGTGCTATCGGAAAATGTCGAAGAAAGTACCATTCGAAGCAGAACTGTTTTTCTCCGTTTGTGCCTTATAATTTCTGACTAATAAAAATAATTTGTATGTAATTTACGTGAGGAGCAATTCCGAAACACATGTTGGCCGGTTTCACATCTCGATGAAGGTAGCCCGCAGTGTGCACGTCTCTTAGGCCAGCGATAGCCTGCAAGATCAGAGAACATCCAAATAAGAACCAATAGTATCTAGAAAATGTGAAGAAAAGTAGCTTCTTAACAATTAATCGATTCATCACTGCGAATGTATATGAAACATCCAGGTACCTTAGGAACACTAGAACCTTCTATAGTTCTCGGACGCATTGTCAACTTGGCAGCATGCCAGCGAAATTGTAGATATACCTGCTGTAAAATCCGTCCCGTGGAACTTTTGCTCAGTCGATGTACCGGACTGGCCTTCTTCAGATCTCCCACATTGATGCTTAGCAGCTGCATGACAATGAAGTTGATCTTCATGTCGTGACCTGAGGCCAACATCTTCGGCACGTGAGCTCGACCTTGGAGACGCATCAGAATCTGAACGAGTCTTCTATGAAAAAAAACCAAATTCACGCAACACCTAAATTTCAAACTCGGTAAGTTCTTCTGGTAAGAGGTTTCATTCGACGCCTATCCATCGAAGAGTTAAAAAGGTGGGTCGGCGAGGAGTTTTGTAAAATTGTAGAAGTAGAAGAGTGTCCGACTGTATTCCTTCAAACATTTTTGAGTCGAGTTCAGTTAGAAACTAAGTTTTGTGAAATTTGAAGAACTCGAAAGTCGAAAGAGATTTTGAATTCTGTTAAGAAACCTAGACCTTGGAAATAGGTTGAAAAATTGTACCTTTTGCTCGAGGAGCATTCGCTTGGCCGTCTTTCCCCTCCGTTTCCTTGGTTCCACCTTGATGGCCACATCTTCTGTCTGATGTAGATCTAGTGCCAGATAGATCTCCCCGTAACCACCGTGACCTATCATGCCCTAAATACAAATAATGAGAACAAGGTAAAATATTCTGTGAAACACAGCAGAACTTTGGAAAACTCCAAAAATCACCGATATTTGTCAACATACACAGCAGAAATGAGCAAAATGATCGTTTTACCGCCTCTTCTGAGCGACAACTGTAAATAGAGAAGATCTTGTCTTGCGTTTGCAAAAGTCAACCAACTCGCCTAATTTTTTTGGCAGTTGTGATCATGTAATCAAGAAAACCCACTTTGATGAACCATCGATCCCTGAGTATCTCATCCATGGGCATCAGAGTCTCTCCGGGGTTCGGTCGTTTCACCTTCGGAAGAAGTTTGCGATGTACTCCCAGGTTAGTGACAGTTCGTCTGAAAATAAAGGTGAAACTAGAGAAAAAAAAATTTCTGGTAAAAATTAGATTGATTCGGAGAGAGAGATTTTGCTATTTGGGTTCGACATTTCGCCAGTTGTTTGCGGTCCTTGTAGTACCTTGAGCACATTACCGTTTTGTTTGTGTATAGACACTTTTATAGATATACGTTATAAATTTAGATGTAATTCATAAATTTGGAAACTAGCTATAAATTTGGAGCAAGAGCAAGAGCAGAAAGGCTGTCCTAAATCATATTATGTATGAACGCCTGGGTTTTTGACGACTAGGTCTCAGTCTCGAAGATGATCGAACCCACCCAATATTCTTGTCGTCGTTGATTTGTTCTCCTGTTGGAAGTTTCGATGTTGACTGAAATGGTGACTTTTGAAGTTTAAAAAAGTCAAATAATGCAAAAAAAAAAAACAGAATCACCGATAACCGAAAATTCACAAACCTGATTCATTTTCTAAGTATACCGATGCTGATGCTGAAAAAACTAAAAATGGCCAAGCTCTGGCGGTTTTCCGCGAAATCGACTGGTTTCGCATTTTCCCCGAAAACACGTTCAGACAGCCGGGTTTCAGAGGAGAAAACACCTCGACGTTGGATTGTTTCTGAACCTTCTGTTAAAACTCGTTCACAGATTATTGGCTGAGACAGAATGAAAAGGGCATCAAAAGTTCTTTGGACGTCATGAAAATCAACGTGGAAAGAAGTGGTCCGGAATCTTTCATTTCTTCACAATCTTCCATCGGAGCAGGTAAGCAGGCAGCTTTTTTGTGATCAAGATAAGTTTGCGGAGAAAATATCAAATTTTCCAATTCGTAATTGAATTGTTTTCGTTGATAGTAGATTACCAAATAATTTCAAGTTATGGATCAACAGTCGTTTGTTTTGGGTGGAGATAAGGCTCCAAGAAACAATTGTTCACACGTACACACTTTCTGAATTTCGAATAAAGTATGACTTGATCGTAAGATACGAAGGGTTAGTGTTCATTTTTCGATATTTACCAGATTTTGAACGATGATTCCCTTGGAGGTTGTGATCCTATCGTGTGTCCTCATAACAACGGCCTTCCTATTGTCTTGCGCGATCAAGAAAGGCTCGAAGGTAGTGTTCAAAAACTATAATTTGTGTATGAGGCTACTTCAAAAACAGTTCGATCATGACAAAACCATGATAGATTGCATCATTAAATCAGTGTATTCAACTCGCAGATGTAGCTAGAGAGTTTGACTTCGATCTTCAAAAATCCATTGTTCATGTGTTGTCTAGCCCGAAAACACAGTTGAGTGCTCAAAAAATTTTCGAGACGAAGTTTGCGGTTAAAAAAGCTGGGGTGTTTTGAAGCTTGCGACAAAAGTTGTTGAATTTTTCAAATTAATGTGTATTCCACACGTTTTAAGGGAAGTTGATTAAGATTTAAAGTTAGTGAAATACTTTCAGGTACGTGCGGTTCCATCTTCAACGGCCTCAAGAAGTTCAGGTAATTTGATTTCAACTTTTTCGTAAGTAAGGCGGATGCTCAAAGAAGGTACAATATATTCCGCTTTCGGGAACATTGACTTTTTACCCCCCACCTTTCTGAATTTGTATTGCGTTTGGGGAATTGTAGTTTGACCACCCCCACCGGAGGGTGATAATTCAATTAATCACCTGTAATACATAAGTTAGATGGTGGGGGGCGGGAGGTGAAAAGTAAACATTTCCGGTATTGAAGTTCAGCCCCCCACTCGTTGAAGTTTGACCCCCCACCATTGAAGTTCACCCCGCCGACCCAGGTGGGGGGTAATTAGTAAATGTTGGAGTGGAAGTTTGACCCCCCCCCCGCTTCCTAGATTTTCAGGGTTTAGCTTGGGTGGGGGGTTGATGTGCTCCGGGGGGGGGGGGGACCCAACTAAAGTGGGGGGCGATACTTCCATTTTCCCCCGCTTTCCTGTGTTTGTAGTTTGAACCCGCTGCGTTCTAGTAGTAACACAAGAATAAAGTTTCGTGTACCGATCGAACTACCACTGAGCCTTGACTAGCCGTACAGTTTCATAGAAATGCCGCAACGTTTCAGCCCGAACACCCCGGACAGACAGAGAAAGTTCTCACGCTCCCCCACGCTCATCCCCCGAACTACCGGTAAGTGAGTTGGGTGAGAAGACAAAATATATCAGAAAAGGAGAATCTTGTGTAGTATCAGTATTCTTCGGAGACAACGTGTCTTTTTGCCTTGAAGTTATAGTACAATAGCCCTTGTTTTTTAAGACCTACATTAAAATGTAAATTTATGTTAAATTTCCAAGGAATGACAAAAAAAAACGAGAGCAACTCAATGATGAGGAACGATGAAGAATGATTCGTGTGGTTTTCTCACAGTTTTTTTTCAGGATACTCTTGCTCTCGCTCCAACTCAAGCCGGTTCAGCAAGGTCTACGAAGGTAAAATAGAAAATTTACGCGGAAAAAAATATAAATTTCTCTAAACTAGAATGAACTCGAAAAATGCGAACTGAGATTTGGGATTGTCCTTCGAGACGAACCATCACTGAATATGATCACTGAATATTGTATTTTGCAATGAATATAGTTTGATGTCACGAGACTTCTCGAGAAGAGAGAGCCGTCCGGTGGACATGTGAGTGATGTGCTCGAACTCCCCGTCTACTTTCTTCATTTTGCTTCTTCTCTCCACTAGTATGAATACAAACTTTTCATTTTCACTAAATAAATAGAATGAATGTAAAACAATAATATTGTCTGTATTTACAGAGAGAGAGCCGTCTGGTGGACATTACACAGAAGGGAGATCGATCCTCGTCAAAGAAGGCAAGTATTTTAATTTATTCTAATGAATATGTACTGAATTGCATTGGGTCAGATATTAGAAAATGAGAAGGAAGTGGACACCTCAACGAGAAAAGCTTTTCCATTTGAAAAAAGTAACATTATTTTGGGTATAAGGCAAAGTTAGATTATGACAAAACAAAGCGTTATGTGTTTCGTGGAAACTTCATACTTTCTACGAATAATGATAGTATTCACAATTATTAAACTTTCAACAGCAGAGAGTGATTTGAGATTGAGTTAACTTTTCCAGACCAAATACAATATATTTTCAGAACCGCGCGAAAACTCCTTTAGCCCAGACTTCCAACGACGATCTAACCAACGATGACGCCGAATCTCTGCAGGTCAGCACAACTCTCTTAGGCAGAACCCATGGGATACAGAAAGGGACTTAATCTGGACTTGGTTCATGCAAACGTATGTTCTAGTTTTCAAGTCCCCATAGATTGGTAACAGCTGACTAATGGGTTCCGCTGGGCTATATATGAAACCAAAGAAACTCTTAAGACTTTGAGTGAAGCTTCCCGACAACATACCGTGATTTTACAGGCAGGATCACGTCTTTCCGATGAGCAAAACAGCAAATCTGGACGATATGCAACCAGTCGCTACGTGGAAATGAAGAGTTGGTTTTTGAAAATGATATTTCTGTCGATGTTTTGCGTGAACACTAAGGTTGGTAAAAAATAGGATAGTATGCATAATTTATCTTTCACAACCCAAATCGATACAGAACGCGGAAATCTCTCACTTTTTTCAAGTATATTCCATTTACAAACTAGCAAAACGATTTACATACAAGTGTTGTTGAATTAAAGCGAGGAAATTGGTTGTTATTAAGTCATTTAGTCATGAAAGTACCAGGGAATTATGAGCTCAGTGAAAGGTGCCACTCAAAAATGACAATTTAGAGTGGCACCTATTACTCGGCACATAATTTTCACATTTTCACACTGTGCAATTTCTTAAAGAATGTGTTGTTTGAGGTGCGCGTCTGATCTCAGCCAGCACGCCGAGACGAGTTGTGCCGGGACATCTGAAGGTGGAACAGACGCAGTCGAGTGAGGTGGTGGAGGTAGAAGAGACGACGGCCAAGAAGTCGCCCAAGACACACAACGAGTGATAGGTAATTCAAAACCACTCCAATTTCAGAACGGGTCAACTTTCGGGAATACTTTTGAATGAAATTGTATCCCATAGTTTCGTAAGGAGTGATGGGTGACTTTAAAATTGTTCCGTATCAAACTGAGCCCGTTTAGGAAAAGGTGTTTTCGAGCTTGAAACTACAAATGTGACTCCATTCTAGTTGTTGTTTTTTTTCAGTTCAAAACAAGTTTTGTTTATGAAATTATTAGAAAAGCTTATTTCAGGTAGTTGGACTATGGAAATGAGGTCAAGCTTCTATTTAACTATACACGAGACTGCGATTTCATGAATTGTGTTCGATCTTACATAAATAGCCAATTTTGGCAGACATATTCTATTTCTTCAATTTTTGTGCAAATTTGTTTTGATCTGCACGGACATGAAAATTTATGACCGAAAGTATCAAACTACAAAGTACAAAACCAGAGAAATGGGTAGAGTGATGGTTATTCGTTCCTATAGAGCAATCCCTATGAATTTGCACACGACAACTGTTTTGCATAGATTTCATAAACATTGTGATTGATATCATTGGTTCTTTTCTGCTTCACATTCAGAACAGATGCGAAAGTTGAAATATCGTTCTGCCCGTCCCTTTCAGTTTTTCTCACACTATTTGTTTGTTTGTTGAATGTTTTATGTTTCATTTTCCTTTCGCGTGACATTTCACGTACACGTGACAGGTGTTCAAATTGCGTGCTCTCACTTTTGGAATGCAATTGTTCGACACAATTGCGTACGTGACAAAACTGGTTTGTTCGGTCGTACTTCTCAAGTAAACACTGCGAATTACTGTTCAATCGGTAAAAGTTTGTCGCCTCAACGCCTCAAATAACTCGGTTTCGTGCTCAGTTCACCAATAACCTACACGTGAATAAGGAGTCAGGTAAACCGTTAATCAAAGATTGTTGTTTTTTTAACATTTTTCTAATGCATCATTCGATTTCACGTAATCGTCTTTTGTAATAGTTTCGGCTTTTATTTTATTGCAGGGTGAGATAGTTAGTAAAAAAAAAGTGTATATGCTTCACGTTTCACAGCGTGTTATGTTTTTATTGTAGGTTGTTTTCAAGAGTTAAAACCTTGTATTGTTCGGTCGCTCTCTTAGTCAGCTAACATGACCGATAATGTTGGAGTTCCGGAATATTGCTCACACAACAGTCATAGAAAAGTTTATTTGTAACCCTATCCAAATATGACCATTTTTTCAGTGCTATCGTTTCGCACCCGCAACTCTTAACGCAAATGAAGTCAATATTTTTATTATTATTGAGCATAACAACAACAACAACGCTTGGTGAGCTACGTTTCTTTATTTATGAAGTATAATGAATAACCTGGGTTATCGTCTCGTTTGCCAAAATAGTAAATTTGTTTCCCTAGTTTTTCCCTAACCTAAATTGTTCATAACTTGCCTCAATGCTCGAAACGTGCGATATAGTCCAGTTACTGATGTCACGTCTTACGTGACTCTATTGACGGATACGAAGAACTGTGCCTCAAAGGGACCGTTCCTCTTTAACTTAGAGGTTTGAGCTGATTGGTCGATATCGTTCACACTAAAAAACCAAAATCATTCATATAGGTGTCAACTTCCTGTCTTGTTTCGTTTTCTCGAAAATGCGGCGCGATCACGCTTGTACATTCACCGCCGCGTTCACCTACGTACAAAATTTTCAAAATGTCCATAAAATTACAAAATCATATTCGAAACATAGCTAAAGTTAACAATTCGAAATCTGTAGAAAAAGATTTGTAAATATCTTAAAAACTACAAAACGGGGATAGATTAAGAATTGCTGCATTACAGTAACCCAACTCATGTTGGCTTCTGTTTTGATCCGTATTAATGTGATTTTCTAAACTCTCTGTACGTAAGGTTTGAAACTTCATTTCAAAACAGAATAAATACTTTTTTCATTTTCCAAAAATTTCCTACATTGCACATCCCCTTCCCTTTACGGTACGGTCCCTTTAAAACACTGCAAAACACACAACTAGTTTACCTGGTCCGTACTTGATTTTCAGCTTCTGAATGTCTTCTACCAAGAGATCGTGGATACGCATGTGATCAGCAGAGCACGAAGAAGTTCTTCTTTGATGAACACACTGGTGAGTTGGTAGAATTGTTATGGTTCTATATCTTCCGAATAAACTACAAATACAGCACAGCATTACAGAAATCATTTTGCTTTTTTTTTGCTGTATGCTCGAAGCTCTTGAAAAACTTGGACTTATCAGATAGTTGACTCCGCCCTTAGATTTCATGCTGCAGAACACTGAAACAATGACAGTGAGGGTTGATTTGTCGAACTCACGTCTGGTCGGAAGACCCCGAAAGCAGCACACTCTGAATCATGTTTGTTGAACAAAAAAGGATGAGTGAAAGTATTGCAACCATTCTTGACGCACGCCAGCTCTACGATCACTCTCAGACCATTTTCTGCCGACCAGCAAGTCCAGCGTCCTCCATGAGAGAGTGTGCAGGTCACTGAGACACAGTGGTCTGCGACCTCATTGACCTACATGCTCTCTCGCTCTGGCGGCATTCGTTCTGAGCTTTATTAAATTCCAGGCCATTGCCAGCCGTTTATGTTCAACGGATGCGGCGGGAACGACAATCAGTTTGAAACTCGGGCGGAGTGTGAGAGGGAATGTGGAACCAACACGAGAAGCAACGGAACGGAAAACACAAACGCAGCAAACGATCAGTCGATAAGTGAGTTTAGCTAGATAGAAACGAATGAAAGTGAACAATAAGAAAATCTATGCTACTTAGGTTCACTATCTTGCTTCTCCCGCTTCGTGCACTAGTTCGCTAAACGGGTATCCGTTCAATGTGACTGAGTGACTAGCAGAGCGTTACAGAAGGACGATTGTGTGGACCAATGTCGTGTCAACGGTTCTTTAAACTGCAATTTGAAAATGTATTGCAGTTTAAAGGACTGAAGCGTTGCGATTGGACCACATAATCGTCATTCTTTAACGTAGGATATTGGGTTTCTTATTTGAACCGAAAAACGAGGTAGAATAGATGTTTACTGAGTGGCGACGTTTCGGCGGGTTCGCCGTCGTCAGAGCCTGATTCCACACTAGGTGGTGAGAAATAAATTGAGACAACCGAGTGAGTGACTTCGCATATCGATTTACCTACAGCAGATCATGGAAACTGATAGTAGAATATTGTTATATTTATTTAAAACAAAAATATTTGTTGTCATTAAGACTTTTGGATGTTATTATGGAAATATTTCCCATTTTTTTCCTCTAATTTCTGTGCCAACTATTATAATTTCATTTTTCATTTTCATTTTTCTTTTCCTGTTTTCTGAGCACATATTTCCATGATAGTAGAATAGTTCATTCGAGGTTCAGCCGTGTTTTCACGTCGTTACGTTCCTTCACGTGTTTTCACGTAATATTGTTCGTGCATTACAGCACTTGCATGTGGACTGCACACAGATGCTCAGATCTCCGAAAAAGTGACATCTTGTGAACTGGGTTGTAAATCTGGATACAATTGTACAACACAGCATATTTGCTGTCCAACCAAAGGTCTGTCTCAATTTTGTGATGATTTCTAGGTTTTCAGGTTTTTGTAACTCAAAACAGAGATAAATGCAACAATTTAGAAAACAAATCAGCAGTTGTAAGTCTGCCAGTTGAATGTTCGACATGTTATGTTGGTGCTTGTAGTTTAAGCTCACAATACGAACCTTGAGAGGTATCTGGACATCACACTACAATACAGACACTTTGATCCCCTATAAATGTGTGATTCTCATACTTGTGATAATTTCCAGAATGGATATGTGAACAAACTTTGGACACTGGACATGAAGTGCAAGGAATTACGCACAATCCCCGCTACGCCTACGTGAAAAGCCTGAAAAACTGCGTCCGTTTCCGATATTTTGGAATGGAAGGGAACTTTAACAACTTTCCACATTATAATGATTGCAAATCATTCTGTATGTCCGATTAATGAAGTTTCAAAACTTAACTATTTCTACTTGACGCACAAACTTGCTTCGAAACTAAAACATTATAGATGATTGTAGTTTGATCCAGCAGAGATTCTGAAAAACAGACAGACCAAACTACAAACACAGCGGGACAGGGGAACATACGCCATATTGCTGTAAAAAAGACAGCTCTTTAGGCATTTGTCTCCGTTGTTTTTGTATTTAAGTGAGAATACAATTAGTGCTTTTCATCCCACTTTCGTTTTCATCACACATGAGTTGTAGTTTGATCCAGCAGAGAACTACAAACACAGCAAGATAGGGCAACATGCACCGTAAACGTATGTATGGGTTTACTTAAAAAAAAGCAAACCCCATAGACATTTGTCTCCGTTGTTTGTCAGTTGGTGAGAACGCAATTAGTGGATCTCATCCCATTTCGGCAAATTTCAATTTTCTTCAATCACCGTCGTTGAGTTATGGCTGGGAAAAATGAAGATTCGGGGACATTCGGCTATTTCACATTGCCTCAGATTTGCGTATCCACACAAGGTTCTAGATTCTAGCAATTATCTTTGAAAGAACTGATACCGTGGCTAGGTTTCAACGCTTTTCACGTTCGGGTTTACGGCTTCTTCTCTCTGCATCCCGTCGAGCTCCGAGCGTCGCGAAGTAGTGGACGAAGCGGGAGACGCAGATAAAGATGTACTAATACAGGTCGTGTAAAAATCGTTCAGTTCAAAGACAATCGTTTCATGACACAACCTGCTGCAGTGGCTGAGTCAGTGCAATGTCATTGCACAAACTGTCAGTTAGGCCTGTATTATTTTCAAAAATAGTAGCTTAATGAAGTGAAACCACTTGATTTAACGCTCAAAGAACGAGAGTTCAAAGAAAACATCAACCTTCGTGTCGTGACTGGGCCCTATTTCTCCAATTCGGTGTTCTCTAATTATGACCCAATTCATCTTACTCTCTGCTTTTTTTCCACATCATATTCATAACTAGATCATGTTTTCCAGGAATTGGATCATTTATGCAAATGAACATATGCAACAAAATTACGAAACACACGTTGGCTAGCCAAGTACATGGTCACGTAAAAAGTGTGAGACATGTGGTCATGGTTCGGCAAAGTGCACTTTTCATGATGTCACTCACGTTTCACTTGATTGATTTCAGTGTATTTTGCAATGAAAAACTGCGTAAATTGAGAAATACATTCAAGGGCTTATGGGGTCGCTCCTGCTGAGCTTGTTCAAATAAAATGTCCTTGTTGTTGTTAGTTCGTCTATTTGTTGAAACTATAGATTTCAACTCAAAAAAGGCTTTGTCATCACCACAATTTCAGTTTTTTCCATAACTCTAATCATAGATTCATTGTTAGTTCTGCAACCGCAATCTTCGTGAACAACCCATCTTTTGTTCGAAACGAGCGCGGTTTCTCCTTTGCGTCATCGCGTGAGTTTTCATCCTCAATTTCTTACCCCGAAGAGTACTTGGATTTTTTATAACCGAAACAATTCTTGTCGAACAATAATACAAGCATAGACCGTTCATTTTTTCTCATTCGCTCTTCGGAGAAGCGTGTTCTATTCCTTGGCATGGAAATGGCCACCTGACATAATTTAAAACTGCCATTCTCTCCCTGTTCTCGAACGAAGTGTAAACAACCACGGAAAAGAGTCTTATTTTTGTATTGAAAAGTTACACTTTGTTCGAGACTAAAACGGCTCACATGATGTTTTCGTACAACGTGGTTGACTGGACCACTGAGGCATATAAATAGATTTACTATTGCACAGATTGTCTCTAAGTTCTTCTGGACTAAGAAAAAAGAAAAAAGAAATGTGAAAAATAACTACCCGTCAAATTACCATATCAGAGCCGAATCTGCCATTGAACACGAGTTTGTACTAATGAAATGACCATTGTATGCTAGGGTTCACTTTTTTCCAACCAATCCATGTGATGTGTGTGGCTCTATCGTGCTGTGTTTGTAGTTTGATCCCGTTGCTTTTGGGTCTATATTCTTAAACTATGGCATGTATCGAGTTCAAACTACAATTCAGTAGCGGTCATTCTCTATATTACTCGCTTTCATGTTGCAATGGCTCCTAGTTGAATTCCAATAAATGACCTCACTCTATATCATCTATTATACCAAATTGTGCAACATTTCTGCGAACTAGAAGTTTTAGTATATTATTCGAATTTGGCTGCGTATGGCATCTGCTACCCAGTCAACCTCATCCATTCTTGCCCATTCAGCACATCATCATTCCAGGGAGACCAGCCTACGCCAATTAACTATTTATTAAGTTTACCGTATATGAGTGGTGTAATTTGGAAGTATTATATAGTCAATGTGGCCGCAATTCAGCAGCAGATTTTATTTTTGTTTTTCATCTTGTGAGCTCAGCCTCACAAACGAGAGCAGCACAATCGTATCCACTCACATGTTTGTCAAACTATTTGTTACAAAACCTACTTTTCGCTCTAGTTCTCTTTCAAAGGTCGGTGATTGACCCGAAAGAGTCGGTGATTGACCTGATTTGTCATTGAGGAATCGTGCACTTTGTTATTGCACGTGTCTGCATTCTGCTGTGTTGAACATGTTTCACTGTGCAATTCACTAACAGTATATTCATAGAATTACCGTGAAACGTTTTCACCAGAAAAACCTCAGCGAGTTCAACTGATTACCTAAGCATCAGCAAGTGCATAATTTTTATTAACACGTTCTTGGATTCAGTTGTGTTTCACACGTTTTACGTGACTGTTACCCCACCATTAGTATGTAGAAATCGCCCTATAGTTGTTGCTCGAAGAAAAGCGGGGGTATACTGTATATCTCACTTTGTGCTGTGTAAAATCACATATATACGACTCGTCACCAACTTTCTTGTGAGCCCAATAATTGTAGTGTTAGCGTCCGCGCCTCTCAAACTTTTAGGCCCAGTTCGAGTCTCACCTGGCGGCGTAGCAAACCGTTCAACCTCATGAGAAGTTAATATGAGTTTCTCATGAGATACCTCATGAGCTACTCGTGAACTCTTAAAGTTGTAGCATGGAAATCAATAGATCTCATGAGAAACTCGTGCTAATAGCTCATCAGGTGATCTCATAAACTTTTGGGGGGATCGCTACGCCGCCTGAGGCACTATAGGAAATGCTGGCTGAATCTTTGTGTTATGCTTTTTTCGTAGTTTTATCACGCTAGCTTTGATGCGCAATGCCGAAAAGCCGTTGAATGACAAAAAGGCTAATCAAACTACAACTGAGATGACTTTTGAGTAATAAATATTATTATTATTAAAACTATCATTATTAAGTATACACGAAGGATACTTGTGAGGCAGCTGCTCAGACATATACTTTTGATCAAAGTTCCGCAATGTCTAGCACGAAAACATAATTTGATATTAACCAATTTCATGACACAAAGACTCTTCGCCATAAGGAACTTGCGCGGACATAACAAAAGTTATTCCGTTGTCCTCAAGAAGTATCCACCAACTTCCTTCTCCCTGATAAAACTTCTATGTGAGATAGTATGAAGCTTTCGGCTCTCTTGTTTTTCGCCTCTTATTGAAGTCTTTTTAATAGTCCGGAAATAGTTTTTTTTTTCCGAAATATGGTTCAAATGATTTTTTATCCTAAAAGACATAGGCCAAGTCTAAGCTCACCTTTAGGAATCAACATTTCCATATTTTAGGTAGTAGTCGTTTAAAGGGACCGTACCCATATAATGTGCAATGTAGATAATTTTTGAGGAATTAAAAAAGCCATTTATTCTGTTTTGAGATGAAAGTGTATACCTTACGTACAGAGAGTTCAGAAAACCACAATATTACGGAGCAAAACAGAAGACAATAAGATTTGGGTTACTGTAATGCAGCAGTCCTTAATCTATCACTGCTTTGTAGTTTTCCTGATATTTGCAAATCTTTCTCCACAGATTTCATATTGGTAATTTTGGTCATGTTTTGAATATGGTTTTGTAATTTTATGGACATTTTGAAAATTACGTACGTAGGTGAACTCGGCGGTGTATGTACGTGCGCGTGGTCGCGTCGCATTTTTTAGAACACGGAGCAAGACAGGAAGTTGACACCTATATAAATGGTTTTGGTTTTTTAATGTGAACAATGTCGACTAATCAGCTCAAACCTCCAAATTAAAGAGGAACGGTCCCTTTAAGTTTAACATTTGTTCACATAATTATGCGTGTTTATCACGCTGTATGTGACGAGTCAAGTAATTTTTCGTTTTCACGAACGTGTTGCTTTCTGGTCATTATAAGCGTATAATTAGATCGTGGATGACTTTTAATTAAGTTGACTAGTTTCTAAATGCACGAGCCGTCACTAGTAGGACATTAATGACACAATTGACCCCCCCCCCTTTGCCTGATCTAGAAATAATACTATGTTTTGTAGAATACATAGTTGTTTTCTATAGGTTAGCTCAAGTAACCCTTGTTTTTGTTTCGTTGAAAAAAATCGGGTCCGCTGACTTTTATAGTGCTCAGTTAGTGTTGTGAGTAGGGCTCACGTCTGTATAACTTGTGTGACAGGTTCGAGCCCCATAGGTGCTAGACGTTTAATGAAAAAAAAATCAATAATTCACTTTATTGTGTTTGATGTGTGATCTCATTCATAGGATGGATAAAAATACCAACGGAAATCTCTTTTTATTCTCTGAAATTTGAGCTCCCAGCGTCGTAATTCTGACACCATCTGATGGACTTCCGTGGTTTGGATGTCGAAAAAGTGGTGATGCTTGATTCTATAGGGGAGTTGGATTGTCTCATTTTGTGTGTGTTCTTGCTACGAGTAGTTCTCTTTCGGAATTTCCATTATTCTTGTCAGAACATGTTTAGGTTATATCACTATATGCGAGAAGTGTGATGAACACTTTGTGTCGAAGATAAATCCACTATTTGGACACGAACTAATACATTACTATCTGCAGAGCTTGGTGCATATTATGTAGTTTCTTATTCTCACTCTATTTCGAATATTATCTAATGTACCCAGCTGAAAAGGGCGACGCATAATCAAATTAAGTCATATGGCTGCCAAAATATACTGGATTGAATGACGAGTTGCGCTACTACGTTCTTCGTTATATCCAAAACAACACTATGTACGATGCACTTTTGTTGCTGTGTTTGTAGTTTGATCCATTGATGAAAGTGCAAAACTTGCGACGTTTTTTGAGTTCAAACTACACGTTCAACAAACGAATTGGCAGAAAAGCAAACTATGTTCTACATCGTGCGCAGCGCGGAGATCTGCGCAGATTAGTTTTTGTTCAAAGGTCTGCAGACATTACAAAACAGATTATTACAATTTTCTTCAAAGTACGTCGACCATTTTCTTAAATTTTTGCATGAATCACTGAAGGGCAACACGTCTACAAGATACCAAGTTCACTTTCCATGTAGTTATTTATTGAGAGGAGTTAGAGGGCCCAACGTCTCGCAAAAATGGCTTCCGTGCGGGGCGGCGGCGCCGGCGCCGGCGACAAAAGTGTCTGCCTCCTCAAATCTCGGCATAGTTTCGCACAAAATTAACTTATTCCCAAAATTTTTACATTATTGAAAAGCTCTAAAAAAGTTGAGATATACGTATTTTCCAGGTATGTCTGAAATTTGAATATTACGTGTGAGAGAGCCGAAAATGGTCTCGCAAAAAATCATGGATAGACCGGTTTCGTGAAAATAAAAATGAAAGAAGAGTTTAACGTGTAGTAGGAATCATTTTTTCAATGGAGATCTCATGACAGGCGGGTACAGCTTGGTTTTCATTCCTATTCACATGTCTGAATGGCGGATTGAATAAAAGCTCTATTTACGCACGGCGAACGGAGGTTCGATTCCTGCCTGGAGCACAAAATTTGCTATCACTTGAACGAGGTTACAACTACACAAACGTTCTGAACTACGGCGCGGTTTAACATAAAATTCTTTGTTTAGATTATTGTTCAAAAATATCATTTTTATCAAAAATGACCGTTACTTCGTAACCATAGAAAAAGAGTTCAATTAGTATAAAAAACGAGTGTATAGAAAGTAAAGATTAGTTTTGGATAAAGATGTACAAGAAATATAAAAGAAGTCCAATAAAAATATCTTGAGGAAAATGCTAATCTCGCTTCTCTTGAAAACAACAGAGTATAAGCTAGATTATTGTGAGTCGCAGTCAGAAGTTTTCTTCCGGTAGCAAAAAACTCGGTATCCTTTTTTTTGAATTCTCAAACCGAGCGAGGTTAGACTTTTCCTCAAAATATTTTTATTGGACTTCTTTTATATTTCTTGTACATCTTTATCCAAAACTAATCTTTACTTTCTATACACTCGTTTTTTATACTAATACTACAATGTTTTGTTCAAGTACGCTTTTGCCTAAAAACTATTAGATCTGCACTTACTATGTTGAATAATTTCGACTAGAACTGCTACAAAACTGAAAACTGTAATTTCAATCTTTCATCATGTCACGTTTCCTATAATTCATGAGGTGTCAAGACATTAACATGGTTCTCATTCTGTATCCAACAACAACTGAATAAAAAGGACCATAATCGTTAGTAACCTGGTAACATTAGCGGTATTCCGTGCCACATTACTTGTCTGTCAGCCTGGTTCACCATCAACACGTTAACTGTCTCGGAAAAAACAGAGAACGCATACTGTAGACATGGTTTTCAAGTGTGTTCTTCCAGATGTTCGAATAGTATGTAGTTCAATGGGTGGAGAGCCTATCAAAACGTGTCTGTAACTAAAACTCCATTAGAGCTGTAAATAAATGTTCGTGAAGTCAGGAACTTCAGGATCAAGAACTATAAGCGACTCCTATAAATATCTTTTATGTCTGTCATAGTAAGTTCCGTACGAAACAAGTGCTTCCCTCATTAATTTGTTGGTTTCTCTAACTAGACTGATTGTGCAATCTGCAAGATTATCAACAACGTGGAAAAACCCTCAGTAGTATGTAGTTTGGTTGTTTTGCACTACACTTTCATGCAAGACATAGTAGATCACGACCTATTGTGTATGCATTCTTTCTCCGCCAAATCCACGACATCACGTCAGTATCAACTTCCGTGTTTGGAAAATGACGTGTCCTTGAAAATACGGCTTATACCTCAAGCTCGAAAAGTCCTATAACGTTTCTGATTGGTTTGTTGGTTTGTATTTTTGTACGACACTTGCTGAACGAAAATCGTCTCCTCATTTCGAAGCGATCTACATTTTTCTCACGAGAAGTCATGCGCAAGATACATGTACCCATACAATAAAAAGAAATTCGCAAATAGAAGATAGCACGTAGAACGTAGAGTTTCAAAATGCCAGATATAACTAGATTATACCGTTACATCATTCTTCAAACTAAGTGAGACGTTTTCTTCATACAACTAGTATTTTCATATCTCGTGTTTCATGACAACAATAACTTTTCAACATCTGGCTACGTAGCTCGCATTTCATTAATAAAATGTCTTTTATGTTGTGCACCGCATCTCATGGAATATTCACTAGCACGTGTGCGTTTCCATTGCTACGCATCAACAATGTTCAGAGGCAAAGTTCATTGTTCATTTCATTTTCGGTCGTGGTTACAATTTCTCCAATCTCATGAGATGTGCACGCGATCCTTCCCATGGAAAGTTCATGAAAAGCTCATGAACCTCTCGTTGAACCACAGCTAGATTGACACAGTGAGATGATGTCCATGAAGTGACCTCATTAATTTCTAATGTCAGCCCCACTGTTTCCATTTCTCAGGTGTTGGCTGTATAGAATCTGGCTGAAGTTTGATTATGGCATTGCACGCCGAAGTTCAGAGTGTTATGTTTCTCAGGGTTAGCTGGAGAGGGTCGATATAGTACATCTTGGTCACAACGCAGTGTCTGTAGTTTGATCTCGCCACATTCCAGTCGTATTTCGGTAACTAGGCCAAATGCAGATCAAAGTACAACTCAGATATTATCAGTTCTTCTCTAGCTTTTTATGAGTTTTCATTTATATGAATTTGGAAGATTTATTTTCGTTTTGCTCTAGAGCTCCACGTTATCCATAAAGCTGCAGAACTAATGCGGTCAAAGAGCATCACCACTTGCTGAGGCTGACTCATTTTCTATTGGACTAATGCTGTCATTCAAACAAAAATGATTACATCATAGGACACTCGAAGCGAAATACGATCTTTCTCTGAAGCGCCAGGTATATAAATGGGTAGCAATCAAATGAATGAAACCAACGGCCGGTTCTACGGTATTTCAAGGGTTTCTCCTCTATTTCGATGCTCATTCAACCAATTTGAAACTCCAAGATTATCGGGACAAGTTTAATCTGCCCCACGGAGGTGTATCAGATATAAATGTCATCGCTGGTTCAATACTGTTTTGATGAAGCAGAAACATTCAGATAATTTTGTATTTTTCATTGTTTCCATTCTGTACCAGCATTTCTTTCTATTTCTGTCATAACTGAATGTCCCTCTTTTTATGTGTTTTTATTTCTGAATATATAAACGTGAGACATGACTTAGAAGCGACATGAATTAGTGAACTGCGGGGGTTTGTACATATAACATTAAGTCCATTAGGGAATTACATATTTCTGGAGCTCGAACATGAGAAGTGGCGAAAAACGTGACTCCCACACTACTCGCTAGTTTTGACCTTTCATCGGATATTTATAACGGGTGCGCTAGCAAACTTTCCAAACTCATGAGAACTTCTCGTCAAAGTCTCACGAGAAGCTAATGCGTATCCCATGAGCAATAGATCATTCATACCCCGCACATCCATAGAAAATGCCGTCTAAGAAATCTCATGAGAACTGAGTGAGTGAATTTCATGAGGTAATCAATGAGTTTTATAGGTTTCATCTACAGAGATGAATCGCGTGAATAATGTATTATTTTTCAACATTGGTCGATTTTCTTGTTGAAAACGTTCAGCGTAGACTCAAAGGTTATAACCTTTCCCAGCAGGTGTTATGTTACGTGCAACTGGAAATTAAATTTAAATACCAACGTAGAGGAACACCCACACTGAGTGATATTCAGAGATAATTGTGTCTTCCGGAGATGCCCAATTATTTCATTATATAAGTTGCAGCTATTCGAAAACATTCAAATTACGTCATTGAGTTTAAACTACACTGGAGAGTTATGCAATTATATGTACGAGTTTCATACACTTTTCACAACAGCTTAGAAAAACGTGTAAGTGATGGTAAAGTTCGTTCTTGGGGCCCCCAGCTAGCGGGGCTCACGGCTTCTCTCTGATATTTCTTATTCTTTCTAGTTTTATTAAAGTTAAATTCAGTTTGGCTATGAGCTTTTTCTACATAAGCATTGAAGACAATCACATTGTGTAGTTGCCACTTCATAATGTGTGACATGATTTCACAAACTTTCTTTGCTCCTCTTCGAAAGAGATATGAACGTCGTAATACACCGTTTCCGCTCACAGGAAGGGTGAGTCTCAAACCCGTTAAGATTATACTTTGTACTTCGTAGTCTAGTTTCACTGCTTCTTCTATTGTATATACGGTGTTTAAACACACATTTTTTTGCGATTCGTTTCGCCATATTATTCTCAGAGCACGCAAAAGTGTGTAATTATAGTTAAATCCCACGTGAGATGAGTCAAAGAGATAGGAACAGTTCCAGAACAGAACAATTTCGTCTAATTTGAGAGACGCAGACAGTTCGAGAGCAAAATTCGATTTGCATTCCCGCCATGCTGTATTTACAGTAAAATACTGTACCACAACCAGGCATCTTCTGAGTGTTCTGCTATGTTTCCAGCTTGATCTCGACGCAAACAGTAAAACTGTGTTGTGTGTGCAGACCAAATGACAGCTCAGAAATGGTCAGCAACCACGAGGTGTTTAATTTTTGTGCCTCTCACTGGCGCAGTCGCAATCCACATGAACATTATCACATGAAGTGCAACATTGAACGCTCGCAAGTCGTTTATTCGACAAACTTCACGAGAGAGATAACGTTGACTTCTCATAAGGTAGGGGGATCGCTACCGCGTCTGGTCAGAGTTCAACGATGTTCTATTTAGGTTCTTCTCCGCTGCGTTTCTCGCTCAAATTGTTTCTCAATTACTGCTCACGCATTTCCGTTGCGACTTTCCTTGCAACGCATTCAGGAGCTATTATTCATCGGTCTCCATATTCTCCATATGTAGTTTCATCATAAAATTCGGGATGAGAAGTAACCAATTGCATAGAAGTAACCGATTTCAAGTGTGATCTGCATACACATCGAACGTTTTGATCCCAGCCGCGATCGAACTACAAAGACATTATATCAAAACCAATTTGAGCGCCTCCCCCAAAAACTCCCATATACCTGAACGTTCTGAACTCAGATCATCAAACGTTTGACTGGTTCTCTTCTCTTCTACCTCTACGAAAGCCCCACTAAAATCAGAAACATTTGCAGTTCTCAGAAAGCATCAAACAAGTTTTAATGTGCTTCCGCATTGGGAATTGTATCCATTCAACTTTTCAAATGAAGCATCACAAAATAATTGAGCGCCCCCAGTAAAATTCAATGGTTTCTAGGTAACATCATCATCGGATTCGCGGAGGTCACTTTTTGAGACTGGTTCACACGCGCTCAACCGCAATGTCGGAACTTTCACGGAGTGTAACGCTCTCAAACAGTAAACGTGTACTTACTTTGCTACTGTTGGATTATGCGCCAGTCTTAAAACATAATTGTACAATAGGTGACTAACTCTCCGTCGTCGTTTGATGAGCTTCTGATTTTCTGAGCTGAAATCTTACTAATATGTTGCTACTTCTCATTGAAAGTAATATGATTTCGATTGATTCTTAGTCATGACAAATTGTATGCCCACGAACATTACATTCTGCAGCAGCTTAACGAAACGGAAATTCAACCCCCTCTCCGTATTTCACACACAAGTAGGTCATGCTGATGACTGCAAATATTTATGGAGTGACGCGTAATTGGCTTCTATCCACTATCCTGTTATTCGTAGTTTTCGAATACAAACCTATTAGAATCAAAGTTTAACACATGCAGCAAGCCAAAAATCTGGAATGAAAAGGTTGTAAGTTCTACCTAGTTTGAGGCGGTAACGATGTCCTTCTGCGTTTGAAGTACGATCCCGATAGTCTAATAATGAGGTGTGTAGTTGTGCTGTGTATTCTGATCAAACTACAACCGAGACTTGGCCACACCCTATGGTGAGTACAGTTTTGAAAATTTGTCGAATCGACATCAAAGAAGGACGATTATGTGGTCCAATCCCAGCGGTTCAGTCCTTTAAACTGGTATACATTTTTCAATTACAGTTTAAAGGACCGTTGACACGGGATTGGTCCACATAATCGACTTTAAGTTACGACAATCACTTTTTTCAAACTCGCCTTCGCAGTGACACACTACTGTAGATACATTCAATTCAAAGCAAAATTTGATAGTCACACGAACCTCATTCAAAGTCAGCTGTTGAGGAACAGATGCAAAATTGTTATTGCCACCTTTTAATTGAATTCGTTCTAATCGAGATCTCGAATCAAATGCTCTCGTTCATACTTTCAATATTTCGATCAACAATATGTTTCTAGACAAAAATAGTCACGTAAAACGTGGGAACTACACTTCTATTGAATGGCACTTGCTGATGTTTCAGCTCATTTTCGACTTCAATATTATTCCAAAACTTACAATTTAAAGATAAATGCTGAAAGGTGATCTACTCTATCCTGAACAAACAAACACATTCTATTCTATTTTAGACGCTACTTTATTTCAATTCCTCAAACTTGCTAGAGAGCACGTAGTTGCAAACAAGAAACCGCTCTCGAATTTCACTATTTGCATTCATCTTTCTAAATCTCCCTAGATTCACGTAGCTTTTTATGATGAATTGTGTAGAAGATCAATCAAAATTTCCCGCAACTCTCATGTTTTGTCATTTTTGATTTGAATCGGTTTTAAATAAATCTTTTTGTAGTAACTACAGCATAACTACTGTATTTTAAGCACCGGAACGGTGAAAAAATGAAAGTGTTACAAGCGAAATTCTAGAAGTAATTTCTGAAAAGTCAGGAAGGTATTCTCACCACTTTATTCACTACTAGTGTCATTTTCTGCTCCATATAAGCTTCCGCTCGTTTATCAATTTTTCATGAATGTAATAAGTAAATTCGTATTCGCACACAAATTCACAAACGTGATTGAGGAGTTTTAAAAATGCATGGACGTTCTCCCAAAGAAGAATGAGACTGAAATTTCGTCTGCGAACGTTTCTTTGTAAACTCACATGTGTTTCTCACGTAACTATGTATTTGAAAATTATCTTTTCGAGCGGTAGTTGGCAGCTTGTCAACACAATTTTGAACAATTTTTCAAAAATGTTAGAGCTGTTTGTCGACAAGTTCTACAAACAGTTATTCGCACTGATTAGTGCATGAAATCTCTAAAAGCAGTTCTCTGTTAAGAAAATGTTACTGTGATTATGTGAGGCTATAGATCACCACAACACCTCGTGTTTAGAAAACATCTGCTGAGGGGGTTATTTCATTGAATCTGACCTTGTTTGAGAGACGGATTATATTTAGAGACAACGTGACGCAATTCGTTTAATTCTATTTGTAATTAGTCCTTATCTGCAATGATTTAATTCAATCGACTGCATATGCGCTCAACTGAGTTCAAAGCTAATCTCACGCCCTCATCTAGCTAAACTAACAAACTGTCGGTTTCCCGTGAGATTCGAACCTACCTCTCAGGTTTTGCAGGCACCGATGTTCACCAATGTACTAACATACTGACACCACTATCGAGAACAATATAACGGCAGAGTGAGGTATACCGATAGACTGTACTATAGTCTGTTTCACGAAACAATAGCCCTACAGTAAGATTATAAAACGTTTAAGTGAATTTATAATATCTTGTAGATGTTGTACACAGTTTAAACTTTGTGATTTTGTTTTCCACTTTGGGTACTACAAGCATACAAAACAGTGAATCTTAAATTCTGTTTGTTGAGATAAATGCGTTTGAACTTTTGAAAGATTACTGTAGAAAGTCATCGATTGGTGAAACGAACTATATCTACAATGAGCTATAGCTTATTTCACTCTGACAAAGAAGTTTTTTTCTATGAAGTACGTATGAACTACTTCAGAAAATTTGAATATTTGATCGGTCCTCTCGAGCTGATAGGGGATTACCAAACTTACGCTGTAGCTTGGTCTCGAAACGATAGAATGTAACGAAAATCAAACTACAAACACTACATAGAGAACATGATGACCGTGTTTACTACAGTGATCTCTATATTTTGTTCCGTTGTTGTGAACCTGATGAATGTTTCACTACTTCCGTGAAAAGATTAAAAAGAAGCGCGAGTAGGATGTTTTCGAATTTGTACACACATCACCACGCGTTTTCATTAGCGACGAGCGGCATAATTGGGTTAAAAGCTGGTAATTTCAGCCATCACATCACTCAACTCTCCAAGAGAAGAATTATACTTATCTAAAGCTGGCTGCGCACTTGTGAAAGGTATACTTTATGGTGACATTGAGTTGTAGGTTAGTCTCGAAACACACGAGAGTCACTCGTTGAGTGATGTGATGTCCTGCACTATAGTGCGTGCCAAATTCATGAAATATCCGCCCATGTGAGACTCAAACCGGGCCCAAAAGTTTTGAACACGCGGACACTATACCAACTGGGCTTATAGCATGATTGTTTACGAATGGAAGACATGTGTTCGTACACAGCGAAAACTGAGATATACAGTCTTCTCCCGCGTTTCCATTGGCGACGACAATACGGGCGCTTTGAGAAGAACATTGATTTTTATCCATTATCTGTTTTATGTTCCATTTTCGAGCCCAAGTGAGTTACACGTAGAGAAAAGTCAGCACTTCACTGTATTTCACACCAATTCGGTGAGTGTGTTTTGACTCACGTGTTTGACACTTTTGGAATTTTGAGGCGGGTAATTTGCAAGCTCACTAGGGATGAATCAGACTGCTACACCAAGATACGCAGTCAGAGTTCATATGCTAGAAGATCTCGGCATCTCCATCCCATCCTGCGCCTCTCGCTCTGCCTCACTACTTCTCGTCTCTTACATCCCGGTGGGATGTGAGAGCAGAAACATAGCGTATGTTTGAGGAGACACAGGATGGGATGTTTTCTAGCATACGTACTCAGAAACCATTTTTTGAACCCAAAAACTCAAAACAATCAAAGGAAAATATAATACGACGTCAAACTTATCTACTGGTTCGATTCTGCGTGGTGCGTAGTTTGTGACGATTGTTTTGCAAAACACTTTTCAATTAGTTATAACTCTTTTGTTTTTGCCTTTTGTGTTTTAGCGTCGACGCATATTAGGTTATCAAGTATTCTTTCGGGAAGAGATAAAAGTCTGCAACTGATGGTTTGGTTTCAAACTTTCTAAAAAGTTAAGAGAATTGTGCCTCACTAGAAGATCAAAGCTTTGTCTGTATTTTTGTGTTTCAAATGAAGAGGGTTTAATTGATTTACTTGTGCTATTGAAGCTTCAAAACTTAATCAATAAATCGAAATTTTTGAAATAAGTAAAAACAAGATGACTATCAGGCATCGTATGCAGGTCTACCAATCTTCAGTAGTTCATACTTCATAACGTGAGCCATGAAAATGATTTCCTTGCACATTCACTAATTTTTTTCGGAACATGTTGTACATGAGAGCATTGGTCAAAATCTACACGTTCATCGCCATTTCCTAGTTTTTCATGCATATCTAATGCATATTCGCATTAATGGCTCCACCTTCGCACAATCTTCCACCTTTCAATGAAAATAGAATAAATTCATAGTTCCAGGTATAAATTAATTAGGGCGCCATGATAGATAAACCCAGATTATTCAGTCGGACCCTTGTTGACCTAGTTAGTCTTAGCTAGTAGTAAACAAAAAAGTTACGTGAAATGTGAAGAAACCTCATAACTTATCTATTTACCACTCAACTTTTTGATTCTGTGACGTAGGTTTTTCAAAACGAGAGTAAAACCGACCATCTAATTTTTGGCATACTTGGCATACATGTTCCATGTTCAATTTTATATATCTTTTTTTCCGGAAGTCTTTAATTGCACGATAATCAACGACATCGAAAAAATTGCAAACTAACTATTATTTCAGTGTGAAATTATAATTAGTACAAATATAGGCATTGCTACGACAACTGCAGGTGCACGAACCATGACCTGGATATTAATAGAGTTCGGACGTAAGTCAAATGAATAAGGTTATTTCAGTAAACCAGCTGCTCAAAAGTGGGTGGTGTTGTAACTAGTCAAATATCACACAGTACGAGCGATTGCTGAAGTATACTAGAAGTAACTTGAATATTCACGTAAAGCTAGCATTCTAATGAGGAATCGTACACTTTGTCATTGCACGTTTCTGAGTTCTGATGTGCTTAACATGTTCCACGTGAATGTGCAATTGACCAACAGTGTAGGTTCAGGATCGAGTTTTTGTGCTTTCTGTCGTATGTTCCAAACCAAAAAAAAACTATTGAACTATTCAATAAGCATATTAGGTGATAAACTGCAGTTGCCCTGCAACCATATTCTACTATTTGGGTTCGGAATTTTTCTCTTCAATTTTTCGAAATTCTATATTTCCTGCGTTGTCGCAGTTCTTTTAGACGTGATAGAGTGGATTATGAAGAAAACTTCGTCTGAACGAGTTTTTAATCAAAGTTTTCTGTTTATGTCACTCATTTTTTCGGAAAATGTGCATGTTTGTGCAGATCAGGTCACTGAATTTGTAGTAGTTTTCTGCAGGTCAATGACTATGACTAACTTCAACTTATGAACCTTTATAACTAGGAAACATGCTAAAATCAGTTCAATCTAACGTGAACTAATACTTTACTAGCTGCTGGAGTTGGCGCTTTCACTGTACGCGAATTTCTAGGAAGTTTTCGAACTAACTTTAAACACTTTTGAAGGTATCCTCCTAAATTTTTTCTTTTGTTTTGACCAGGAAGTGATGAGTATTTGAGTCACAACTCATTGATCACGTGGTAAACGAGTAAAACGAATGAGTTATTCCATTGTTGTTGCTCATGAGCGTAGGAGGTCACAATGAATTATTACGTGGTTTACCAGCGGTTCATCTTCTTATCCGTTTACTTCCGTTTATGCGCATCTCACTAGAGAAACTTTTAATGTCCACAACTTTCGAACGAAACTTTTCAATAAATAACCAAACACTTTTTAATAAGTTGATACGTAAGGGTTGCAATTATGGTTTTTCTGTTATACTCTCAAACTAATGAGATTGCACGGTAACAATGTGCAAAAACCTGCGAGATGATTCCTGATTTTTTCTCACCATCCGCATGACACGGAATGAGACAAACTTCACTCACCTGCGACGGCAGGTGAAAAATTAATGCTACCCTAGCATTTAGTTTACAGAAATCACTCACTTCCATCCCTTAGGCTACAGGGTTTCATAATTAGTACTCCTCAAAACCAGATGTGCAAGTGAAAAAGTTTGTTGTCGTACATTTTGACATTTCTTTGTCATCGACTTTGGGCACACGCGCAGCCACAAAGACATTACTCGAACAAAGAAAAGCGCTTCGAACTAACTGTGATAAACTTTATGTCTGTGTTGGTTCGTTTCAATACTTTGAAGGGAAACTCTTGGAATAGTCACACTAAACGTGAGGATCATCTGGAATTGTGCACTTTTCTTGACACAATTCGGGTTGTCTATAACCCTATTCACGTGGCTATGGCTACATTTGACAAGCAGTATCCGGAGCCACACTACGTATTGTCGTATTGAACAACAGATTTCGTCTGATCAAATGTTTTCTTTTAAACGTTGCGCTCTCTTTTTATTTTTTAATCAGGGAACGAATTACCCCTTTCTCATCGCGTTCTAACGCTGTGTAAACGGGTCAGAATACAGCAAGTATACTGAAAAAGAATGTTGTTTATCTGAACTTTTCCCAAGTTTCTAGATATGCACGATCTTTGATGAAGTTTCTCATTATCACCACTTGAGTGACTTTGTGTATATGGCTGTAGCAAATTTCTCATTATTACCTTGGTATTCCACCCTCTCTACGCTCTTTGTACTCTCTTTTACTCGTATTTATGTCAACTATCTTCGTTTATTCGACCAAACCAATAATTTCAATCATTATTTGATTTTAGTTCTACAGGTAACCCCGGCGAGTAGAGTGATGCTCGTCCCACTGTCCCTCTTCGTTTCTGTCGTTCTCTCCACAGCCAGCGCTGAACAGGTCGATCGGGAAGGTGAGCATTTTGCTAGCAAAAGTTCACGGAATGCACGTTTCTTCACGTTTCCCGTGATTCCCTTCTCAACAAAACTTATCAATCATGTTCTTATTTCATATTCTTACGGTTCAAAATGCTTCTGATCATTTCGCGAAATGTCCAGAATGACATTAATTGTGTGATTTGATCGTTGTGCAGTACTGAACTTAATTCTGCTGTGTTCGGCTTGAACACAAAACTCATCGTGTGTGGGCATCAAACTACAACACGAATTGGTTCAGCTCATTTATGATATCAAATGATCAATAAACCCACTGTTTCAGACCTGATTCCCTTGGCTGATGACGTCATCATGGAAATGCCCGGATACATCGATTTGTCCTCCTTGATCCAGGGCACAAACAAAAGAGCCGTCATGCCGTTCTCGGGAGGTAGATATTGTCTCTTTCATTGCGCCGCAAACTTATGGCACCGTAGCAAACTGTTGTGTGTAGACACACTATTCTATTCCGTTTACCTGTTAACATGTATACTGTTTAGCATATGAGAGTGCGCGTCACGTATGAAGTGACGTGTACAGGTTTTGTGTCTATCATTGCATTGTATCTTCTATCGACTCATAAAGCGGTTCTCCTCCTCCTCTCTCTCTCTTCGGTACTCAGGTATAACAGTGTTTCATTATCTGTACATTATTGTGTATTCTAGTAATTATACAAGTCCAGGTATACAACATAATTGGCGATCAGGATAGAAAAGTAGTTCTATTAGATAGTCCAGTATCAAATCCTAGCAAGACTTTGTAGGACGTCTAGGTCAAAATTTGTGCTACTCTTCAAGAACTGTCTAGTGTCTTGAGAGTATAGAACGATCTTTGAATTCAGAGCTGTAGAGAAAAGATTTCGCAAGACAGTCACGTGTCAAATCCTAGCAAGATTTTGAAAGTCTGTTGTCGAATCTATGCAAAATCTCTGAAAGACAGTCTGGTGTCTTGAGAGTTTGAGGGTTAGCGAGATCAAACGTAGAGTGACAATTCTAGTTGTCAATACAAGAGATTTTGGTGGTCATTTCACTGAATAGAGAAGCTCACTGCAAATAATATCTGTCTGAGGTATTGATTGTGCAGAATGGCTGAGCATATGTATGAAACTCTTGTTCAGTTGTTGCAAGGTCAACAACAACAGATGCAACAACAAGAAGAAAGATTGAGACTTCAGGAAGACAATCAGAAAGAGCAAATAAGACAGCAAGAGGAGAGATTGAAACTTCAGCAAGAGCAGATAAACATGCAAAGAGAACAGCTCAATCTACTCCAGAATGGCATTGCAAATGCTCAAGATGATCGCAGTGGTACAAACATTGTCAGTCCAGTGACAAATGTAACGAGAATGATGACGGATCTGAATGCAAGGCTCACTACCTTTGTATTTGATCCAGAGGGTGGTCTAACATTCTCACATTGGTATGATAGATACGGTGAGGTGTTCAACATTGATGGTGCACTGTTGGATGACAAATCCAAAGTGAGACTACTTGTCGGGAAGTTGTCAAATGAGGTTTTTGATAGGTACAAAAGTCATATTTTGCCTAAAACCACTGCTGATCTGACATTCGTTGAGACAATTGAAATCTTGAAAGAGATGTTCGACGTCAAGACATCCGTGTTTACGGAACGATACAACTGTCTGAAGTTGGAAAAGAAAGAGTCAGAAGACTATATGGAGTACACTGGCCGAGTGAATGAGCAGTGTGAAAGAGCAAAGCTCCAAGAACTTGACAAAGATGGACTGAAGGCACTGTTTTGGGTGTCCGGGTTGAAGTCAAGCAGAGATGGTGACCTGAAAACAAGACTGCTCATGTTTTTGGACAGGCAGTATGCTGACAAAAAGGCAGTCACATTGAGAGACCTTTACAAAGAGTGCGATTCATGGTTGAACATCAAGCGAGAAGCTAAGATGGTCGAGAGTGTACCTCGTCATGTTAATGAGGTCAGTTCACAGGCTCGTGGTCGTGAACGAGTCAACCATGAATGCTGGAACTGTGGTATGAGCGGTCACCGAGCCAACAGTTGTCGAAAACAGAAATGGTCGTGCAAGAAATGCAAAGGCAAGGGTCATAAAGAGCAATTCTGTGAGAAGTTGTCGTCATTCAAGAACAAGACACGCTCACAGTCTCGAGGCAACCGTCAAAACAATCAGGTTGTTCTCATTGGCAAGACCGATGCAGAAGGCGTGGAAGTTAACTCTGTACGCAAATACTTGGAAGTCAAAGTCAATGAATACCCTATTCAATTTCAATTGGATACTGGATCTGATATTACCTTGATGAATATCGATGAGTGGAAGAGAATGGGTAAACCTGCTTTGGAGAAATCCGATATTAATGTGCGCGACGCGAGCGGTGGCAAAATGGCCATACAAGGTAAGTTGAAATGCGATTTCAATATCCGAGGTGTTTCGGATCGGGTTATGCATATATAACACCGAGAGCCAGTCTGATGGGACTCGAGTGGATTCAACAGAATGAATCAATGGCGCACTATCTCGATATGATGATAGTGTGCAAAGTCGAGAAAGAACTTTCGTTAGTCGATGAGTTGAAAACGAAGTTCAGTCCTGTCTTTGAGGAAGGTTTGGGTAGATGTGTGAAAGAGAAAGCCGAGTTGGTATTGCAGTCTGGTGCAAAACCTGTGTACATCAAGAAGAGACCCACTCCTCATGCAGCTGTCGAAACAGTAGAGAAGGAGTTAGACAGATTGATTGGTATGCAAGTCATTGAACCAATCACCCACAGTGAGTGGGCTGCTCCTATAGTGTGTGTGAAAAAGGCAAATGGCAAGATCAGAGTATGTGTTGATTTCTCGACTGGTCTGAACAGAGCTTTGGAAGATTGTGAATATCCGTTACCGATACCAGAAGATATTTTCGCTTCGTTGAATGGTGGTACGGTGTTCTCCCAGATTGATTTCTCAGATGCTTATCTGCAAGTCGAGTTGTCAGAAGAGTCTAAGTCACTGGTGGCGATCAATACACATCGTGGATTGTTCAGATACAACAGATTACCGTTTGGTATCAAAACAGCACCAGCGATTTTCCAAAGGTTGATGCACAAAATGTGTTCCGGTCTGAAAGGAGTCACATGCTATCTTGATGACGTCATTGTCGTCGGGACAACTTTGGAAGAGCATAACGCGAACATCGAGGCATTGTTCGAACGTATCATGGAGTACGGTTTCCGTGTACGACTAGAGAAGTGCTCATTTGCCAAGCCTGAAATTCCGTTCTTGGGATTCATTGTTGATAGGAATGGTAGAAGACCTAATCCAGAGAAGATCAAACCCATCAAGAACATGATGGAACCTGTCAATGAGAGTGAGCTAAGGTCGTTTCTTGGTATGATCACTCACTATGGAAGTTTTATTCCTAGTATGAAGTCACTTCGTGGACCTCTCGATGAGTTGATGGTCAAAGACAGAAAGTGGCAGTGGACAGAGAAACAGCAGAAGGCATTCGAAAAGTTGAAAGACATATTGTCAAGTGATCTGAATCTAACACACTACGATCCAAAGCAAACGATCATAGTGGCTGCAGATGCGTGTGATTATGGCATTGGAGCAGTGATCTGTCATAAGTTCGCTGATGGTTCGGAAAAACCTATATGTCATGCAGCAAGATCGTTGACTACGGCTGAAAAGAACTATTCTCAGATTGAGAAAGAAGCCTTGGGACTGATATTCGCTGTGAAAAAGTTCCACAAATACATATTTGGACGGAAGTTCAAACTGTTGACCGATCACAAACCATTGTTGGCAATCTTTGGTAGCAAGAAAGGTGTTCCTGTTCATTCAGCGAACAGACTGATGCGTTGGGCAACGTTGTTGTTGGGATACGATTTCGAGATCAGTTACGTGAATACGAACGATTTTGGTCAAGCTGATGCATTGTCCAGAATGATTCAGAGATATCCCACAACTGAAGAAGATGTTGTCGTAGCTGCCGTCGAGACAGAAGTGCGAGCTGTGTTCTCTGACAAAATCAGAAAACTTCCGGTCACTGCGGAAGATATCTATGTCAGTACCAAGCGAGATCCTCTTCTGAGAAAGATTGTCAAATGTGTTCGAGAAAACAAATGGCCGAAGGTTATTTCTGAAGAGATGCAACCGTATCACAGAAAGAAAGATACGTTGTCAGTGGTCAAAGATTGTCTCATGACCGAAGACAGAGTTGTAGTTCCGGAGGAACTCAGACAAAGAGTCTTGAAGGAAATTCATGTCGGTCATCCTGGCATTTGCAGAATGAAAAGTCTTGCACGCAGCATAGTGTATTGGCCCAACCTTGACAATGATTGTGAATTGTTGGTCAAGAAGTGTGAAGCTTGTCAGGTGCATGGAAAAACCTTGGTGAAGGTTCCCTTGAAGACATGGCCAGTACCCGAGCGTGTATGGCAGCGAATTCATATTGACTTTGCTGGTCCGATGGACGGAGTTTTCTACTTCGTGATAGTAGATGCTCTCAGCAAGTGGCCAGAAATCATGACCTTGAAGAACATAACAGCAAGAAACACAGTCAAGGTGTTGTTGAGCTTGTTTGCGAGATTTGGTATGCCAGAAACCATTGTCAGTGATAATGGAACTCAGTTCACATCTGAAGAGTTCAAGGTCATGTGCGAGGAAAACGGCATTGAACATGTCCGTACTGCACCGTATCATCCCCAGTCAAATGGTCAAGCAGAACGATTTGTTGACACGTTGAAGAGAACGCTCAGAAAGTTAAAAGGGGAGGAACCGGCGACAGAAACTATGCTCAATACGTTTCTATTGCAGTATAGATCCACACCGAGTAGAGTACTCGAGAACAAGTCGCCAGCCGAAGTGTTCCTAGGACGAAAGCTCAAAACGTCATTGAGTTTGCTCGTTCCTAGAATCGATCCAGTCAGAGTGGAAACCGATTCTCAGCTCAGAACCGAACAACAGTTCAATAGAAAACATGGTGCAAAGTCTAGAACGTACCACGAAGGTGATCATGTTATGGTCAAGGTTTACAGAAACCTAAATTGGACGTGGAAACGTGGAGAGGTAATTGGACAAATGGGTGTTGTCAATTACAAGGTTCTAGTTGATGGTGTAAGTATGATGAGACATGCTAATCAGATTAAATCTGTAGAAGAGAGCGAAATTGTCCAGTCGGAGAATGAAGCTCGTTGGCTAGATATCATGCTGGACACGTTCGAAGTCAGTAAAGCGAACGATGTACCAGAAGATGGAAATGATTTCCATCGCGACATTGATCGCGTCATTGATGAGCCACCGGCGCTGTTCCAACCCAGAAGATCCGGAAGAAGACGTCGTCCAGTGGTCCGCTATGATCCGTCCAGCTGAAGCTGTCTACAGCCGATTCTTATTTATGTAGTTTACATCTCCTCGTAGTTTAGTTCTAAAAAAGGGAGGTGTTGTGTGTAGACACACTATTCTATTCCGTTTACCTGTTAACATGTATACTGTTTAGCATATGAGAGTGCGCGTCACGTATGAAGTGACGTGTACAGGTTTTGTGTCTATCATTGCATTGTATCTTCTATCGACTCATAAAGCGGTTCTCCTCCTCCTCTCTCTCTCTTCGGTACTCAGGTATAACAGTGTTTCATTATCTGTACATTATTGTGTATTCTAGTAATTATACAAGTCCAGGTATACAACACAAACTGTCCCAAAAACACACCCATGAGCTGTACTAGCTGAGCACTATCTGATCATTTTGTGGTCTCTATACTTTTTGACGTAAGTGAAACATCAGAGAGAACCCAGATCAAAATCTTTTCAGTTTTTCGGATTAGTTTCACGTGACAACGTTGACTCTGTACTTCCTTACGGTTCAGAGCGAATGTATAGAACTCGTTTCCTCTATATTAGGAAAAGTCCACTGAATTAGTTTTATAGGTGTGAAACTCCACCTATCGAACTAATTCAGATGACGAGTACCAAGTTCAAGCGCGAGTCTTGTACCATAATCAAATGCGTCATGACGGGTATACGATTTATAGGATTAGTTAGAGGTAATAAGTTTGGTGCGACTCGAAGTTCAGGAATCAGACGTATGTACAAATGACCACATTATGGAACTTTGTTTTTTGAATTCTTCAACGAATTTGACTAATATAGTCTCGACTGGATAGATTCATAGAAACAGACGGATCCAAAAACACGTAGAACTATACTGCTCTGCACTCAGTTACATGGAACCTGAAAAACACATCCGATTTCGAGAAAAAAACTAGTAATGCTTACTTTTTTGTGTTTTTAAAAATATGGTATCTAAATATTACAAATAACCTTTTTCCAGGAATGTACGGAAAGCGGTCGGCGCCCATGCCGTTCTCGGGCGGCCTGTACGGAAAGAGAGCAGCGGTTCCATTCTCAGGAGGTAGCGTTTTCTTCAAGTTGTGACTCATCTACTGTATTTGTAGTTAGATCTCAAATATGTTAGGGTTTGAGAGACTAGGCTACGATAGGATAGAGTAACTCAGACGATGCAGTATAAAGTTTTTCACAGAACTCAGAGACGAAGGTGCGAGCGATTTTCACATCAGAACAGATTGCACGCATTACCGCGCGCGTGACGCGCTAAGTGGAGCTCATAATTGTGCTCAACTAGCGCCATGTCTAGTACCCTGCGTAATTTTCTTCATTTTCAGGTATGTACGGCAAGCGATCGGCCATGCCATTTTCTGGAGGTGAGCGCCTATAAATATCGGCTTGTTTTTTTGGGAAAAATGTACAATCGCCCCCCACCCAACAATCACCCCCCTCGTGGTACTATTACCCCCCACCTAGTTGAAATCCTAGAAAAATCGCGCGAAGGTGGGGGGTAACTAGTAAATTGGTGGGGGGCATTGTACATCTTTGACAATGAACAATCACCCCCACAATACAAAATGGGGTGATAGTACCTACCCGGAACTGATGAACAATCACCCCCCACTCAATCCAAGCCTGCAGTAAATAAGCATGGTGTATAATCTCCCCCCAAAGGTGGGGGGCGATTGTAGTACGGGCCGCTTTCAACCCATTTTCGACCAGGGTGGGGGGAAAATGTACACTACTCCCGTTTTTTTTTGCCAAACGTGTTTCTCATGTTGGTTCAAAACGTTTCACGTGTTGCCATTACGGAACGTCAAATCTTTGTTGGTAATGGTGATGAACACTGAAACTACCGAAACCAATGACCCACTTGACTTATTCTTCTTTCAGTTTTTTTGCGGAGACTTCATTTTAGTTTTTGCAGGAATGTATGGGAAGCGATCGGCCCCGATGCCTTTCTCCGGTGGAATGTACGGAAAACGTTCGACTGGACTCTTTTCTGGAGGTACATTCATTTAGCTCTATTTCACTTGGAATTCGTTAACCAAAAGGATAACAGTTAAAACATAAATGTTTCAAATGTTTATATATAAGTGCTATGTTGAAGCATACACATTTTTTTCCATTTATACTGTTCTAGACAACGACGGCAAGCGTTCGGCAATGCCGTTTTCCGGCGGAATGTACGGCAAACGGTCGGACCGACCTGTCCGCTCCCCGATGCCGTTGACCGGCGGCTTCTACGGATAACTGACTGCCGGAACCGAAAAAAGAAACAAAGCGAACACGTCTTCAAGAGCCCGTGCTTTTTCTCATTTCAAGTAGATTATATTTTTTATGTACCATATTTTCCTCTGTGTTTCACGATCTCATAGTACGGTAATTTGATCTCAGCTCTGGGGTTGGTGGCGTTAAAAGGCTAATATTTGTGAACACAGACAAAATGTAGGCCATCGTAATCTGAAAGCTGTCGGTTTGTATGTGATTTGTGTTTATCTGATTGTCAATCACTATCGCCAAGGTTAATAAAGTGGTGTACGTGTTACTTCTTCCGTGAATTTATTCGATAGCATGCGTAAGTTATTTTCTAGTATGTGGTGAGAAAATCTCATAAGGCTTTTATCTCCCACGTGAAAAATTACGTTTTTGAAATGTTCTATTTCACGAAACCGTTATATAAATTGTCAGATGTGATATAATGGAAGATGATCAGATGAAAATGAACAAGGTAGGCCGTTAGCATTTCCGTGTCTGCGGTCTGCGCTTCTTGTATACTGCTATCCATATCAGTAGTGACGCGTCGATCTAATACGTCAGCACTCAGCACGGACGGGTGCATTTTCTCGCAAGATGTAGTTTGATATCTCGCGAAATGTAGTTTGGTCCCATTCAACCAATTGATTCAATATGAGTGGTTTCGACGAAGAGTTTTGGTGATCTCTTGAGCGGGACAACAAATCAAGTTGAACGCAATATCTTTGTTTCAAGCAGGAAACAATATCGCACACTTAACTGACATCACCAGCACGGAAACATTTTGGGATCAGAGAATCGCAATCTCATGTTTACACCGCACTTGTCTCCAGAAACGACTGAAGCGCATAACGATCAAACTGTGTACACAACAGAACTGAACGAAGTAACCGTTTTGCCTCTGTTCCCTTTAGCAGTAGAACAAAACTGAGTTCAATTTTGATCTGGAACAGTGTATCTGTAATGTTCTTGATGCACATTTTATACAAATCGAGATCAAAGTTAAAACAGCGCAGAACAGAACAAAATGGCAGCACTTGTCAGTATTCTTCGTGGGCGCTGATTATAACAGAGGTACAAAGGTGTAGTTTGAACTATACATACTGCAGTGTTCTCGAATTACGAAACACATAGAGATCAAACTACAAACACAGAACAAACAATGTGACAAAGTCGTTTGTTTTTTTTGGTTAAAATCCCATGAACCGTCATTTGTTATCACTTATCCTGGGTACACCCACAGTACACAGTTCACTACGTTCTACGTCACACGATGAGTCAAAAAAGGAAATGGTGTTTGCTCATCTTATCGGAAAGAATATAAAGAGAGATTATTCCCAGTAACTTCATCCGAACAATCACATATAGCAATCCCACAATCAATAACTAGAATTAAATTCTCAATAGAGAGTTCCCACTTTCCGTTTTCCGCTGTATTTGTACTTGGATCCGGTTGCGTTTCGGTCGAAATTCGGGTGTTAAGACTTGTTTCGAGATCAAGCTACAATGATGTTTTGGTCATTCACTGTACTGCATTCAGTTCGAAACTGTTATCATTACTTGGATCGAATCTTTCACTCAGTTCCTGATTTTGATTGAATTTGTTTGTTCATACAAAGTGCTGCACATAAGTTTCCGTCTGTGTTTTGTCCAAAACTCTTTTTTCTCGTTTGTCCAACATATATTCCGTGAGCAAGATTTTCATCGTCTTGTCTATGTTTCTCACTTCTTACATGATATTGAATTGTTCCAGAATATGTCTACTCCTCCACCGAGCTATGATGAGAGTGCCGATTTTCCCAAAGTGCATCGGCCTGCGTCGGTTAGTTGACGCATTATCAAGAATAACATATTTGAATGAGGTCGCAGACGGACACTCACTATGAGTATAGAAAGAGGAACATCAATGTCAATGTGAACATTCGATTTCAATAAGTATGGATTAGACACCAAAAGAACTTTGAATTATCCGAAAAATCAAAACGCGAGAGTTTCTTTATTGACATTTTGCAATGCTTCCCCATGGTACAGAAATACTGTGCATATGAATATTATAACCTATGAATATACGATACACAAAATACTGTGAATATTAAATAATATTTCTCAACGTTTGCAGCCGTCCGCACCACTGGAACCTCCACCGTCCTATTCGGCTGCCAGCGGGGCGTTTCCCAGCGAGCTCTCCTTCTTGGCCGTTGATGCGCCGGATAACCCATTGAGCGCAATGATAGAACCTATTCCTGATGAGAGGTGAGCAGAGCATATTATCGAAGAAATTCAGACTCACAGAAGAGATTATTATTTTTATATTGCTCAATTCAGTTGGTTGTTATTTTTTTCTGTTTTCTCTGTGTATCTCACTTGCTTGCATGTAAATGAATCAATAAATCAGATGTAGAACAATGAATGAATGTTTGAAGTAGAGTTCTTAATGAATGATGTTTTCTCCTTCCACGTTCCGTTTCATATTAGTTAATTCGACGTTTCTTTATAAAGAAGCTAATCCTCGTATTTCAGCGTTCGTGAAGTCACTAGAAGACCAACAACCAGACAGCGAGAAACTTCCACAACAGTTACCAGACAACCACAACCCAGCACACTCTTTCGTATAGAAACGGACACGTGAGTACATTTTGCTCATTTCTGAAACTCCAATGGTCCCCAAACTATGTTTCGTCACTATCCTAACGAACCCTTAACATCTCTCACTACAAGTTGCAGTCAAGTTAAGACTATAGTTGTTTTTAAGAAGTTCGTTTTTATCTAACGCGTAAGTTACTACGTGCATACTACGCGAAAGTTCTGATTCTGTTCTGTAAACGCTCTATTTCAGAGGATCATGCTGCCAGCACTGTCACCACCACACTTGTAGCTGTAGCCGGGACTACCACCATCACCATAGAAATGAGGTCGACCCCGCGACCGAACTGGCGTGCGAGTGCTGTATGGCCTGTTGCTTTTTTGTCCGTGCAGAGCTTGTCAAAGGAGCGGCGAAGTGAAAACGGTTCAATCGGCTAAATTCTGAGATCGTGAGCAGGGAATTCCGATTAACAAATATCATCTCCAACTGTCTCTTTTTCTTTTCCACACTGTTTCTCACGAAAGATGAAAAAATTCTTTTTTTTTAAGAAGGAAGAGCTGGATTTGGAGTATCAGTTCACTACATTTGGCCTCGCTGATGAATACTTCTCGCACATGCCACATATTATATTTTTATTTTAAAACTAAAGTACACAAAAATTAGGGTGGTTGGTTTAAAGTGCCCTACATACTTGGCTGCGGCTGCGGGCGTCTGCGGGCGGCATATGATATAAGTATGGCGCCCCTGATTATTGATCAAATTTGCGGCTGGTGGCGGCTCTCGGCGTTTTGCCGCGCATTCATACTTCGGCGGGCAAAAGCGGCTGCGTGCGGCTGCGGGCGTCTGCGGGCGGGGCCGCAGACAGCCGCAAAAGCAGTTGCGGCAATAATGATTCAATTCAATATTGCCGCAGCGGCTCTCTGCGTCTGGATTGATTATTCTCGACATATCATCACTAATATTCTAAAAATCATTATTAAAACCATCAAGTTACTTTAGTATAGTTTATTTAACTATATATTTGTATAATACTCGATGTTCACTGCACATCATTATCGGTTTGTAACCAGTTTGAAGTGAAGTTCTCATTTTCTTTTGTTTTGTATTCGAAAAAAAAGTTTCAGAATGGAAAAAACGTTTAGGATTAGAAAGAAGTTGATTCAGTAAGCGGTAATCTAATAATGATATGCGAATTTTCAACAGACCAGTTGGAGATCAACGCTAATCAAGTGATTTACAAATATTGAGGGATAAACATTATTAGCATTGATGTGATAAATGACAAATATTCCTAATAAGGGAAGGGGAATCATAATTTCAACGAAAAGTTCGAACTTTCTATTTGAAATTCAAATGAGGGAAACCGCGCCGCAGCCAGCCGCAGACGCGCATACATACTTCAATTGGAGTGCGTTTGCGGGCGTCTGCGGGCGTTTGCGGGCGTCTGCGGGCAAACCACTAGTTTACCCGCGCCGCAGACGCCCGCAGCCGCCCGCAGACGCACCAAGTATGTATGGCACTTAATCGACTATCAATGAGATCTCAATAAAAACAATTATTGTGATATTTTTTCCCACCTAATAGCCTAATCAAAGAAGAGATGAAATTTCTATTTGAGAAGATTGTTTTGTTGTTTTAGTGTTTTTTTTTGTTCACGATAATAAACGTTTGAGATTACTATGATTTAGATTTTTTTAAATGATCATCACAACCGACTTTCGGAAACAAAACAAAACCTAATGATGTTTCGAAACCCGAACCACTAGTTTACACAATAATGTGATCAGCTCGAGAAAAAAAGTGAAAATGTGAAACATTGTTATCTTTATTGAAACTAGTTTAAAACATGTTTGAACGTCTTCCAAATCATTGTCGGTAATACGGTACTAACTTCTTTAGACAAATATCATGATCTCAGTTAGGTCAAATTATGCATCATGAGTGTATTAGCTTTTTTATGTACATTCCTTATCAGCAATGCTACAATGACGTAGTACGTCAGTAGCACCGGAGATTTTGATCACAATTTATTGTTTGCTTCGCAAAGATTGAAGTTGAGTACAATCAACTTTCGAAAATTTCCACAAAATACGAACAGTCCAAAATTTCTCGACTGTACTAGCTAGACCTGTTACGTCTAGTTTTTTACAAGTTCCTCTCTCTCACTTTTCTTTCTCGCTTGCTTTCTTTTTCTCTCAGTTTGCTTCAAGTTTTCCTACATTATCGGCTCTGATAAAACGGAAGTTCATGATATTTTTCGATGAGTTTTGTTCTCTATCATGATCCTAGTAGGTCGTAATCGAAGACTTCACTACGTTCTACGTCAATCGATGAATCCTGAAATGAATTCGGGATGTTTCACCTTATCAAAAGGAAGAGATAGAAAGACAATTCGCATTTGGTAGGTTGTAATATGTTATCACCGACATATTCAAGATAATAAACTCATTTGCTTTGATTCGATTTTCGAAGCACACCACACTTTTCGATAACTTCCTATTTACACTTACTTCGCTGCTACCTAATCTTTTTCGCCAATATTCAGAGAAAAGAGAATCTTAGTCGTATTTAACACTACGTAAGCGATCATTGTAGTGGTACTGGCTATCATAACATAAGCGAAACACGTACTATTCGAAGTTTTTCGTCGTTGTTCACAAACAGTTCACAATTTACGAAGATACATCTACTAGTTGGAAAAATACAGTTCACAATTTACGAAGATACATCTACTAGTTGGAAAAATAACATGAGTATTGGTTGAATTTCAGCTGGTTGACGTAGATTTATGTTGAAAACGGTAGATGTTCTCAAAAAATAAAAATAAAACCCTCAACAAATGAACGTCGTCGAAGTGATTTTTTGTGTCAAAAAAATGAAGAACAAAAAGTTCTATCAGCGATCAACGCGTAGATTACTTGTTTGCACAATACATCAGACTGCTAGTTTTATTGGATTGGAACAATGTTATCAGGTTATCACGGCCACTGGAAACATTCAGGCTTCCATGGTTTGTTTTTCAAAAGTTTCACATGAAAGTATATTGAACTGTTGTTTTAGTATTAGTTTTATTATTCTATTGCTTTGAAATTGCGTGTGAACTACAACGAAAAAATAGTGAAAATTTGAATGTTTCATGTGAACTAATTCTTAATCTGTGGTTTCAGAACATGTATTCCCCTCCCCCGAGCTATGAGAAGAGCTCTAAGTTTCCTAAAGTACACCGACCTCTAACGGTGAGTAATTGGATTGTACCCTACTTGGGTTCTAGGTTGGATTTGTTTTGCCGATTTTGCTCCCACGACTCGCTGTAATTCAAACCAACCAACACAGAAAACTAAATACCGTTTTTTTGCTTGTCTTTCCTCAAACAAGATTTATATCAAGTTGTTGAGAAACGCAGATACTTATACAAAAACGAGATAAGAAAGCAGGACCTAGAGTATACAAAAATGGTTATTTTCATCAGTTTTCACAGCTCACATCAACCATCATGGGATTAATTCAGAAACATTCGTTCCTTTTGAAATATCCCATCTTGATCACTATTGATACAGAATGTTTTTGCAGCCGTCCGCCCCACCAGAACCACCCCCGTCCTATTCTACTGCCGGTACCGCTAATCCCACTGCACCCTCATTCTCAGCCTTCCATGCACATGATAATCACCTGACTGTAGTTCCAAAACCGCCGGAAGAGAGGTTAGTGGGAAAAATTTGCAAATTTCCTAAATAAAACTCTTTTTGCATGTATTCGTTATTTGCTGCCTTCAGTCATTATTTATACGAGCTTTCCCTGCTCTCACATTCCGCGGGAAAAGTGAAATTGTGAAATAGTGCGTAAAGTTAGCAACGCGGGGTGGGATCAATGTACCCAAATATTCCAGCATACACACTCATACTTACACACCTCAATGTTCTCGATTCGATCGTTGAACTGTAGACATATATGCTCGTCCAATGTTCACTTTTCTGTTCATCATGGTTTCGATTATTGTTTTCATATTGCTCAAATTCAGTTGGTTTTCATTCACTTTCCGTTTCTCTATGTATCTCACATGCTTGAATGTAAATAAATCAATCAATAGAACAGCTCATTCCGCCAGAAGAACAGTGAGCCCACATCCGCCAACCAGTCAACCAAGACCTTCCGGAGAAACGTGAGTAAAGCCATTCCAACGTGAACTCCTTCCGTATGGGTTTTCTGATGCCAACGAATATGTTCAGGAGTAGAAGGCGAGAGTAAACGAAAGTGTGCAAATGTGCTTGTGTAAAAACGTGTAATGGTTTAGGAGTTCAAATGCCTCTGAAATCATCACCACCCAGCCGCAACCTACAACAACCAATCAGACGAGTGGAGAGGCCCGGCGAACGTGAGTTATAGTGAGAGCCAAATTCACTAACTTCTGTCTCTTGCCGGAATCGAAACTGCGAGCAAAAGTTTCGTAACTGGGCGCCAACCACTATGCTGATGGAGCACATAACCGACAAGCTTCGGAATCGAAGACATGTGTAGGTACAGATGGGAAAGTGAGATATACAGTACTCTTCCGCCTTTCCGTTAGCGACGAAATAGAATGAATTAACTTTTTCTTCGGTTGAAGAGATGAACACTTTTGATCTTCCACTCAACCAGTTAGGCTTATCACGGGCCCACCACTTCGAACAGCTCACTTTCAGAAGACCACGTTGCGCTAAATGTAACCACCACCACTGTCGATGTGACCGGGAGGATAACCAACACCATCGTCGTCGACGGGATCAGGAGCATCACCACCACCACTGCCACCGGGAGCAGCACGAGCAAAATTACTACCAACGCCAACCTCGGCGCCGGCTAGCATCTGACACTGTGGAATTCCTTGAATGTTGCCTCTGTTTTTGCAGCATTTGCTTATGTCTTACGGGATCAATTCCAAACCGACATACTTGAGGTTGAAGCGGGAAAACTTGTTTCTAGTGAAATTATAGTCATGTGAAACGTGGGAAACACACACTTGATGATAACATTCTCATCTGCTGTGGTTCCTCTGGTCTCTATTCGATTATTCCGTAAACTTTTAAATAGTTTTTTTTTCATGAGAAGCTTATAAGCTCCGGAACACTACATTACATTTAATCACTCAGTTATACTATACTGCATCAGTTTATCAACGGAAGCTGTGGAGCGACTCATGAGTTGAAATAAGCACATGTCGCACTCTAAAACGTTCCGGCCCTTCTATGCCAAGCTGCGTCTTTTCAAACAAATGCCTTTTCTCCTAAATTTTGCGTGGATTCAATTAAAGAAGGACGATTATGTGGTCCAATCGCAACGGTCCAGTCCTTTGATCTGCAATACATCTTCCAATTGCAGTTTAAAGGACCGTTGACACGAGATTGGTCCACATAATCGTGCTTTATTAACACGAAAAAGTGAGGCAATGAATTCAAGTTGCCGAGATGTTCTAGCATAAGTACGCTATTCTCAGGACCTTCGTCCCGAAAGTCTAGCGCGCCTGGGATGAAGTATTTTTGCAGTTTTTAGTTATTGTAATATTTAGAACAATTCAATTATATATTTATAGGGTTTGTTTGAATTGGAATTGGAATTGGAATTGGAATTGGAATTGATAGAATTGAGATAATCATCCAAAAGAATTGCAATTCCAATTCTTTTTGTCTGTCGAAATGAATTGGAATTGCAATTCCAATTCTTTTGTATGTCAAGAATGGTTGGAATTGCAATTCCAATTCTTTTGTATGTCAAAAAATTTCTGGAATAGCAATTCCAATTCTTTCGTATATCAGAACAACTGGAATTGGAATTGGAATTGACTTGATTTTCTCTCAGAATTGATTCAGAATTGATTTACAATTCCATGCTGTTTTTCCTTGTTCATTGCCAAATTACCATTGTTCCTTATGTCTCTCGTTCAATGGAACCAAAGTGAACATTGTTTATCATCGTTTTTTGGAAAAAAAACTGACATGAAGTTGGAAACACAGTCAATTCTAATCAATTGCAATCAACTCCAATCAATTCTAATGGAATTGGAATTTAAAATCTGAGATTTCGAGGAATTGGTCAGAATTGGAATTGGAATTGAGCAGTTTTTGAAAATCTAAAAGAATTGGAATGGTAATTGAGTGGTTTTGCGAAATGCAAAAGGATTGAAATTGGAATTGAGCGGTTTTCGAGAATTGAAAAAGAATTGGGATTGGAATTGAGTGGTTTTTGAGAAACGAAAAGAATTGGAATTGGAATTGATTTGATTTTTGGAATTGATTAACAACCCTATATATTTACCATCAGTTGTTGAAACAAATCATCCTTCTGATCTCGAATCAGAACAATGAGTTCAATTTTAAGGGTGTGACACATTTTAACTGGCCAAGTAGAAGTATTATTGTTGTTCGGTTGTTATTCAATTCATTTCTTCTCTTGTATATGTAAATAAGTAAATGAATCAGTTGTGATAATTAACGCTTATATTTACAAAAAAACATCTCACTTTTTCTGGTCTCCTTTCACGTTTTCTGAGTACGTATGCTGGCAGTCCCCGGCACCTCCATCCCATTCTGCGTCTATCGCTCTGCCTCCCTATTTCTCGTCTCTTACATCCCGGCGGGATGTATAGTCTGTTTAGTTCCCAACTGGACTCGTATCCAGCCAAAATGTTGCATCCCTGGCACCTCTCGCGTTGCGTGTGCAGGGCGCCGGCTGGGCATTTTGCCAGATCAGGCCACAGTCAATAATCTTTCCAACAGCCAAATAAAAGTTTAACCAACGCATACATTTATTCCTTAGTTATGATATCTTTTCCCCTTCTAAATAGATTGTATGAGAAATTATATTCTTTAATGACAAGTTCACTTGAGTTTTCATTAAGAAATTCGGAAATTTTTTGCACACACTGAAATTTTCGTGATCGCCGTATATGGGCCGTTCCCCCGCGCTCCTCTAACGCGTCCATATGGCCGAGTGGTCTAAGGCGCTGGTTTCGAGGTGGCTCTCCATATTTGTTGGTTCGATCCCCCTAGCTGCTGTTATTTTGAAAACAGAGAATCATGGTCCAGAATGTTTGAATGGTTGCCAAGTCATGAGCTCCGCCCCCATTTTCATACAGTAAACGGAGTCCAGTTCGGAACTAAATAGACTATAAGAGCAGAGAAATAGCGTATGTTTGAGGAGACGCAGGATGGAATGAAAGAGACAGGATGTACCTGATAATGTTCCTTCACTATTCAAAAGTTATTTATGACATTTTATCAAACACTTGTTAACCTAAATTTCAAGAGTTTTTCAGAAAGTTAGCGAGAGGTTCGATTAAGATGGCGTTTTCTCCAAAACTGAATGTTGGGGTTCAACAAATCTATAATTCTATATAATTTTTCCAGATATTGCCTTTTCCACAATCGTAGTTCATAAAACTATCGCTACGTTCTTGGTCAATCGATGACTCATGAAAAGGATTTGTGCTTGTTCAGTGTTCACCTTATCAAGTGGAAGAAAATAGAAGATAATTCGCATTTGCTAGATTATAATCTTCTATACAACAAAATCCGAGATAATGAATTCATTTTCCTTGGTCCACTTCTCAAAGCACACAATATTTCATATTCATATTTTCATATTTATTGTTTCACTTCGCGTCGTTTCGAGGCGGTGATCATCATACATTATCACATTATCATCGAAACGTCTTCTTGTACAGTGGTGGTACAGTTGATCCCTCATGGTGGACATTCGTATGTTCTGAGACATAGATCCAGTGACATGCCAGAAACAACAGTAGAACCAGCTGACGACGAATCGACTGTGAATATGCATTCCTGTTGGAAGTACTGGCCAGCGTTTCCCAGTCGCTCGTGGCCAGGACTTTCCATCTCGTCACGGCCTGGTTACCTGAATGGAATACACGTAGAGTATTGGGATGGAAATTGTTGCCACTAGACCAGAGAGAAAAGTCACAAATATTCTTTTATTCATTAATTCACGTCGCTTCGTTACAAATCAATGATCTTCATACTTGTCACAGATTTTATGTAGTTTTGCTTCTCGTGAGTAGATCTTGACTTCATTTGTTCGTTAGAAGACGAAAAACATGCCGTCCTGTCTATACTATGTTGCTCCAGTAAAATTATCGTCTAATGCCGTTCGAGATATGGAATAAACTATTTATTTGCATTACGCAAGAGAAACAAGTACTATTGGAAGTTGTAGACCAGAGCTGTTGTTAAATATTTTTAAACAGACACTATATGCAGCCTAAGCACTGTGGAAACCATGAGTATTGATTGAATTTTCAAATCAATTATTGTATAAAGTCTTTCCTTGTATTCTCTGACATTGGGTGTTCATCTGAACATTTGACTATCAGAGAGTTGATTGAGTTATTTCTCTGGCTGCTCGGTGGCTGTACTTTTGAATGTAAACTAACTCAATCTGTGGTCTCAGAATCTGTCTTCCCCTCCCCCGAGCTATGATCAGTGTTCTACGTTTCCCAAGGTGCACAGACAAGTAACGGTGAGTTATAGGGTGCATCATACTTGAGTGGTAGGTTGGTTTCGAGTATTTAGTTCCCTAAACTCACTGGAATCAATCCAACAAAGACAGAAGACTGAAACAAAGTAACCGTTTGTGCCCGGAACTCTAAGAATGGAACCCTGATAATTTTGTACGAAATGAGAGGTTCTAAATTAATCTGAATTTGTCAGAAAATGTTCTGTGATCAAGTATTTATTATTGGCCAATTGAATAGTTCTTTTCCGAACATACTTCCGTAATAGTTGCAGCCGTGCGCACCTCCTGAACCACCTCCATCCTATTATACTACCGGTACCGCCAATCCCACTGCACCGCCATTCTCGGCCTTTCATGCACAGGACAACACACTAAACGTAGTCCAAGAAGCGCCTGAAAGGAGGTGAGCGAATTTTTTCTCACGGAAACATATTTTTTCGTACTTTTTCCCGCTGACTGCAATCGTTATTGGAAATTAATATTGTGATACATATATACGGAATACATATAGTCTACATATAGTTTTTATTATGGAAATACGTACTCAGCGAAAGGTGCCACTCGAAACCGTTTCGACGCTGATTCAAGTGACACTTTTCACTGAGCACATATTTCCATAATAAGATCCAGAAGTCTTAATGACAACAAATATTTTGTTTCAAATAAGTATAACACTAGTATAGACTTCAGACGTGTGCCTTGGCCTCAGACCATCTTCTCTCAGAAGTTGAAAACCGAGTTGTTCACCAAGGTTCCCCAAAACCCAAGTTGTGAAGCAAGGGTTAGACCGTTTACCAATAACTTGGTGCACAATTGTGCACCCAGTTTTGATTTCACATGTTGATATCAACTAGTGACCAATTTGGTGGGCGAACCTTGGTAAACAACTCGGTTTTCAACTTCAGAGCTTCCGTCAGAACAACAGTGAATCCACGCCCGCAAACAAGCCGAACTGAAACTAATGCAGAAGAAACGTGAGTACATTCCTTGTGCGTGAACTTTCTCCGTATGCAAGGTGTTCCGATGATTCTTCTTAGAGAAAACTTTTATCTGAGTGTGTTGTGGGAGAAGAGAACAAAACAGTGTACAGAATCATCATTCTTAGTCGCCATTCTTCGGAGTCAATGTATTCATTCAGATTCACCGAACGCAGGACGCTTCATTCTAGATTATATTTCCATTGGACTGGACAAAATGAGCAAGCACACATACTATCCACACCGCTCGAAATAACGGAACTTCGCTCTAACAGTTCCACTCGGATCTTGAGAACTAGTATTTTGCAGAGAAAGTAGAAACCCGAAACTCGCCTGTATAGCCATTAGTAGAACTACGACCAGTGTCAAGTTGTGTTGTATAGTCGTTTGAGTTCAGAGATGCGAACGCCTGCGGAATGATCACCACCCAGCCACAACCCACAACTAGTCGAACAAATGCGAATGCCGGGAGAATGTGAGTATAGTTTGTTTCACCAATCAATGTCCTTCTACAGTAAACCGTCAAATATTCAGGAGGCTTTTTCTAATGTATAACTCATTATTTTGGTTTCAATTTACCATAATTTGTAGTACTAAAGGTAGAAAGCATAATATCAAAAATTGAAGTCATTCCAAAAACTTTAAACTACGAAACGCTGACCTAAAAGTTTGTGCAGATTACTGTAGAGGGTTTTAGGTGCGTGGAACAGACTATAGTATAGGGTGTGACCGAACTTCAGATGTAGTTTGATCTTCATGCACGCCCCCTGTACAGACTTCTCCCAAAAAATCAACATGATCAAACTACAAACACAGCGGGACAGGGCCAAACACACCGTATGGGCTTTCTTTGAAAAGCGGAGTCTATACAGCTCACATCATTCATTCGCACTGACATTTCTCTAGTAGACGTTAGAACTCACTGTTTTCTAATAAAGACTTGAACTCGAAATTTCCCCATTTTTAGCAGCTATATGAATCGGCTCAAGTAGGAGAGCACTTCCTGCTGAAATATTGTCTTCCACTATCAAACAGAACGGAATCAATCAGTTGAAACAAACTTTCCTTCAGAAGATCTCACCACCATCACTGCCGGTTGGACCGGGAGCATCACCACCACTGTCGCACCAACCCGGACCTTCACCACCAACAACGTCATCATCAACACCGACGAGAACTCAAAACTGAAGATGCTATCCGGTGTTCTCTCTGTTTGTGTGCATCTTGTATGTTCCTTGTGGGCGAGACACATCATAATCATAATGCACGTTAAAACAAGTTTCAGCACGGTACTTATTCCTCTATTTTCATTTCAAAGTTTCAGCACGGACTCTATTTATAAGTATTTTTTTCTTTTTTCAATATCAGGCACGGTAGAAGACCCCATGACGTTATGAGAGCTTTATATTTTCCATGATAATTTCATTAACTACTTGCCAAATTTACATGCTGCAGAAAAATTACAAAAACACGTTGTAATTGTCGATCTCGTGATGTTTATGAGGAACCGCCGTTCACCTTATTATTCACGTAAACCGTCACATCCTAATTATGGAAAATATGAAATGAGCAGTGCTGACGTACACATGCGCTATCGTTAATCTACTTTTTGTCCAATGCTCCATTCAGTTTTTTTGTAGTTTTATGAGGCTCAGGAACACCCCCCCCCCCCTACATTTGTTCTCTCAGCTATGTCCCGTGAGATCAAACGAGTTCATCTCGGATGTATTCTTGCAAAACTACGCTTTGTATAACTGTTTGATTTCCAAACTACCCGGATGTGTTCTTGAAGTCAGTATTGTTCGAACAAACCATATTTTGACTATCTCGTCACACAACAATGAGCTCAATTCAAATAAACTAGTGCTGTGAATCAAGTTCGGGCAAATAGGAATATAATGGTTTCTTGGTTGGAATTCAGTGTGCTTCAATGCGATTATTAACGTTTGTTTTCAGAATGAACACTAACTTTTTTGTTATAATTGTGTACGTAAGTACAGAAAGCGTAAAACATACTGTAAGCGAACCGAAGTAGTGTATGTCACTCAAATTTACCATAACATTGCGTGGCCCGCGGGCCAGCCAGGCCGCGGTGGGAAGGAGGCTGGCAGCATGCCAGCGGCTACAGAGTCCAGACTACAAAGTCTATAATTTCCACCCGATAGTCGGGGCACTTCTTACCGCCACCCCCAAAAACTAACTCAACTTCAACCGACCGCCTTAAAGGCGAGAATCAAGATAATTTCAAAAATGGTCATGACCCGTGGAGAGTTTCAAATTAAGTATGGAGACACATACCGATTGTTCGTCAACGGACCTGTCCCGCCTGTTTTGAACTGTTCAGCTGCAAGACTGCATGCATGAAGCATGTTTTGCGAAAAGACGTGAAGAGCGCTGGTCCTCAGGTGAAAGGAGAAAGTTTCGTGAATCCGCCTCAGCAAACTACAAGTGTTTGGGACATACCGCTGCCGCCCGTGGGAATCTTGAATGAGCCGCCAAAAAAAGAAACCCGCTCAAAATGTAGCGAACCAGAGCCGAACCAAAAGGGATCTGAACCCCCGAAACTGGATTGTATAAAATGTCCGATGTATTTATATTACTGAAATAAACCTTTTGCAAAAACAACTTATTTATTGATTGTCTACTAAAACCCTCCACGACGGTGTCGTGGCCCCGGAAGCCGGCCGGCGAAGAACCAGCCTCGTCATCGGTCTCTCTACCGGGTGGCGCGTTCTCTTCAGGGCGGTCGAGGGACTGAAAGTTTTGTTAGAATAGAATAGAATAGAATGTTTATTCGCGATTGAACACGTGTCTTTCCATATTGGTATATGTGGCACTACAAACTATGATTGTAGATTTAGGAGAAAGAATAAAATGTAGAGTATTGTTTACTCTGTTACGCCCTCATTGTATAATATGCATTGTTGCAGTATTGCACAATTGAAACGATGATTGTACCATGAAGTTTGTAGGACAATATTGATGGCCAAACATGAACATTTGTTTTTGAAGAGATCGTTCAGATTAGCATGTTTTGTTATATGACGACTGTATGAATGTTGGTTGTTATGAGCAGGGGGATTCGTTGTATTGCTACTGAATCTCTTTTTTTGTTCGACTAACCCTGGTCGAGTCCAGCTCATTCGACTCCATTGCCACGTCGTCTGGTGTTGCCGGCCGAGCGCCATACCCCATGCCGACCCACATGTTCGGAGGAATCTGAACATACGGATTATTTTGGCTTTTATGCATTCCTTACTTTCTGGTTAAGCCCCCCCCCCCCCCCCCCCTAACATACCTCCTCCTTCCGGACATTGGCCACGGCGATTGGCGGGTGCATCGCGGCGGCGGCGATTTCGAAAGTCTGCAATAAAGAAAACTAGGTTAAACGTACTTCAAAGATACTTGAAAGACGCTAGCTAAAAAAAAATTTTTTTCACGTTTATTTTTAAAACTTACATCGATCCCGTCGTCCTCCCACTCCCACGCCGCGATGTCCCGGGGGTCGCGCATCGTAATCGGAGGCCCGTCAAAGACGAACGGCCGCAAATATATCGTAATAAGTACGGGAGAGGGTCCGTCTGAAGAGTTAGTTAGCGAATCAAAAAAACTTACATCCTCGTCCTCTAAACCAACTTCGGCGGAGGCGACTGCTAGTGCCGCGTGCACAGGGGAGGGAGCTGAAAACGTATTTGTGCGCATGTATTATTTTTTCCTGTTTGAGGTGTAACTATTTACCGGGTGCTCCTCCTCGCTGGCGAACCGGGGGTCTGGTTCTTCCCACTCAACCGGATACGGGTAATCCGGTCCGGCGGCCTCGTCATCACTGCGCCATATGGCATTGAGGAGACGACGAATTCCGCTGGGTGGACGGGGAGGTCCCACTTCATGCTCATTCTCAGACATGCTCTCTTGAAATATTCATTCATAGGGTTTTTACGTGTTAAGTAACAATAGTGCTACCCCAGTTGAAATTGAGGGGCTTACCAAATTCGGATAGAATATCGATTTTAACAGTATCAATGGTATCGCGGAAGATAGGCAAATACCGTAGAGGGTTGAACGTGTGCTGAATCATCTGTCCGTACGTTCCGGAAAGAGGACAGCACTGCGGCAAATTAGTTTTCACATTACCAACAATAGAGAAGTCAACAACATCAGAATAGATGTACATGGTACTTATATTATTGTAAAAGTCGATTGGTCTGTCCGCCGTAGTTGATCGCGTTAAAACTCTATTAGAATACCCCAGAAAGTAGGCCAAATCGGGTTCCAACTCCACTTTTGCCACATAGTCCGCGTTAATCTCAAACTGCATTCTGTATATAACATCTTTATACTCAAATCTAACAAGTTCCGAAACATAGGAAGGGGTCGCGGTGCCGCGGTGGTGGGCGGCTGGTTCGCAGGTTTCTGTACAGGAGTGGCTGGTCTAGGCGCTGATTTGGGTGCAGGCTCGGGTGCCGACTTAGGGGCAGACTTAGGTGCAGAAGTGGCCGGTCCGCGTCGCGCCTAGCCTGGGCCAGACGCCGGCGATCGGCATCGTTGGGGGCGGCAACGGCCGCGGCAATCCGTGTGTTCACATCAGCAGCCGCGAGTGCGGCGGTGGCAGCCACCACGGTTGCATCAGCGACGGCTAACGCTCTGGCGGCGACCTCGGGTGGCGGGGGTGGTGGGGGAACCACCAGTGCCATCCCCGGCTGGACCTCGACGATGACGGCCAGCACTTAAAATATATGGAGAAAATTGTACAATTGCCCCCCCCCCCTCACCTTAAGTCCCCCCCCCCGTAGTACTATCACCCCCCTCCCAATACGATTTCCTATAGAGAGGGGGGTGATTGTAAATGGGGGGTAATTGTTGAATGTCGACGTTTAACAATCACCCCCCACAATACAAAATGGGGGGTAATAGTACAACCCCGGACCTGTTTAACAATCGCCCCCCACTCAATCCAAACCTGCAGTAAAGAAGGACGTTGTATAATCACCCCCTATGGGGGTGGGGGGTGATTGTACTACGGGTCGGATTCCAACCTATTTCGGCTCAAGGGGGGGGGGGACGATTGTACAATAAACCCAATATATGAAGTTAATACGCGAAAGGGGGTGCGTCCGTAAAAACATATAGTTGCCATTTAATTTGAGCCCTTCAATACCCTTCACAGTAAAATTTCAAAAACATTATATTAAACTAGAGTCAGCCTAACACTGCTACTAACTGGTTATGAAAGAGCAACTAACCTGTTAACCTGCGTTTTCCCCCGACATTCTTCAATGCCTTTTCCTTCCGGCAGTCCGGACAACTCGCCCCATTTGGCGAAGCCAGCCTGCACAATGTACTATGTAACAACAGTCTATAAAATGATATTAAGCGCAAAAACCCCTAGGAAAAGTGTAAGTGGCACGGCCCGAGAGGGGGATCGCCTGAACTTCGGTTTCAACTCATTTCATCGTGAATTTGCAGTGTTTAGATAGCATGCCCTTTTTTTGTACATTGGAAATTGAGAGAGTGAGAGAGGGAGAGCCAGAGAGAAAAATGTCAACTTGATGTCAAAACTCACGCCAGCTGCCGGCAGGGGGCACAAAAAGTGTGCCCGCACTTGGTGATGACCGCCCGGCGAGCATCTGAGAACAAAATAAATAGGTGGGTTCGATAAACAATGGATACATCGGTTTTGATTATAATTTGGTTTTTCTGAAATGAGATGGACTTTGTAGTCGCATCTTTTTGTAGCCTTCAACCTTGGAGCGATAGTATGAAATACATGTTTACGGGAGGATGAACTGATTTTTCCCACTAACTTACAAGTGTGCCCATTCGCGTGTTTAAATAGTCTGGAGAGTTTGCAACCGGCTCACCCACATGATACAATTTCCGGGAAGATTCCTTTTGAGGTGAAAATGAACACTGACGTAAATTTAGATTTGTTTACTCACCCCCAAACCTTTGCAGGCATAATGTGCACTCAACGAGGGCTTCACGAAGTTCCATTCTTTCTGTGAAACATGAGCTGTATAATCGGGCCAATTCTACAACTAACCGGGTTTTTAGGTAACCTAACCTTTTTTTGTAACCTTTTTTTCTGGTTACCGTAATAGGTAACCTGGAAGTAACCTAAAACTGAAATCCGGTTACCGTTCAAAGTAACGGTGAAAACCACATTTTGCGTTAGAAAACAGGTAACCGGTTTTTCATTTTAGGTTACCATTCGGTTACGTACTGAGGTAACCTAAAAAATAGGTTACCTAAAAACCCGGTTAGATATAGAGTTCACCGAATAATCGCGGTACAGATGGCTGTTATCACGTTATTTATTCAGATGAGCGTATCTCTAAATCGGATCGAAACTACTTAATAAACGAGGAAAAAAGGCTAGGAAAAAGCGTTGCAAACGGGAATTGAGCTATACACGACCGTAATGAGTGTGGGGGTCGTATGGTTTGGGCTAGAAATCGCGCGCCTGGGCGGTCTTCCCATTGGGATGCAACTCTCTAGGCTATATTATGACTATTTACAACCAAATCGTCGGAGGATCAAAAAAAACAGGTTGATTGATTTATTTACATGCAACATGTGGTATACGAGAGGAGAAATAACATATACAAGAGGAGAAAATAAAAATATGACAGTGCGATACAAAAACATTCGAAAGCGGGAAAAGGGTTGAAAATCGACAAACATCATTTGGTCAACACGACTGAATGAGAAAGTAAACCATATGACAATACAGATAAACAAATCACAAATGGGCCACATTGGTTGGGCCAGACTCACAGGATGAACAAAAAAACAGTAGAAGTCTTATTCAAATGCATTCACTTAAAGTGCTTTTTAGCGGCAGATAACGACATCGGTATTTTGTATTTCTTGCTCAATTTCAAGTACTTGGATCCAGCCCGTACTGTGAAAAACTTTGCACGTTGGCTAGTTTTTGGAGTTGGGAAACGGAATTTCGCGCTAGAACCCCTAGTACGTGAAGGTTTGAACGTGAAAAAGTCTGTTGCACTTAATCCACACTGACCAGTTATGATTTTATGAATCATAATGAGGTCTGTAGTATTTCTTCTAGATTCTAATGTGATCAAGTTTAGTTTCTTGTTTCTGAATGCAGAACTAGGGATTTTACAATACGTATAGCCACCCAAACGGAAAAACAACTTTCTAGTGAAGTCGTTCTGAACTGATTCAAGTTTCTTAACAGATACCGTGTTACAACAGCAGAATATCGTCAGCTTTCACCCACGAGTCGAACGTATCATTGTAACTCAACCAGTTTACGTACAACTCTGTAACACCTCGTCTCGTCGGTTCCTGTATCACCTTCTCCACTTTGTAGGCCCCTGCCGTGTTCCTGCATTTTGTCACGTCGTAGAAAAGCGTACATGAAATTTTTTGAATAGTTTACCCACGTTTTCATTATAAAACTCTTTTCCCTCATCGGTTATGAAGTAAATAGGCTGAAACTCTTTGAACACGTCCGCTTGTGCGCCAGCAACTTCTGCTCCAGATTTACTCTTCAGCGTTCGCACATATAGCATTCTGGCATAAACATCGCTGATAGTGGGGGCCGAGTGGTCGAGGGGCCGAGTGGTCGACTGGTTGTGTGCGCGCTAGCACTCAAAACACCATGGTTCGATCCCACTCGGCGCGGTATCTTCATGGCGGACCGCATGAGCTGGTAAGGGAGCTCACCCATGCCTAATTTCTCTTCTACGGACCCTACCCCTCTACGGATACTGGAATGTGATAATTGTCTCGGTTGTATTTGTATGAATAAAGTAACACACGGCTGAAATAGTTGCCGTAAAAGATTATTATAGTCAGGAGAAATGTAACGCCATTGTTATCGTTTCTGTAGGCGGAATATTCACATAAATCCGCTTGTAGGGTAAAGTAACGACCACAGCCGGTGGTTTTACGTCTCGGAAATCGGTGTCTGACGGGTTTGTGTCTTGTGTATGCTGCAGTATCTAAGTAAACAACGTTCAACAGATTTTTTATTAGTGCATTTATTACGAACAGCGTTCAATGCATTTCTTGCTGATGAAAAAGCCGACGCGTTCTTAGGGTTTAGATACGCGTCTGCAATGTGATTTGACATGATACACAATGAGTTACAACCTCCATAATTTTACATATAAACGTTTTGTTCCACGTGCTTTTTGATTGCGTCGATCCATCTTCTGTTGACCTGGTTTGGGGTGCGTATGGCATCGGGCACTGCATCCGAACTCGAAATCCCGCTCGCAACATCTTTTCCGAGCCTTTTCTTAGTTTTTGAAGCACCATTTCTTCGCTTCACATGTTTAACGTCCTGTGGCGTGCTCTCACACACATCATAAATTGGAATCACCGTACCGTCTAACACCAGTATCGATTTTCCGGGGTTTTCGAAAACGTATTGCACGCCAGTTTCAGCAGCTGAGGGCTCGCTAGCCAGACCAAACATTGAGGACTGTTTTTGGTCATAATTGATGGCCTCTTTATTGTTTCTCAGCCGCGCCAATAAATCCTCATAAACGGCAGCTTTTGCATCATCAGGTAGAGTTTTGCTAGTTGTAACTTTAGCCATCTTATCCTGGAGTAATGCCACATTTTTTGTCTCATCATCAATGGGAACCAGTTTGAACTTGTGATTTAATTTCTGAATCCGGCGATTGATAGAGCTGGTATTATAACAGCACAAATTTGACTTTTGCCGAGTTTGGTTAAAAGCTGTCGAGCGCGGGCTGGGTTGCGCTTCCTCGATATCGTATAAAGCAAAGGTAGCGAAGGCTTGAGAACTTTACGCTCCTTGTTGGTCAGGAAGACTTTATTGTTTTCCAATATGTTGTATATAATCTCAACAATTATACCGATCTCCTTAACAGACGCTGTCTTGAGTGCGCTCTTATTTCCCGAACACTGGTGTAGAAACGCTGCGTGTCTACGAATACGACTGCTCATAACACGTGCACACGTGCCAATGATCGGTGGTTATTTATAACTTGCTGAAACATCTGCGTAACTTTCTGAAACAGTGCACCCACTTTTGTACACACTACTTCTGCAGTGCACCCACTTTTGTACACACTACTTCTGCATTAACTAACCGATAACGAACTTTGTGCGCATTTTTGATGTTTTTGAAACATTACCAACAGCTGAATGACGTACAGGGTTTGCTCTCTGCAAACCAGGCCTATGCGGTGTATTCTCCCTCTTCCGCTGCGTCTGTAGTTTGATCTCGTTGCTGGTCGGTTGGTCAAGAGTCGTTAAATCTGGCGTCTATCGTTTCAAACTACAACAATAGCTTGGTCACTTTCTATATATGGATCCAGTTCAAATGATTGATGAATGTTTCGATATCAGTTCATCGTTCAGATAGAATAGTCTAAATATAGACGGATAAACTCGTTTCTCAGATATTTGGACGCGCGTTTCCGAAGGAAATTGTCGTAAACAATGTGTCACGGAAAGATGTATATAATTGTCAGTGCACATTCAATCACCATCTTCTTTCTCTCAATAAAAACGGCTTTTGTTTTATCGTTTTATTATTGTATTATTGAATAGACTACATGTGAAACTACACTGGGTACACTGTTAGTCAATTGCACAGCCACGTGAAACATAAACACAGCAGAACTCAGCAACGTGCAATGACAAAATGATTCTTCATTAGCATGCTGACTTTACGTGACTATTCAGTTTACTTCTAGTATATACGAAATAATATACTTAACCACGAGGTATAAGACATAGAACATTCATTATTACAATTTTCTGTACGTGTCGTAAACCATTCCGACATCTTCATCCCATCCTGCGACACTCGCTTTGCACACTATTTCGCGAAAATTGCTGTTACGCTGGGATGGGAGAGCAGAGAAATAGCGTGTGTTGCCGGAGACACAGGTTGGGATAATAACTAGAAATGTCCATGATTACGGTTTCTGACGATACGTTTTACCCGATCATTTGTTTCATTAGCAGTATACATTGGTGTGAATCTGTGTTTTATATGTTTTATTTTATTGTTAGAAACGTGCCCACGTTCTTTCAAACCGTTTTTTCACCTCACTGTATCATCGAATTTGGCGATATGTCAATGCAATGTGTTACGTAATGATCGTTATCGTGGGCACGTATACCCTACGTCGACCGTTTTCGGCGTAGGTATTGTTGATATTGGAGAGATCGTTGTAGTTTGATCTCGATCTACGTCAAAATTTCAGAACTTTCGCACAAAAAGCAGCTCTAATCAAAGTACGAACACATAGTACAATTTAATTTCCGTGTACATTTTAAAAACTCTATTTTCAGGGCTTTCTGCGAGATGCCAACCGCACGCGAATCTATGTTTCCGTCTGGTTCAGACATCATGAAATCACCGTGAGTTTTGTAAATTATTGAACATTATTCATCAACTGTTGACAAGTACTGAGTTTATGGTTTTCACAAGGACGTAACTTTTAATTATTGCAAAGCATTGGTGTACTCAAAATTCTACTAGAGAGAAACACATAATGCGTTTAGAAAATAACTTTCCGTAGACAGAACATTGAGCGTGAATTTGCCGAAACGTCGCCACAATAAATATTCCATCATACTACCTCGTGTACGGTTCAACTACAAAATCGAACAATATACACAACAATGCCGAGGTTCAAAGAAAGCTGTCACTTGAACTTGGACTCAGGACTTGGAGAGAACTAAATAGTTTGCTGTCTGGTTTTGATCCCCGTCTCAACCCATGAGATCAAGGTCATAGCAAACCACGTGATTTGTGATGCGTTGTCCGGAAATGTTTGTGTATGATATCATTTTTTGGATCATAAACTTATTTTCGGAGAACAAAATACCAAAACATGTTGTAGTTGTTTTGAACGTGTAGTCTGAGAGTAATCAAAAGGGGTCGTTTAGAGAGCAAAGATATATCTTGTAGGTTTTGTGTAAAATGGCTTGGTGTATGTATAAAATCACTTGTAATGTCTTAACTCAAATACATAATAAAAGAAAAAAACTCTTGTTTCCCTTCAATGATGAGTATACGTTTACTTTGAATGAGTTGATGGAGCAAATGAGCAAAGTAAAGCTTCGACGCTCGGAATTTACCCTATTTAAGATTAATGTAAGTTAACTTTATTATAGTACTAAAACTCAAATGAACTTTTTTCAGATTACCAGAGCGTCAAAAATTGATCAAGGAACGGGTGCGACCAAGACTTCGCGTCATGACGTCATCCAATCTACCGTATACCTCGGAGCCGTCCCCCATGACCCCATGCAGTGTCTTCTCATTTGATCTACCCAATTCACCCGCTGTTCTCGAGGCCAAACCGAGGTAGAACTTTGAATATTTACCTTCTTAGGGAATCTGATGAATATCATTCAAGAAAAACTACCACATTCCAGTGGTAAAATCACTTCACTGCACAATACATAGTACTATTTAAACATACTTAGAACCTGAGCCGATATTTTTCATATTTCTGGAACATAAAGTTCATGGCAGTAATATGTATTTTATTCTATTGTTTATCTAAAACCTATAATTTCCAAGTTTCTTCAGGTTCACCCGCTCCACCAGTCATGCCAGTGCCAGTGCAGAAATCCCCACCTCGCCGAGGAGCATTTTCTCGTTTGAACTTCCGTTCGATTTCGGATCACAAAGGACACTCCGGTTTGTTTGAAAGCAAAAAAGAAGTTGATGTGACAAATTAACAAAACTAATGCAAATTTTTTTTTTCAAAAACCACATAGATAACTTATGTAGGAATAAATGAAACGTTTTCCTCTATAAACTTGCTGAAGCATGTAGAATGACTTCATACTACACATAGATGCTTGAAATATGATAATAAAATTCACAGTTGAAATTCATCCTGTTCTAATATTAAATTTCCGGGTGTATCGTTGAACCGGTTCCTATTTGCCACCACACGGTTCGGTTTTTTAAATCTCGCGCGCTATGGTTATCTTTTTTCGCTCTTTATTGCTGTATAGAACGAATTTATGACGTTTAGCGCGATAAGGAACTGGTTTTTGGCGAGAGTTCAGTCGACGGCAGACGTCACGTGGCCGGCCCACATGACGTCCCCTTCTAGCCAATATAAAACTCATCGACAACGTTCCGGAAAACTCTATAATCCACAGAAAATCATGCCCCCACAGTCAGATTTCACTACGTTGAGAAAAAGGTGAAATATAAGTTTGAAAGATTGGCCCGCAGGACCATTTTGTATATGCCTAAAGTCCTTGTACAACCGAATCCACATTCAAAAAAGCTAATTAGTTGAAGATCCCGATTTCGGCTGTGTAAGGAATCGACTCTTTACACTGATGGAATGTGGCAATTCGAGAGAGGTGAAAACAACCTATAGTTCAAATTCCTACATTTCTCACGTGTTTACACGTTTCACATGATTGTTTTTTACACTCCTAGTCAACATTGGTTTTCAGAACACCGAATGCTCCGAGAACCCCCCTTTCACCAACTCTCAAGAGTCCGATCATATTTCCCCAACTGCCCACTATTGATGAACTACGCGGATCGTTCAGGTGACTTTACTACCCAGTTTTGCTAATATTTTGTGTTCATAATTTTTTTAAGGTATGAATTGTGTTCTAGACAATATTTCATTCAGTTGATGAAGTTTTTTTGTTTTATTGTTTCGATAAACCATAAAACACGATGCTGTCGTGTTTCTTGCGGCCTAATATGCGACTAAATAATCGATGTTGTTCAGTTTGTCGGCCAGTTCAAAGAAATCGGAGCAGAGCTGCGAGGTACCTCAGGAGCGTGAGAAAACCGACTGGAGCTCCATCAGACTCATTATGCTGGTTATTCTATTCACCAGAATACAGTTCACTGTCTACTTTGCATCTTTGTGGCCGTTCCTACAAGAAGTGAGTGAATCATTTTGCGACATTCGTAAATATGATGTTAACTACAGTCGAATGCATCACGTGAAACGTATGAAGTATAGAATTTGGTCGGACGTGTTGCTGATGTTTCTTAACGTTTCACTATTCTTCACAGTTATATTCTAGTCCGACCTGGTATGATTACCCAGAAGTGGCATTGAAAGTTTGTTTTGCTCAACAATTTATTGAGAATAACTGTTATTCTCTGTTTTCAGATTGATAGTGAGGCTAACGAAAACGACTTCGCCCTCATAAATGTGGCGTACAGCATAGGAATAGCCGGGTCAGCGCCATTTTTCGGCTACTGGTCCAACAAGGTAAATTTTTTCCTCAATTGAGATATTTCTTAACTAACAAAAATTCACTCGAATGAACTAATATTACCTGAGAAGATCAGACAGAATAATTGCAATACAGCTTTTCTTTCTCAAAGCTCAACCCCTCTAAGAACGAGAAAAAGAAAGAGTGAGAAAATAAGAGATGCGAAAGGGAGAGAGACGTAGACAAGGATCTAGTAGTCGGGATATAATTTCGTACGGCCTCTGAATTTTATTTGTTTTCAGCTGGGATGTATAAGGATCCCGTCCATATCCTCCTTGTTATTGATGTTGTTGACAAACATTATGTACGTACTTCTAATCAATATCACGCAATACGGAAAATTCGCAATGGGAATTGCAAGATTCTTAGCTGGAATAGCAGCAGGTAATCAATAGTTTGTTCGTAAAATATACGTAGATCAGTAAGACACAAAGCACGAGACCAAAACGAGCTCTATCATGATCATTGTGAAAATGATGGAGTTTCAAATAATGGTCTCCAATTTTGCAGATTTTAGGTGTTCACAAGCTTTCGAAAATTAAACGTATACAGTTGTGATTCATGATTCATGCAGTGTAACGAATCGTTTTGATAGCCCGATGCTCTCGCAGGAACCAGACAATTTCGTATAATTCGTATAAAACTAAAAAAAATAGACGACTTCAATAACTTCAGTTCGTCCATCCATGTTTCTGGTTTGTCACTGAAAATACTGAACAAACCCGCGGCTGTCCAGTTTCTCTCGCGTTTTAAGACCACTTCCGATTCGTTTCTGCGTGTTATGCTTCCATAGCTCCAGGTTACCATTGCTGAGAAACCTCCATTGAAAAACAATTATCCAACAGTTGATTGTGTTGTTTGCTCTCCCTGATTTTTTTATTATTTGAGGTGGAAATGCGCTTCTGCCCACGTATTGGACGTACGCTGCCGCCCCGGAAGACCGATCTATCGCGGCTGCTCTGTTCGACGGAGCATTCTGTCTCGGAATTGCTATCGGACCTGGTTGGTACCTTCTTCTCATCTAGCATTCGTTTTTGACTTTCTGGAAAAATTGAAATTGTAGTCAATACAACTTGCCATATTGCCATAGGATACTGTACTTTCCGTGAAAATTATTTTGCTTTCTTGGTTTTCATTCATTGTTTCTGCCCAACAGGTGTACTACGACAGCGTTGTGCTCTGTTGTTTTATAATCAGAGATCGATTTTTCAAATTAATCAATAAATGTGGTTCAGGCCGTTTCGTTAACAGTTGTTTTTCAGGTCTACAGTTGCTGTTTTCTCTGCTAGACTTTCCGGGTCCAGCAGTTTTCGGTTTCATTTATATCAACATGTACACGCTGCCAGCTATGGTTGCCAACTTCCTTGTGATGTTGGCTCTTGTTCTGATGATCTTCAAATTCAAAGAAGCTCCGATGGCCAAGAAGACGAAGCGAGGTTCCGTCGACAGTGGCGGTAAGTTCCAGTTCACTTCTTGATTACATTTTTCTTTATTTGTAGTTTTTTTTCATACCCATTCAGTTTTGCTTCTGTGGTGGAATGCCCGAAAAAAGTTACATATTCGGACTTTTTACCAATCTGTTCACTTTCTGAGTGTAGACGAAAAATCCCCATAAAATACCCGCCAAGAAAGGAAAATAAATGAATCAACTTCACGTTGTCTTTAGGATCAGCTCCCGTACTTCCTCCCTGTGACAAAATTGCCGTCTTCATTTGCATATTCGGCAAGATGGTTCAGATGTTCATCTACGCCAGCATGGAAAAGTGAGTACAGGAAACGTGAATAATGCTCTTGCGTGAAACGTGAAAAGAAAAACTAGTTTAGACTGCTACAGATACAATGTGCTATCTATTTTGTTCTTTTTTCCCTCATTTCAAATTCCGATTCCGTTGTTTTCGCTTTGTTAACAGACAGAACTCGATCGCGTTTCACAAAAAACACGGTAGTTATTACTGAATATCATATTTCATACTTTATTATAGTATTGGATCAATGTACACCCAGCGAATGTTCGACTTGAGCAACACCGGAACCACGCAGTTCAACTCGAGTCTCGTCTCGCTCTCCGGATTGGTTGGATTCCTGTTTCTACTCACCTATGTTTGGACCAAGGCTGGAAAAAGGTGATTACCGAAAACTACAATTAATACCGGTGTGACCATATATGGATTGTACTTTGATCGAAGAACATAACAGATTGTAAGAAAAATACACTTATATTTTCATTTGTTACAAACCATTTTGAGTTAACACAAGGTCATACTCTTGGCACCGTAGCAAAGTCTCCTAGAAAGGTCAGCTCTGAGCTGAACTATCTGGACACTACCTGACCCAGATTCGGGTCACCTTTACCATGCTTTAACACGGAAAGTTGGTAACTACGTGGCCAGACTGTGATCAGGTCCTCATTCAGGGTGAGCTCACCATTTTCATGACTTTGCTACGGTGCTTGGTCTCTAAAAAGTGGGTATTGTTTATTATTAGTTGTTCATTGTTCGTAGATCCACAGTTCTACAGTTAAAAATGAAGCCACAGTACCTATCACACTATTTTCAGAGTGGACAATCGCCTCGGGGTACTAGCGGGTGTTTGCGTCTGCGTTGCTTTCGTTGTCACTACTTACCCGTGGTTCTTCTACACACAAGCAATCGAGAGCCCCCGTGAGTTCACGTACTTCGAATATCGGAGTAAACTACCGTACTTGTTAATTCTGCAACTCGGGGTTGACTCGAACGGGTTTTCCTATGGTAGACCCATTGAGGCCTATCGCGTGAAGCACCCTCTGCAAATGTGCTTTCATCATCATATATAAATCTTTACAAGCAATACAATTTTCTTACTATGTTCAGATTGTACGAATGCCTGGTGTGCCAGTACTCCGCGAATACCGCAAATGCTGTACGCAGTTGCGTACATTCTTGTCTTTGGAGTTGGATTTGCCATGATCAATGTACATCTGGCCGCCCTCTACTCTTCCGTAAGTTGATATCATCAGTAACTGAATTTCTTCTGTGTGACCATGATATACCCATTCTCTCTCCTGAAAGTAAAAAATACTGAGAAAACCCATCGCTTGATCTACTGAACGATACCGCTACACGCGACCTACTGGAAAATTTGTTCGAAGAAAATTAGCGTAGTACAGCCTATCCATAGTTTACGGAGAGGAATACATATTATAGGCATCGCTCTTACCAAGGCAAGTCGATACAATGTATACTGCTCTATTCCGCTGTGTTTGTAGTTTTTTAGTTTGATCCTGTGTTTTGGTAAAAGTTCGTGAACTATGGCGCGTATCGAGTTCAAACTACAACTTTGCTGTGAGCATTCCCTATACCCAAAGTCTCCATGCATTCAAAATCCTATATTAAAATAATTTCAGGTGCTGGGACCTCGTAGACAGGGAACGATGCACGGCATAAACACCCTTCTCGCAAGTTCCAGCCGGGTTCTCGGACCGTTGGCTGTCACGTGAGTTATAGTTCACATTACTTCTACTGAGACCCCACAGTACACATTGGAATTTTCCGATGACCGGTTTAAAATGAGAATAATAAGGAATCAGAATCGAAGGTAAAAATTTGTCACTTTTCTGACAACACTCAAGTGATTTGGACGGTTTGAAAGTTGTGCTATCGTGCTGCACAAGTCTGAAAGACAAAACTGGAATTGTTGTCCCGTGATTTTGATTGAGTGAAAGCAAAGTCGCCATTTTCCCCATAAAGACAGCAGAGGGTTCGATATATCATGTCTAAAACACGTGCACGCCTAATGAAATTATCTCTTTCGACGAAGTTGTTATGTTTCAGAGATATGTTCAAAGTTCATGGTCCCTGTCTGGTCTGGATGTTCCAACTGGGTACTTGGGGATTATTGATTATTCCACTGATTGTATTTTGGAATCGATTGGTTCCATGTGTACCTACCCTTCCCGTGCAAGAGGATCTGGACGATGAAGAGTAATCAACTGATATTAGAGATCAAACTACAAAGCTACAAGCCAAACAACTCATAACCGCATCATACCTAAAATAGGATCCTGATATCATGACAACACCAATTGTTTACCGGTTCTCAGGGGCAATAACATAATTTTTTAGATCATAATAATGTAAAGTTGTACAAAAAACACTGAAACGGGTAATAAGATGACAAGTTGGGAACTCTCAACAAAATTACAAGTATTCTGTCAGTCTGTGTGACAAATTGAGTTTTCTTTGTATGTTTACTTTTCCACTGATCACTGGTTATATTTCTTCAGGTGACTATTTCAGGCTATTTGTGTTTGTATATTGCTGTTTTCATATGTTTCAAATGAATGAATGTATTAGTTCTGTCTTATTTTATTAATTCTCCTCTATTCTTGTGAGATTAATGCTCTCAGACGTCAACAGATACATCCAAGTAACTTCTATAGCAAATACACTGCAGGTGACACGTGTATAAAACCACAAAGAACGTGAAATCTGTGGCACGTTATGATTTACCCCTTTCGTATACTAAACACTCCAAAGTACACGAATCTACCTTTATTATCAACATGAAATTCTTCCAGGTGTTTATAAATTGCCCCAGGCGCTCTCGACCTCGTAATATAGCGGGGGAGATGTTTAAAATAGACGTTGTCTCTGGAGTCTCTTCCTCTACCACAGTCTCTTTTTGCTCTGCTCTGTCGGTGCCTCTGCATTTCCCACGCTCTCTCGCAGACAGTGGTTTTCCAGAGACTCCTGTTGATTAACTCAGCTCATGGCTCGAGCCCTGTTTACCCGAACAACAGTTTGGCATTACCTGCTACACGGTTTCGTCCCGCCAATATAGTCTAGTTCATTCGCACGTCAACTCATACAGTATGAACATGAAAGTTCCTTTCTGGCCGTGTTTCATTTTGAGATACTGTTCAAGAGTTTTGGAACCAGTTGTATCCTTGGTTGTGAAGTTTTCTTCTGGCGGTGTAGCAATCGTTCACAAATCTCATGAGATACCTCATGAGCTATTCGTGTGAGCTTCTCATGAGATTCTATTGATTGCTATGCTACAACATTGAGAGTTCACGAGTATCTCATGAGGTATCTCATGAGAAACTCATATCAAGTTCTCATGAGATTGGAGGAATTGCTACGCCGCATGTATATGCCGAGATCTGTTTGAAAAATCTTCAACACTCTGACTGCTCACGGTAGGAGTCCTTGTAAAAAAAGCACCCATCCTTTCACAGTATGTGTGCCTACCGTATGAAGTTGAAAGTGTCAGTCTGTTTTCTCGGTGGTGATATCTGCAAATCTTTTTTTTGCAAATCTTGTATCGCAAGTTGCCTGTCAACCATGTCAACCCGCAAGTTGCTTGTCAAACGTGCAATGGGTAACGTGCAATGACAAAGTGCACGATGCCTCATTAGAATGCTAACTTTACGTGAATAATCAATTCACTTCTACTATAGAAACGATGTTTTTGCTCTCGTATATCCTCTACACCCCACTTGTTCTTGTTGAGGTTCTATTACAACGTGCAACTTGTTCGAGTTGGATTCTTACGGAAAAGGAAAACATTTGTTTCGCGTTTTACTTTGTCATTTGAAAACATAAACGATTTCTCATCATTTCCGATTAGCTCCGATCTGGAATAAGTGACGAAAAACGTGTATTATTTTTGTCCGAAGTTCCTTCACGTAGTTACCTACGTTTTAGTATAAGACCCACTCGTTGAAATAGAACAGAAAACTGGAATATTCTTCCTACCAATAATTTGTTTACTACATATGTATTACCTATCTAAATACATATTCTCCCCAGAGACAACTGGACATCTTTTCGAACTGACTAAGAAGAGATAAAGAGTCGTGCACTAGAGCTTCAAATATAGAATAATCCCCAAACTGCATGCATAGCATGCTCACTCAAAACAAACAGGGTAAAGAATTCTTAGTTGGATCGGTTATTAGAGAATTCAATTTTCCGGTCCACAGATCATAGAGGCATCAATGCACTAATTTAGTTAAAATCTTATGTAAAAATTCTGTGAAGATTTCAAAAAATACATCAGCGCGAGCGCGCGTTCACGAATGTTAATGTGTTTCACCTGACTTTCACACGTCTGACATGACCTTTTATTCGATAAATCGTATTCGAAAAGCTCGCAAAAATAATGAGATGGCAATGAAACCTCAGAACTTACTGCATACTTCTCCACTATCTGTGATTGTTTGTTTGTTCTGGGCGATTTTCGAGCACATCACTTTAGATATACTCGAAGAAGAGTTTAGTCGGGTTAGAAAAGCAAAAATTCATGAATAAAGTTCTGTTTTCTCATAGTATAAGAACCTCCCACGTACACATGGAAACTTTCCTATGTCCGTCTTCTGTTGCAAACATTCTTTAATTTTTCCACTAACGTTTACGTACCTAAAACGAGGTCAACGTTTTGTGTTCTTACTGTGGAAGTCCCAGCAGGAATGTAAAGGACTATACTCACATCTGGATCAAGATCATCCGCCTGAGTATCTGTTTCGCCGCATGTTTTGAGTTGGTTCATCAAGAGCATTTTGAGTGCTCTGAGAGCGCAGTTTCTTTGCCAAACTGTCATTGCACACAACAGACAGCCATGCCACCCGCTCATAGGTTTATTGAAAAGGAACCCAGGTAATTTAGTTATAGCTTTATTGAAATAGAACTCGAGTGTAGTAGTTATACGTTTAGGGAAAAAACTGGTTATAGGTTTTCTGGAAAAAAAGTCAGAGTATAACACTTATAAGTTGAGGGCTGAAGTAAATCAATTCTAGTAGAGAAAATATGGATTTTAAGGACAGTCTTACTGCAAAAAACTTTATTGAAACACAAAGCGTATTTAAAACGTATATACTCTTATACAAGTTTTGAGATCTTCTCTAAAGAATGTTGGTTTATATTGTTCAAACCCATTTTTCAAAAAGCCATAATTAAAGCCTGAAGTATTTGCTTTTGATCCGCAAAACTTTGAGCCTTTCATAATACATTGAACATTGCAGTCTGAAAAATCACACAAAATTCTTTTGGCACATTTGATGCGAACTCTAGTTGAACCACTTAGATACATTTGTGTTTGCCAAATATTGTTTTCTACAAACTTTCTACAACATTACGAACATGTACTCAGGCTCCAAATCATGGGGTTATTGAAACATTTAATTAGCTCATTAGAAGCAACTGTAGATGGTTCGAATCAAGCTTCAACCAACTGACTTTGTTTTTGTAATCAATATATTCGTGATGTTTATGTGTCCATAAGTGATCAACACAGGCGCTGTGCCTGCAACGGTCCTGATTTGAATTGTTTGTAGTTTGAACTCGCTCTTTCATTCATCATTCGACGAATATGTGGAAACCCAGATCAAAAACCTAGGTCAATCTACAACGCAGATATGGTCCTTTTTTAAGGAAACCTAGATCAATCTACAACGCAGATGAGGTCCTTTTTTTAAGGAAACCTAGATTAATCTACAACGCAGATATGATCCTTTTTACAGGGAATCAGCGTTAGCTTCGGCGAAGGCTCTTTTGGAATACTCCAAAGACAAAGACTGGCAGCAGTTAGCTCAGGAAAAGGCCAGTGAGATACTTGGAAGCCCATATTGTGAAAGGTTGGTTATGTATATTTTGGTAATATAACTTAGCTGAGTTTAAAACGTATGATAACCAAGTTACTAAGTGAATATTGAGTAGGGTTGTTAATCTAGTTCAAAATTTCGAGTTTTCGAGTTTGGGCGAGTACCGAATTTTTAGTTCGACTTTAACAACCCTAATATGGAGCCACATTGTAGGAAATGTACTTCTTTCTGACTGATATTTTTAGCAATTGTAAACTGTCGAAATTGAAGTTCTACAATGCCCGTCTCTTAGCCCATCTCTGTTATACTCTAACTTAATTACAAATGTTTGATCAGGTTTTACCTAAGTTTCGTTCACGATGAGATGAGCAGCACGGCGGGGGCATTTCTAGTTTTCGATTCCCTCACACTTGGGCCATAAACTTGTTCGTAACACTTTATCAATTATTTTCTGTTTCAGACTAACCGAAGAAGAGTTGGACAAATCACCAATGTCGTACAGAAGAAATTCATACAGCGACACCTACAGGGTGAACAGGAGCAGATCCGTCGATCTCAGCTTCATCTCCCGGTAGGACTGACGAAGTACCAGATGATCTCCTCAAAATGTGCACGACATAATTGAAATTTTCATCGATCTGTGTGGTATCGTAACCATTGAGATAACCTCATGAGATCTTCGAAGATTAGAGCACACATACGTTTGCATCTCGATTTTCTTGAGAAAACGAACACCCGTGGATTGGATGTTAGCTACGCTGTTGGATTGATCATTTCATTTTAAATGTACTTGAACAAAATAACTCGAACAAGGCATGAAATACAAAAAATAAGTACATTTGCTATGACATGTACTTTGTCAGGTCCACAGCATCGCGTGGACTAGGGTTCTAAGTTTCGAGTGAGATACCACTGAAAACAAATTTCCGTTAATGCAAAATTTTAGAGAGAAATACCTGTCTCGCTGGTCCCGCGAAAATACGCCTACCGATAGCATCGACCGGTATTCGCGAAATGTCAGACGTAGCTACACTCCTGTTCGGGAAATCTCCGGAATTGAGGTGAGATTTTTCTGTCCTCAACAATGTTAGAAGTGAATTATACTTATCTGAATAAGCTATGACATCATTCTCGCGAAACGAATAAGTTTGTACTTTAAGTTCCTTCACTTCTCAAGTCGCAAAAGTGAAAGACGAGCTAATAGTGAAAAGCCCCATATTATTCTCCTTTGAACTTTCTCTCTGTTTCTCTCCCTATCTCTTTTTCTCGTTTTCTCTCTTGCTCTTTTCCCCATCTCATTGATCCTCTTTATTTACCTGCCGTGGGCGCCTTGTTTTTATTGTTTGTTACACAATTTGGACGCGTCAAGCAAAAGAAAACGAACGAATGGCATCGATAACATATCATTTCCAGAATAATGGAACACCATACAGTATAAAGGAAATTGAACATAGTTGAGTTGTAGTTTGAACTCGTCCACGCCACATTCATCAAACTAGAAGAACAGCGAGATAGAGAAGCTACTTTAAAAAGTTTGCTTTGAAAAAGGATAATTTAAAAACATTAACTGAATTATTCAAACGCAACGGCGTTTGAATAAAGCCCAAGTATACTAAATCATCATTATTTCTTTGAACTTTTTTATTTTGTTGAGGATAAGGAGAAAAGAAAACCGAGCTCTTACTTTTCTTCGCCAGCTGTTTGCGATAACACTGCCGAACTAGCAACTATGACAATTGTTATTTTTAGTGGTTTTTCGAGTCTAGAGAAAACTATTTTCCTCAAACACTACTTTTTCGGGGGATTGTTGAGCGAGTTCAAAAGTTCAAGTTTTTGAGTTCGGGAAAAAGTCCAGTTTTGAATTCGAGTTCAACCCTTCTACTTTTGTAGCGGGTTGAGGACAATCGTCATGGAGTGCGAGCTCGTACCCCTCTTGCCATGGTCACCGCCCCGTACCACACCAATGTCAACTACAGATCAGAGCAGGAACCGTTCCGGTACGTTTCTGACCAATCTAAAAATCAAATTTCAAATTATCGTCGTCAAAGCATACTGTCCCGACGTGCTTACGTTACCTAATGACAATGGTAGTGGTTATTTTATGTATATTTACGTAGTGGTTATCTTAGGTTGGTCGCCGCATAATGTCACGTAGGTCATGAATAACTGAATATACTCACAAGTTTCCAACTAAATATTCTCCAAGGTCTCCACAGTACTAGATTTGTTATTCTTCCCGAATCAACGTTCTATTTTCAGCAAGTATGACGTTTTCGGACTGCGAACCTGGAGTTACCCCATCTACAAGTTGGTTTAAGTTCATCGTTTCTCTGCCAAATTCTTGACATTTATATTCTGACTATTGAGAGATTTGTGCTGATTTACTAAACAACAAGTATAAATACTCGAAGACATAACATGAAAATCTGAGTTCGCTACCCTCCAAAATCACATTTTCTATGATCTCTGAACCGAGCAGAAACAAAATACTAGAATACGCACTTCGAAGCAATATAGCAGAGAAAACTCTGCGCAGTTTTCCAACTCACGCTGATTTTCCTAGATGTTTTAGTACTTTCCTAGTATTACTTTAATTGGTCGACAGCTGAAACCCGAACTCTCAATCTTCGAGATATAGCCGTAATCCCACATTGACGTTTCCGACATTGTTTACACTTGTCTCCCGAACATCTCACCCACTTAGCAGTTCTTTGTATTCTGTACTCGACAGTTTCCACCACGTGAGAAGTACTCGAACTTTACGACAACCGTTACTTTCCCGCCCTCCGTCTCATTTCTCTTTTTGACACGCCGTTGGAGCATACCTATTCTGAGTACGTATGCAAGAAGATCCCAGCACCTTCATTCCATTCTGCGTCTCTCGCTCTGCCTTACTATTTCGCGCCACTCGTATCCCGGCGGGATGTAAGAGCAGAGTAATAGCGTATGTTTGAGGAAACGCAGGATGGGATGAAGGCGTCGGAATCTTCTAGCACACCTATTCTGAAGAAATTCTACAACGAAGTGCTAAAAATTAAATTCTGAGTTGCAGCGCGGCATGCTTGCTGTGTCGTTCGTTCATCCAATTCTCTTGCTCTCTACTTCATCTATAATCGAGTACTGTTCCGGAACCAAGATGATATTTGTACTTTAGTTCAAAAAATGTTGTCAAAAAATAACATGTATCATACACGCTGCATACTGTACCACACAACTAAACTCTGCTGAATAAAATCTCCTGCACAATGTAGCTAAACCTGCGTCAACTTGTGATTTACTGCGTAAATTCCGATTGTTCGATAGGTTTCGGTTTTCTACGATCACAAGACACTAATAAGACGTCGATAAGGGTAATGTTTTGAAGAAAGAGCTACTCTATAGGTTTGCTTTGACTTGTTCGTTCAGGTACGTCTACGGTCGTGACCAGGACTACCGCCGACCGTACTCCTTCCGTAGCTACGACAAACTAATGGGCACCACTCCCACCTACACGCCACCCAAGATGACCGCCGATATCAGTCCTATCACCACCAGAAGAGGGTGAGTTTACCAACATCATTAAACTTGAAAGTTTATACAGAATATATTTTCATCAATAAGTGACAATCGTTTTCTTTCAAGATCAGTTTATTGTTTACTTTCATAAGGTACAAAGTGTACGCTCTTCCTGAAGCAACTATGTAACTGATTTTAATCAGTACGTTATAGGTTGCTCTGATTGTAGTTCAATAAGGTTTTTTGGTGGAAGTTCATAAATGAGGGTTCGAGTGTTTTTGATTTATTGTGTTTGCTCTTAAAGGAGACCGGAGAGCAACATGGTTTCTCGTAAAGCTGCTGTATCCTACTTTTGATTGGACGCGTTGCTTGTCGCGCGGCACTGTCATGTGGATGTCACGTGGACTGATCAAACTAATATACGAGTTATTTGTGCTCTCTGATCTCATTACAGTTAAAAGCAGCTCAAAACAAAACCTCTGCTCAAGTTGTGTTCCTGTCTCCTTTAACCATGAATCCAATCAGAAACATAGAGATTCCATCAGTATATCTTCTTCAAAATTCAACCCAATTTTGTCCAGTTACTCCGGCTATAGTTACTTGGGCACAGAGACCAACTATGACATCGCCAGTCGACCCCAGAGTCTCAAGAGCTACATGTACACTCGCACTTACCTCGGCACCTCGTGAGTTGGATAGTCTACGTCATTCCTACATTGACTGCTACAGTAGGACTCTTATTGGTCGACTCCCCACGGGATCATCATAAAAAAACTGTATTCGGTGGCAAATTTTTGAACGAGCCAGAAAGAATTACTCTAATCTGTTGGTTTCCACGAATTCGAGTAGCTTGGTTCCTACTTGGGTGTTTGTAGTTTGATGTAGTAAACATTTTTTTGCTCAGATAACAGTTTAATTTGGAATTTGGTCAACCCAGTTATTCCTTATCTAATTACAGTTCGGCGCCGTGGTACTGGTCCCACTACGGTAATAGTGGCCTACGACACTACAACAGCTACCGGCCGCACAACTACACACCTTCGACCGCGAGCTGGAGCAGATATTATTGAGCAGCAACTATTTGTACACAACAACGGACGCAACAACAACATGTTCACGGCGAATTTACGTTAACTTAGTTGGAAACTGTTTATATGTTGCATTCTGATGTATTTTGGTCACAAATACCCTGTTCTAATAAGCTGAACTTTTTGATTTTTCCTAATTCCTTGGCCTTTTTTGAGAGTTTAGCAACTGCTTCTTCGTCTTCAATGATGAAGTGCAATCATTTTCTGCTTTCTAATCCTTATTTCTCTCATCTTCAATATAATTTTTCTTTACATAAGAAACTTCTAGTCATCGTATTTGGTGATTTTATATAGTTTCTTAACATCACTTTACATGTCAGAAACTATATTGGTATGGTGGTAAGAGCGGGCTGCTGAAAATCGAAGGTTACCTCATGGTAACCTCTGCTTTCTAGGTATGTCTCTCTTTTCTGTCAGGTGTGCATTTTGCTTCTCTAGGCCGTCTTTATGTACCGGTTATTCAATGCTTGTTGCAATATATACTTGTAGTAGTTGAAAATCACGTGAAACGTGAACAAACGTGCTCCACGTGACTTAGTATTTGACTGTGAGTATAGTGACAGTTTTCTGCGTTTCTGAGTTTTTGGAATACTTACTTGAATGTTTTTGATGATTTTTGAGAGACGAAGTGGCCAGTTTTTCCTTCATGCTCTTTTCAGTTTTGTACATATATGCGAAAACGATCGATTGTAGGCTTTAGCTTGCAAATTATTATTAATAAAGGAATACAAATGATTTCCGAATTCATTGTAGAGAGAGCGAGAGCGAGAGAGAGAGAGAGAGAGAGAGAGAGAGAGAGAGAGAGAGAGAGACAGAGGGAGAGAGAGAGAGAGACAGAGGGAGGGAGGGTAAAGATTGCAGATCAACGAGGCGTCAACAGTGTGTAGCTATAATTTCGAGGAAATTTGGAAATTTAACCCAGCATTGGGATAGAAACAAAAACAATGAAGTACTACAGAATATGTACAGATTGATATTTATTCATTCCGAGGAATACTATCTCACAATCACTTTCTAATAACTCCTTGCTGTGGTTGTTCGTTGACAATGAGCTGGAAGACGTCCGGTCTACTGTAATGACCTACAGTATCCAGATCAAACTTCCCTCTGGCTATCGTCGAGAGATCGGCGTCTACATATCTGAAAACACCTTTTTGTTTCCTGTCTGTCTGACTTGTCTAAATTAGACGAAGAAAACGACTGTCAGTTTTATAGTCTACAAACATAGTAGAAGTTCAAAGTTAGTTCAAAAATGCACAAAAGTTCAGAGACACTACCGAAATTAATACAAAGACAAATTTGCATTACCACACCAAGCTATTTTCTATAATACTTTTTCATCTCCATGTAAGTGAGACAACGGCATTTCTCCTCAATTGTAAGCTCTAAGAGGAAGTAACTAGGCTCAGTTATTTGGATGAAACAGCACAACTTGAAACCTGAAAATGATACAAAACTGCTCATACTGAAAATGCGGAAGGAAAAATGTTTTCGACTCATGTTTAGAGGTTTCTATGATTTCCGAGACTAATTGTTATAAATAAAACGAGAAACCTTATCATTTCACCGGAAAAGTCCGGCTCCACCAGAACTGTTCCCAGTGGGTCTACGGCACACGAACCACCACGGATAAGCACCTGTATCATATACTTTGTTTCAAACATCGTTAATCACAGCCTGTGAGACATGAAAAAACATGAAAAATGCACAGTGTTATCGATCGTTGATGTTTTGACGTCAGACGTGACAAATAAATATCTAGGAAAACCAGCATGATGAAGTCCAACTTTGAAGGTAACACTGAAATAGTCCGTTACTGGAACAATATATCTGTAAATTTTAGTTCTACTTGTGCGAAAAACTGTAAAACATGTTGATTTGTTAAAAATCTCAATGAAAGCTCACCTTTTCTTCTCCGTGCTCCTGACGCATCTTGTGATCGACTGGATAGGCTGATGATTTCAAAAACTGACAGGCAGATACCACAAAGCATCTGGAAAAGTTGTTGAATGGAAGTAGTGGCATAACTTCAGAATGAAACTAAGATGCTTCAAAGAAATACGTTTCGCCTTCAATCCAAGCTTGTCTCAGGTGCATGAATACCTACAGTACGAATGTGTACTACTTCCGACATTCGAACATTTTAGTTATTATCTCGAAATGAAAGTGAAAACAGTAAACTCACGCAAAATTGCATGTAACGTCAAGGCGCTGGAAATATTCTTTCACACGGCATAAGATGTAAAAGCACTCGCCTGCCTTCCAAAGCAATCGTTCTCATGGTAGACAGCCAGACCTCTCGATCGTCTACAGTCGGAGCCATGTACAATTCAATGCCTAAAACTTATTATCGATACTAATCGGCGGGAAAACATCTGATATATCGAAAGTAGATGGAGTAGTGACTATTGATCGAGCTTTCTGATGCGGAGAAGACTGAATCGATATTCATGTTTTGCACGTGCGCGATCCGCCTTCCAACTAGAGATATAACACGTTTATCTATTTGTGTTTTCAGAAAGTCAACTATTTTCCAAATATGATCTGCCGAATCGAAAATGTGTTTGGAACCCTTACCTTTACTGTACAAATTGACCCTGTAGAGAGGCATGTAATTTTCCCAGCATACGGCAGCTCCGATTTTGCCAAGAGGTGTTTCAAAGACCTAGAAAAACAGAGCAATAAGACGGATTATTTTAACTGAAAAGAGTTGGAAAAAGTTGTGGAAAAGTAGCATCTTTCGTATACATCCGTTCACAGAGGGAAGTACTGCAGGTTTGCCGTTCGCACATCCTGTCGCCGAGGTTAACATGAGTACTGCCATAGTCTAGTGTTTATCTTTTCGGTTTCTCGAAGTTTTCATCAAAATACTGTATACCGCATATCGCGGAAACAGAGAATAAATTATACGTTTCGGAGACTCTCGTACCGGCATGGTGGATCCGTCGCCGTTGCCCCAAATGCATCTCTCCATGGCTGTTGGGAGGAGTTTACGATGTTTTCCCAGATATCCATCTGGCGAATAGAAGAATACCTGTAGAAACGCAAATATAAACTTCATTCGCTCAGCGTTATGCCCATAGTTCTCTTCTTTCTAGACCATCACATTGCACGCTGCAATGTTTGTCTACGCATGAAAATTTGGAGGTACAGATCGAAACCCGTCTTTTGCTTTTCTTTTTGCACATGCTTCTGAGAGCGAGAAAAAGGGGAAAACTTTAGCGACAGAATAAGTTCTGGTCAGCATTTTACCAGCTCGGCGTCGACTCGATAGTTGTACTCTGCAGCGATTACGCTCGGCAAAATGTTTCTCCCAGTAATGTAGAAAGGCGCATGTTTCACGAGATGCAAAGCTAGAACTGCCTTTTATTTTTATATTTCTGCAGTACCTGCTAATACGAAAACTAACCGAGCAATAGAGTGTGCCACCTTCTTTCTCTATAACTCCAATAACGAGATGCACGCTGTTTTTCTCTGCAATTTGTGCCAGCTGGTTCGATTCTGGGCCTCTTTCTTCGATAGCGCCATCGTAGTATCTGAAAGTAAGTAAATTGTGCAGAGGACCTAATATTAGTTGTAGTTTGAACTCGACAAACGTATTGATATACGAACTGCAATCGAAAAGCAAAGGGATCAAACTACAAATTAGGCAAAAAACATAGTGTTCGGATAAGAGCTAGCCCAAGAAAGGAAGTGCATCATATAAGACGGGGCTCAGACGGTACATGCTAGTGTGATATGCTCTATTCGTTGCTTGATCGCGATGGCTTCTCTCCATGAATAATATTCATGAACGAATAATAATCTGCGTACATATTATGTACGCAGATCAAACTACAACTTACAACGCAATTTCATTAACTAGACAGAAAGATTAATAAAGTAAAAATGTAGAAAGTTATGTCTTACTTCTTGAACTCGTCCCGTCCCCCCGCAGTCCGCGTTCCCAGCACTACCCCGAAGTCGCTCCATTTCGGATAACCACCCACGAAGGCTTCTGGAAAGTTCGGCCAATTACTTGGTGTGCTAACTTGTTATGGGGAACGTGAAAGACACGTCAAAAAAATTTGTTGCCGTCAGTAATTTGACAATCACATGTTTTCTCCAAAAAATCTCAATTACATCAGATAGTTACGCCATCAAAATAATGGAATGACCACTATTGGTTGATACTACTACGTGTGCGCGAACTGATTATTGTTGCGAATAGGAATTATTCGCAATTACTGTATGTCGTTTACGCTCGTGTACGCTGTTTACAGCGAAGCGCGCAGCTTGCAAATTCCCTATCACGCCCCGATCACTCGCTCCGTTTAGTCATCACTCTTGCATGATGCAAGGACCGGAGGATGTCGATCGTATCCAGAACCGTAAAACGTACAATACATATGAAATCATAGAATAAACCCGTAGCGCTCTAATCGTACTAAATCGCGTAATTCTCTGTTATCAGTTATTCGTATTGAGATCGTAATGGACGGGTGGCAGTCTAATCGTATTTTAAGTTCATATATTGCGGGTTGATTTGAGTCCCAACATTCTCAGCGTTTACCTCCCATCTTCGGGTATTCTAATTCCTTTGAGTCTTTCTCATTCCTCTCCCCATTGCATATATCTTTCTTACGTTGTTATGTGTTTGCCTTAAACGGATAAACCAATATATAATTACTTGTTCGTGTTTGAGAATTCTGCTGTGTTAAGCAACAATGTTTCTCTCTCTGAATTAATCGTGTCGTAACATCATATTATGCTTACGGAGTCGTGGAACAGGGTCGGAACACAACATTGATTAAAAGGTTAACATATCTAAACAATCCGCGTGGCAGTAACTCGTAGACCTAGAATAGGCAATATTATCACCTTTGCGACATGGTGCATCGGCCGGACGGCCCAGCCGCATCGTGTTATTTTTCGTCAACCGTTACGGAATTTTGTAAATCGTATAACCCTCATGAGAAACCGTGTTCCAAGCGTTTTATCTTAGCGAACTTGCTGCGATCGGTAAGACCATTACAGAGAATGGTGTCCGGGATTGGTACTCGGCAAAAATCGTGATATCATGTAATTATTAACGTATATAACATTGGGGACTCCCAGGAATTTAACTACATCGTAGCAATATCTGCTTTACCGTTAGTTTCATTCCCTTAAGGAACGAGGTTGATCGCTCGTCAGACCCGTGTCATTACGTTTTCTCCCAGCAGACGGGACCCACGTAGCCAGGAGGCGCGGTCTGCTATGCAGCGGGGTACTTGTATAAAGGCGGGGAAGGGCGCTCGCACTAAAAGAAAATCAGTCCTTTACGGATCAGGCAATAGAGTCTTAGCACGTGAGCCTTCCAACAGCCCCCGATGGGTCCGTAATAGTAGCAGCAAATAGCGAAGATAATCGTGACCGTCGATTTTCTCACGTACAAAGGCGACACAGTATTATTTCATTGTATGCACACTCGTTAATTATTCATCGTTCCGTACTAAACGTATTTTGACACCTCCGTCCACGTAAAAAAAATCGTTTCTCAAATAGTCAATCCATCTACATCTCGTAAATACCTTAATTAACGTCACCGTTGTATACACAACACGTTTGGATCGTACGTCTGTTCATACCTATGTCTCGACAGCTAAACCGTAACTGATTAAACGTAGAAGATTCAGAATGAGCGCGAGGATTTCCGGAACTTATTTTATTGTACGATCATTATTGAATCGTAACGTAGTCATCTTCCCATGTTTATCTTATGAATCAACTGTTCTAGAAAAGTCATATCAAAGACGTATTCGTGTTCTCACCTTCTAGAGAGGAACCAGTACCTCGTATTGAACGTCACCAACCGACTAATTCGTACAATGAAGGAACATTCATTTCTGTGAGAACAACTTTGTCGCCAATCATCGCACGAGGCGAGCCGCCAGCCTACTCCCAGGACGAAGAATGTGAACAAACTGTCGTTTCGCCAAAACCGCAAGTCACCAATGAAGGAACAAAGGCGAGCGGAACTTCAGTGAAATCAGTACAGGTATTATGTTTTAATTATGCCTTCTCATATTTTGTTCGCATTTCTTATCTGTACTCCTAAATCGTAGCCTAATCTTTTTCATTCGTAAATTTGAGACCACCAAATTCAACCATTTGTGTTTACCGTAAAGGCGAACCACATCGTGGAATAATCATCTATTCATCTTGATCTAGTAAAAGGAACATGATCAGAGGAGACTATGTGATGTCCTTTTTAATCTCACTTCTATCAAACTGAGACGATTCAGTTATGATAGTATACTCGTACTTATTCCGTTCATATAGTATTCGTAACAGCTATCCGTATCATTCGCTCATTTTAGAAGTTGTAAATCGTAAAAACAACTTATTTACAACCGCCACTATCTTATTATTCTCAGTCGTCAATATCTTAACGTCACTATTTTCCGGTCCCGTGATCTCAATAGTTCCAACGTGGTCCATCACGTAAGATTTCATACAAACCATGCATAATTCACGAAACTGGTCCTCAGTTGACTCAACACTGTTTCATGCAGATCATACTTACAATCGTGACTATTCATTAGATATTAGCGAACAAATCGGAAGGTCCGCTAGATGTAAATTCTAAGTCAAATCATGAAACAAAACGTACCGACTTGTATAATGCGTTCAACACGAACATGCTCGTAAAAACTTTAGAATCACGTTCAAGAACTGAAAACGTTTGAATATCGTACTGAATACCAGAAAGCTAACGTAACAAGAAGTCCCAAGTTCCATGAAAATCCGCCGTCGCTTACTATGTACCGAACTTCGACAAAAGCGTTGCGGCCAATGTACCACCCATAGCGGAACCAACCGCCGCTCGGGCATATGGTCAACTACAAGGACAAGTGGCATGAGCTGAAGCAAGAAGGGATCAGTCAACGCACCACATTACAAGGAGCGGCCAGAAATTGATTGAATGGAGGTATGCTTACTATTTTGTCGTTGTCCCTAACTCGTATCATATCGAAGCCGCTGAAACTTTTGCTTAATCGTATGTATTCATAATGTACCGTTTCAATTCGTAAAAATGCAAGCGATTCTACCTTAATAAGTTTCATTCGTTTATTAACGTTTTTGAACGATCCGATACGTATCGTATCAATCGGAATATGATCTGGAAATCATCATTTCAATGTCAAACGTATTTACTAGTTACTACCAGTAGATATTGATTGACCACCATTAGAGAGAGCGTAGCGAAACGTTAGAAGACTTTTATTTTCAAAATCATCTAAATTCGCCAAGGGAAGATCCTTTAGTAACCATAATTGATCTACCTACATGACCGTTATTCCCATGAGAGAATGAATCTTAGTAAAACCGTTCAACCATACCGTATCAACTTCTGCATCGACCATTGAGTATACCGATTTTTAATACATGCCAAAAATCAGCTCAAATTCGTAACTAATTCACTTCTTTCTAACAGCTTCTGACTTCAGCTTCTGACTGAAAGGTTTTGACAGCAATTATCGTTGATTTATTCAATCACAAAACACTATAATTCGTAGAAAACGCATCGAAATCCGTATTCGTACCACATCGTATTCCAATCTCAGGCGTATCGTAACGATCTTACGTAAATCCATGCGTTTCATACGTATTAGGTTACTACGCTTCCTTACGATCTTACGAACGAGTGCTCAATTACGCATGATGCGAACCACAAGCAATTCACGAGAAATGGAGTACTATTTGTCGTACACATCCTTCACCTGAAATAGTGAAACGATGAACGTGTTCCTGGAGTTGAGTAGTAGTTCGTAAAGTATTAACGTAAAATTCTCAGTAATATCAACTTCTATCTGTGTCACAAAGTCGTGAATGAACTATTCGTATAGATCGTGATATGTAACCAACGTTTTCAAAAGTATTCTTACATAGGCTTACAGTAACGTATTCCCCATAATTGAATTGCACCAGTCAACTAGAATTTCGTATAAATCCGTGCAAGCGCTTAGAAATCGTATCAACTTTGACCGAGAAGCTAGTGTTTTCGAGTGAGCACGTACAGCAGCTAGCAGCTATGAAGAAATGGTGGACAGGACAGCCGTGAATTTCAACGAAGACAGCAATCTGAACGGGACTCCGTCAGGAGATGTATGAATGCAGAAAAGAAGAAAGAAACTGCGGCATGTGATGTTATCTTTTCATTTTCTGTACTTTTATTCCTATCCTTTGTCACTTTTAAGCTTTGTTTGTACATTTAACTGATATGTCTAGCTACCCAATTTGAAAGTTAGAGCGCATAACCGTACAAAAACATTACCAGCTTACATCAACGTTTCGTAACACACAATCGTGAAAGGCGGCAATAGGGTCAAACGTATATAACGTTCTTTTGAGATGCTTCCCACGATTTCATCGCGGAGGTCTGTCTTCGGACAGACTCATTACTTCTCAAATGTCCCCCCCCCCCCCCTCCGCCGAGGTTTTCACTTTTTCGGTGGGGGAGTGTTGCGAATAGGAATTATTCGCAATTACTGTATGTCGTTTACGCTCGTGTACGCTGTTTACAGCGAAGCGCGCAGCTTGCAAATTCCCTATCACGCCCCGATCACTCGCTCCGTTTAGTCATCACTCTTGCATGATGCAAGGACCGGAGGATGTCGATCGTATCCAGAACCGTAAAACGTACAATACATATGAAATCATAGAATAAACCCGTAGCGCTCTAATCGTACTAAATCGCGTAATTCTCTGTTATCAGTTATTCGTATTGAGATCGTAATGGACGGGTGGCAGTCTAATCGTATTTTAAGTTCATATATTGCAGGTTGATTTGAGTCCCAACATTCTCAGCGTTTACCTCCCATCTTCGGGTATTCTAATTCCTTTGAGTCTTTCTCATTCCTCTCCCCATTGCATATATCTTTCTTACGTTGTTATGTGTTTGCCTTAAACGGATAAACCAATATATAATTACTTGTTCGTGTTTGAGAATTCTGCTGTGTTAAGCAACAATGTTTCTCTCTCTGAATTAATCGTGTCGTAACATCATATTATGCTTACGGAGTCGTGGAACAGGGTCGGAACACAACATTGATTAAAAGGTTAACATATCTAAACAATCCGCGTGGCAGTAACTCGTAGACCTAGAATAGGCAATATTATCACCTTTGCGACAATTATAGAAAAGTCTTAGCTGCAGTCGGATCCTACTAAACACCATTAAGCACGAAGTTCGACCAACAAGCGACGAGAGCAAACTTCAAAAACAACAGGATAGCTTGAGATACACCGTATTAGCCAGATTTGGGAATAGCGGACTCTATATAGTTTGTTCCACCCACTTATAACCCTTTACAGTAATCTGCGCAAACTTCCAGAGCAAAGTTTGGTATATTGGTGTTTTTGAATTTCCTTCAAATTTTGGTAGTGTCTTCTGTACGTTTGCTACTACAAACTCTGTGAGTTTGAAACCAGAAGTAATGCATTATTCGATAGAAAAAGCCTCCTGAATCTTTGACGGATTACTGTAGAAGGACACCGATTCGTGAAACAGAGTATACACAAAACATCAATTTGAACAAGTTCTTTACCAGGAAAGAGAACTAGTTTCGCTCCCTTTGCACCAGCTTCTTCCACGTATTTCTGGACCTTGTCGATAGTTGCTGGGGTGTCATACAAGATGGATCCGGCTTGAACTATGGCTATCGACATGGTTTGAGTTCTGGGAAATAAAATAAACTGAAATAAGATAAAACGGTAAAATGACAGGATACTATGTGTACAATAAGAAAATGAGTGAAGTCGAGTGCAGAGAAACTTTAGCAGGCTCCATTGAGAGACTTAAAGCAGGACGATTATATGGACCAATCCCGTGTCAACGGTCCTTTAAAGCAGGACGATTATGTGGACCAATCCCGTGTCAACGGTCCTTTAAACTGCAATTGAAAATATATTGCAGTTCAAAGGGCTAAAGCGTTGCGATTGGACCATATAGTCGTCCTTATTTAACTTTAGAAGGTTACTTCTCGAGTTCGTTTGCAATGAAAAAGAACCAACCCGCAGATGGCAAGATTAAAAATTGACATTAAATGAAAACTACTCGAACAAAAACTAATCGAAAGTGATCGTCTCACGTTTATAATATTCGCCAGAAAATTGTATGAACAACTGTTGTTTTGCTTGAAAAGAGAATTACTATATAAGAACAAAATGGAATGTTCAGAATAACGTGGAAAACACGTGACACGTGACGAACTCGCCACGTTTTAGTGGTTGGGTACTCGACTAGCATTATATAACAAACGAATAGTGTGTACGTGACATTCAGAACTATTTCTTTATCATCCCAATTAATCACTAATCAATTTTTGATGACAATTGAACAGGTTGCACTGATAGACCAATGATGAACAGTTGAACCTTTGTGTGACAATCTAACCTACCCACATGCAACTGTGAAAACGGTTTCAGATAACAAAAGGGTGTTTTTTTTTGGAAAATCAACGGTTACCTGAAATGTATTGCGAGTCCGGTAATATTACCTGTAAAACTGTTGTGGGAACGGTGGTTGAGTGCCGTCTATTACTGCCAGTCGCAGTTACCAGAAATTGTTTTTTAATGTAGCATTCTTCGTCAATTTTTACCTCTAGCGGTGTCAACTATGTTCTTCCCGCTTTAGAATTATATGGTACTGTGTAACATGTTCGGTTCGATAGACACGGTGTATTACTTTTATTTTCTCGGACACAAATACAAATCGTGTTCTCAATTTCAGAATCTCTAGTCGAAACAGGTACTTCAAAACTTAAAAAAGTACATATTTATTAAGAACTGAGATTTCATAGCAACCCGACAACACGAAAACAATAATGTATCATTTCATGCGATATTCTGCTCATTTGAAACTATTATAAAGCCTATACATTATACAATTGAATGTAATTTATTCGAAGTTCCAAATCTACTTTGGCAGCTGGAACGAAACGTTTTGGAGTACGTCGCGCACGGTCTGCGCTGCACGCGATTCGCAACCATTCGGAGAGGAAATCCCAGCCAGATATTCGGCAAAAGAATCCGAAGTCGTCCAGGGGACTGCTAAAAAATACACAATTTTTTTCAAATTTCAGTTCAAATTTTCTCCGGTCTGATGATTCCTCAAAAGCGTGTTCGCTCAGACACAAAGAGACAATAGTTTTTTATTGGAATTTTCATCCCTCAAACCTATACAGCAGTCAAGAACAATCGCTTCAAAATTTGCACTCTCAAACTCGACGAATCATGGTACAACACTGATGGCCCAAAACCACACTTTTTTTTTGAATATCCTGACTTCCTAATAGACTTTGCAGTCGAAACACATAAGAATTTACTCACTAATCTGGGCTTTTTGAAGGGCCGATGTAGCAGCATGCGACCAGTGATCCATCACCGAAGCCGTGTCTTGAAGCAGCCGATCGTCTGAAAAAGAAATACTGAACCATGGAAAAAGTGAAAGCACGACTATATTATCAGTCTTGAAACTTTATTTGGGAGGTAAGGATATGTAAACGTTCTATTCGGTTGAGCTTTTCACATGCTTATACCTAAAAAAAACCTGCATAAAAATTCAGAAAACCTATGAAAACGCCTTTTGTGGATAAGGGGTTCGTTTTTGAAGAATGGTTGGACTCTACTCCATTACTAGTTTGTGGGATTATACCTTCGGTCTCGCGACTGCGCAATGTTTCACAGTTGGCCTGCAGTCGATCCATGGTTGTCTTCATGGCATCCTGTTCATTTTCGGCGACCGCAATCGCCCGTCGCAACAGACGCAGCTGCGATTCGCGCTCTGAAACAATGGCTTGCAGTCATCTTTGAACCAAAACCTGACATCTCGTCAAAAAAGTTTGGTGATAACCAAAAAACTCTTTCCACAAAAACATAACATAGTTTCACAGACATGTGAAATCAAACTGGAGTCATTAATCGAGTCGAACTCAAAACCAGAAACTTCGAATTTCAATACGATCGTCAACTGACAATACAAATGTTCGTGTTGTTGGTCGAATGTGCGAGCGTATTTATATTCCAAAACCGTGATCTCACCCACCTCTATTATAATTTATGAATTCTTTGCTGAAGATGGGAATATCCGAATCGGGAAGCGTCGGCATAACATATTCCATTTCAGTTGTGACCTGCTGGAAAACATTTGTATAGTTGACTGATAGTTGACAGTGCACCAAACACAGTTACAACTTACATAGGTTCCCCTGAAACCCAACATAATAACCAATATAAGCGACTTTCAGGGTCGTGCCAAGGGCCTCCGAATCGAAAATCTAATTAGACGATATACATCCATGGTCGTTATTGGAAGTTGGAAAGCACTAGCACGCATCGTTACAGTTGAAAACCAATATTGTCATTGCTAAACTTAAACATTTTTTACCACGCTTACCAACCCTAATAAGACGGTGTTTACTTCACAGATCTTGACTATAGTACTATAGAAAGCAAACAATTTAATATGGATTGCGATAACCTACCCCCTTTCGGCCCTTTTTCGGACTCTTAGGTACTCCACTGTCAGCTTCGCTCATGTTGAGCACGAGCTTCTCAATGAAAGAGTCCGACTCGAGCCCCATCTTCCGGCACTTCTTCCGTTGGCGCATGATCATCTCCTTCTTCTCTACAAAAATGTAAATGAGCCTCAGTATGTAAAATTTACCACAAATTAGCTAGCGGAATACAAGTAATGATCAAACTCATGAAGCAATGTGCAACTGCTTTTGGAATTCAAACAACGAAAATTAGCCACTATAAACTTATGAGATCAAATTTGACAAGTCTGCATCGGAAATTACGAATTTTTTTTTCACAAAACACTTCTACAGAACCATTCTCCGATAATATATAAATCTACCCGTCGTTGATGTCATCTCGAAATACGGTTCAGACTTCAGACACACCAAGATTGAATAAAAATGAATAATAACTCACGAATGAACTCCGCGTAGCTGTCCGTTTTCTGATAAGCCGCCATGGCTTGTTGGTATTCGGTTCTCTCTCGGTTAGCAATTTCCATGTAAACCTGAATAAATGACAGTGAGAAGATTTATCTAATTCCAAATAACGTAGTGCCACAAAAAACTATGTGCGCCCGAAAACTACAAACTATATTCTGAGTCTTGATTGTTTCGAATAATGTGAACAAGTATTACGACATTCGCATTCATTCGAGCATTACATAACAACAGAGCATTCGATAGTCCACCATGAAGTCTTCTATGAAGGAAAGGGACCAAGATCTTACGAGAAACTGCTGCTACAAAGATCTGTGATATGTATGATGATCACCGCCTCGTAACGAAGCGAAGTGAATGAATAAATATGTAAAAATTACGAGACAAATGAGTGATTTTATATGTACTGTTTACGTTCGATAGAAAAGAAGCCTTATACACTCTTCATCATACACAGGTTGAATTTTCTAGGACAAATGTTTTATTCAACCAGACCGATTCTCCTTCTTCTTCAGACCGAGTAGAGTGAGCGATTTTTGGAAGTAGCTTATGTAAAAAAAAGAAGGTCGTTTAGCGAGTAAAACAAATGAGCAAAGACCGCTATGTACTATGTACACTAATGAGATCAGAAAGTTCAAACTATTTCTCCTTAGAAATATAAATCTGCACCCACTTCGCGTTGTTCTGGTCCGAGAGCCTGCCATTCGGCGGCCAGTGCAACGTTGATACTCTTCTGATCACATCCCTGCTTCACTGTACCGTAACTGGCACGACGAGAACTGAATGTAAAGTGTTAAACAGGGACGACGAACAACTTCAACAATGATCACCGTTACTTCTGAAAACCTCATCTCCCACCAAATTTTGTAGTTTGACTACCAGGAAAGAGCACCTGATTTTCAATCAATTTTCGAGAACAAAAGTCGGCTCATGTATGAAGTGTGAGACACCAAGATAGAAATGAATACTAACAGCAAAAATCTTATTTCATTTTGTCAATATCGAAGCAAGAGTTTGAGACTAAAATATACGTTCTGGATTAAAAAAATGGTTTTGGGTTAGATAACTTTCCATGTCCTCTAGAAAAAGAAAAAGAAAGTAAAAAGGAGAAAAGTAAAAAGTAAGCAAAAGTAAAAAAGTCTATAGGATACTGGGGTTTCTGTGCATGCACATAGCGTATTATACGAGTTTTTGATGAAAGCGATGAGACATGTCAGAATGAATCATTAGTTACGGTTGAAATTACTATAAGGGAAATATGTTACCTTAGAAAATGAACATAGGCGGAGCGTGGTTTTCGCGGCGCCTCGGGATCCTCCAGTTTCGTCCAACGCCGTCCTCCGGCTGCACCGGCTTTCTGGTCAACCTGAACACCACGTTACATTCATACACGAGTGAGGTCCGACTATTCGACAAAAAGTAGTCCGTCTGCTGAAAGTCAGTTCGTTTTTTTTTCAAATTTTGCTGACTATTCGGGCAACTTTACTGAACTATGATTACTTAAACTTATTCTTTCACTAATTTACATATAAGTTCGTTCACTACAGTGAAAGTTTCTGTTTGAAAACAAGGATTCCTAGACTAATGCTATACGCGAAAGAAGTGCACCAACTATAGACTTACCGTCTTACCTAGAAGCGAAATGATTAATTGGACTATAAAAAAAAGACCACATCATCATTGCCAGTATATACTGACAAATAGAAAAATACAACAATGTATAACTAAAAATAACAGGAAAGATTGTACTCTTACACTTTGCTTGGATTTGTAACGTCGTCTGGTGTTTGAGCTAGTTTGGGGCGCGTCGTTTGGTCCATCTGATGTCGGCGGCGACATCTGATCGTCCGAATCAACCTGGAGACGACAATAAACAAAGTGAACAGCAATATAATATAATGGCGAAAAAACTTGGATTGGAAAAAATTAATTAAAATTTGACCGTGTCTGCGTACGACTATGACTGCGTACACAATTTCAGAAAGGACGCCTGGCGAATGGCTGTCAATAACGACTCACTTTCGGAAAATCGGTACTTTGGGACAATTGGGCTCAAATACAGACAGAGTTCATACCTTTTATAATGGTAAACTCGAGTTATGTGCATAGAGTTTCGTATTCGTACCCCGGCGGCAACGTGTACATTGAGAAAACGTATGAAACTTCAAGGTACGAAAACTATGCTACTTTTGATTTCTTTCAATTGAAAAATATTTCAGTTTTTCGATTACGTTGTATAAACGTTGAAAATTTTGTAAAACAGAAACGCGGGAATTTCGTAAAATTCAAAAACAAGTTTCTAGGTTAAAGTTTCTGCCAGGACTGTCAATAAGTGCGTCAGAGTTAGCGCTCTAGTCTTAGCTGCAGCAAGGATAAGGTTAGGATTTGTTGAGTAATAATTTATTAAAGCATGCAGATACATCAACAACAATGCAGCTTTTTTAAACTAGGAATCTAGAAAGTATCATGACATACTGAAACGAACACAGATCGGTGAAGTAAACAACATTTCGTTTGCTTACATTTCTTTTATTTCAAGAGTACCCACCTTATCTACAACATCCTTGTCAATGATCTCATCTGGGTTCGATCCGCGCTCATCCATTTTACTGAAAAAATTAAACATTGTTGCATTCATTAAACGCTGCGAAATTGTGTGAAATAGAGAACAAGTTGAAAACTGATTTTATTGGGATGCGTGACTACACTGCAAATAAAAACCAATACTACGCTTGAAAACATGAAAATAAGTAAAATAACGAAACACATTTCCATTCGTAGAAATAGATTAGATTTAATCTGAAAATTCATTTCATAACTCAACACGAGATCATTTCGCAAAACATACTAAAACAGGTTACATGTGAGTTTAATGAAGTTCCCTCTTTAGGCATTGAATATATAGACACAACACAATTCAACTATCAATCCAGACAGCACAACCAACTTTCATGCGAGGTTAATCAGCTATAAACAAAAGAACCTGAACATTATTCGGAAATTCGACAAACTAAATGTAAAACCTGTAAATATCAAGTAAGCGATTGGAATTTGGAATAAGTAACTGATTGTGAAACGTAACAAAATGCCAATCTGAGCAAAAACTACCGGGTCACTTCACTAAATAGTGCCAGAGGCTAATGAAAAGGACGATAATTAGTAATCTACTCGTAGTATATGTTATCTAGATATCAACTAATTGTCCCAGTCCATATCGTCATCGGCTGCAACAACCTGAGTATCAGAACGAGACGGCGACTGGCTGGTAACAGGTTGAGTCGACTGGGTTGGCACCAAGTGATTGTCCTTAGCCCTCGTACCAGCTAGCACCTGAAAGTAAAATATTATCTATCAATTATTGACTGATATTCTCGAAATTGAGCAGAATAATTCAACTCACTTTTGGTTTAGTACCGTTGTTACACTGTTGAATGGCTTTTTTTTCACTATATTTTCACGAATAACAGCGACTGCTAATTCAGCGTTTAACCAAAACCAACATATCGGAAGTCATGTCTAATAGGGTTGTTAATCGAGTTCAAAATTTCGAGTTTTCGAGTTTTGGGAAATTTCGAGTTTTCGAGTTTTCGAGTTTGGCGAAATTTCGAGTTGTCGAGTTTTGGAAAATTTCGAGTTTTCGAGTTTTGAGAAATTTCGAGTTTTCGAGTTTCGAGTTCGACTCAACTCGAAAATTTTCGAGTTTTTTCGAGTCGAGTCGAGTTTCGAGTTCGAGTTTAACAACCCTAATGTCTAACCTCTCTGGACATCTCGTAAAACTGGTTGGGATGAGTGATCAGCTGACCGAGGGCCCCCTCCTCCATCTTGTGCGAATATTCGAAGAAGCGGCTACACGCCTTATCGGGTGCATTTGCCTTGGCCGAGGTCATAACCTGGAATGTTGAAAAGTAGAATAACTTGAGAAGTAAAACATATACATGAAGAAATAAAACATATTTTCCCTTATTCGACTTTATAACCAACTCCCTTATTCGACTTTATAACCAAACATGTACATGAAAAAATAAAACATATTTTCCCTTATTCGACTTTATAACCAAAAAAAAACAATTGGACCAAGAACCCGTGTTTTGATTAAAACATAAACCCGTGTTTTGATTAAAACACTTTATAGATATGAATCATAATTTGATAATTTTCCACCATTAACAGAAAGGGAGCACGTTTGTTTAGGTTCATGGCTAATTGGATTTGGAAAGTACTCCTGCAGTATGCTTGCAAACGATGTCCTACCGTATTGACTTGTTCCTTATTGAGACCATCCTTTTCCAGCCGTTGGGCCAAGAGAGCATGATCGGTGTGTTTAAACGGACAACCTAAAAAGGTGGTAAGCTAAAAAACTACTTGAAAATGAAAGAACACAATAAAAACATATTTTTTTCGTATAAAAAGTGCTACAATGCGAATATCGAACATATGGCTCGATTTTCCGCTTTCCCAAATCCAGTCTATAACGTGTATGTCACTACTGAAATTACAATCTAGCTATTTTCAATACGCGACTAGTAAAATTTCGAAATATAATAACCAGCCGCTACCGTACCATGACAGTCTCCAGCCGCAGGGGGGTTGCTGAGGATGATGGTGGAACAAGGGAAGGCCGGATACGCAGACCGGCGACCCTCCTTTCCGTACATGTGCCGGATGTTGTACGTGTACTGTTTCTCGAACTGCAAACAATATTTGTAGTAACCGTACTACTGAAACTACAATTGACATATTTAAAAAAACATTTGGGAAAATTCGTGAACCATCTCTGGACTTTGGACAATAGTCCGACCTCACCGATACGTGGGTATTATTCTGCCTAAACATTAAACTACAAAGATATACCCGTTGGGTATTCAAAACCATTTCTTTCACTGTATGAAACCGTCATATTTCGGATTCCTGCTAGGTACCAGTTTTCAGACTTTCCCGGATCAGCGCTCAGATGTCAATAGTACGAGTGTGGAAACTTACAACAAACAATGGACTAAAATGACACTTTCTCATTATCACCAAAAACTTACCTTGTCTGAGTCTATCTTTTTGGTAAACTCTTCTCGCATAAACATGATAGCTTCCTCCAAAGAGAGGCCGATGGCTTTCAGGAACAAACCGTACTGCCTGCAATCGAAGACAAAACTGTGAACACTATTTTTTTACTATTTGACCGTTTCGAACTATATTTTTGCATGCCCTCATTTGTTCGTACAAAGATGGCATTCGGAACTGGTACATTTCGAAAAAAACGCAAATAACAATGAGACTATGTTTTATACATCCTAGCTCCAAATTCAGCCACCTATTCTACGCTCTTGCATGAGGGTTCATGCAATGTTTCACCAATTATATCCATTAACCCATGTTGACTAATCAACACTCAAACCAATAAAATCCCCACCTTCTGGCTCCATGACGCATGTGGTGATCGGCGCGAAGACGATGGTGGATCTGCTTCATGCACGGAGGGAAAGAGGCATTACATAGCTAAACGATTAGATGTATATATTTTTTCGCAAAATAATTCCAATTTTCCAATTGAAATTCATAAATTTCCAGTTCTAATCTATTCCTTCAAATTAACTGTGATGTATACCTTATTTTATTGGAAAATATATAGAAATTGCTGGTTTCGGACTCATTTGGAATACGTTTTCTGTTATTAAACTATTATTTTAGTTTAAAGTTACATGGGAAATTGTTTGTATATTCATTTCGGAACTTCAACCTCAACCAGCGGTTTTAACCCGCGCGCCGTAGCAATCTTGAAATTTGGTTGTGCGCCGTGCAAATCTTTGAAATTGAAATTAGGATGCTTTTCCCCCGTTTCGGTCGACTTTTCTACCATTTCGCAAGATATTTGCATATTCTTCGGGAATTCCCTGACTTCAACTCTAGTACCCGAAACGGTAGACTATATACCTGATCAATTTCGTGTCGTGTGATTCCGTCTCCCTTCTCCTTGCCGTCGTACTCTTTTCCACTATAGGCGTTGTTCGTCAAACGAGCCAGTCGCGGCAGAATTCGGCCTTCCTCTTCCAAAAGAGCCAGGTTGCGGAAAGAGCGCTGTAATTGTGAAAATTTTGAAAATGGATGAATAATTTTCATCGAACCCATGTCACGTTACGAGGCATACTATAATTATCGACTCCCCGCGAAGCGCAATCAGTATTTTTATTTGCATTTCACCTCCCGATCGTGGCTCGACAAAAACAGCTCAAATTATGTTAGCAAGTGAACATCTTCAATATATAATGATATCTCTTCCTACCTGAATGTAGCTTTATCCTGTATGTTAAAAAAAATTATATAAAGACAACGGACCGTCATTGCAGCGAGAATATTGGCTCTCAGTAGAGCGCAGACGATGGAAGATAGGTCAGAGAACGGCACAAACGCCATTCCTTCGTGAAGGAACACTTTTCGACGACGAACTAGATCAAGGGCATGAATGAAGTCAATCTAGAAGTGGTACGATACAAGTTATAGTAGTGTTATTTGTTTACAGAAGCATAGAAGAGAAAAAGAGCGGAAAGAGAGAAAGAGAGAGAGGGAGAGGGGGCGGGAGGAAAGATAGAGAAAGAGAAACGTGAGAGACTCATAACCATTGTTCCAAAGATCCAGAGCTAATCGAAACTGGTTAAAAAAAATTACCTTCCAGAAATCGGTAGAGGACACAGAACTCTCGGAAATACCACTGGCAGCGGAAAGTTCGGACACCAAGTTGTCGCGCTCTTGAGGAGAAACCTGGAGACTTTCTGGATTATTCTATTCTACCATTCAACATAAGGTTTTATGCAGCATTTAATCAACGTTCCTAGTAGCTGACTTTCCTGATCAGGTCGTCTCAGAAACCCGACTAATATACAAATCGGGTCTCATTCAATTGTTTACGTTGGGGAATTTCCCCAAGACAAGATAGCTGGCAATAAATTATGCTATTCAGCTTATTTTTATGAACGAAACTGAACAATTAGAAATGGAGAGAGTTCGCCAATACTCACCGTTTCCAAGTTGAGATCGTGCATGTTCAGAAATTTCTGTGTACTTTGTGTGGTCTCGTTTTGAAATCGGAACCTAGAAACAAAATTCATTGAAAAGCTGCAAAAGAACGGGGAAACTGGAACTTGCTCTTGTGAAATTTAAATTTTTAATGAAGAATTATAAGCGTTCACGTAATCTAATCAAAAAAACTAGTCTTCAGAAAAATCCGTTGTAGGTGGCTGAACTCACACGTCAGTCTCTAATGCTTTAAACGGAACCGGTTGACAGATTAAAATACGACCGACAATACCAAAATTGTCAAACATTCAGAAAAAAGACTTACTGACTGTTCAGTTGAGCGTGCAGTATGGCTAAAGTTTGTTCCTCAACTCACCTGAATAGATCCAGCTCTTGTTGGACGAACCATTTCGTCAGCTCAGGCGAACGACAAAAGGCCAGCCGCAAAATGAAATGGCCGATGACATCTCGCCGCCGCCATTTCGCGAGATCAGCGTTCGCACATTTTCCTGCGAATTGGAAGTATTGAAACATTTACAAGTACAACCTTGTCTAGGTAACCTAGGTTCGAAAATCTTTCCTAAGGAAAAAAAAACATGGGAAAGCGTTCTTATATCGCAGCTTTCTGGAAAAGGTACAATTTCTCAAGAAATGTACAAAATTCTAAGTACTTTGATTCAAAACGGATTTCTGTTCAAAGAATGATCGATTTGTGTAATTCCGACAGGCAGAGTTGTTAATCCTTTCCAGACAAACAATACAACAATCGTTTTTAGTAATACGGTTCCTCATCGTTTACATACTCTCTCGAAACATCAGAAGGCACCTAGTTGGCATCAGTCAAATCTCATATTGACGTTGGCGCATGTACCAATAAACATAACTACAGAACATTTCGTCTTTCTCGACATCAGACTCACAGCTGCTTGAATTATATAGATTCGTAAATACTGATAATGTTGATTTTACTACTGCTTCGTTGAACTAACCACAAGCAATAGGTAACAGTGATGTAAGCCCTTCAATCATTTTCGTTTTGTAGTCGGTACTGCCAAACGTAAATCGCTCCTTCAGATCTTCTACCTTCTGAAAAATAGGATCGTCCAGACAGAACAGTGATGATCTGCTATAAACAGAATAGGAGACCTACTTCGGTGGTTCTTATAGATCTGGCATCTGCTGAGTATGCCTCAAAAAGATAACTTTTTTTCATTTTCCCAAAAAGACCAAGTCTTGTGAGATATTATTAGATTGTTTCACTTTACGGTTATCAAACTAACCTTCAGAACCTTCAGCCGTTCCTGAGCAATTTCATCAAACTCCGAAATAGTAATATCTTCGATTGGAGGAACATTGTACATTTGCAAACTATGCTCAGACTTTACATCTCCAACGCATTCCGCCTGGAATGTATCAAAATCAATAAGGTAACGTCATTATATTGAGACCATCTTGTTATTCAGGACTAAAAAGTTACACTAGTACACAGTACAGTAGCACTCATTCAGATCAGCAACCAATAGAGATAAAGTAGAGCCAACCACACCAATTTGAATGTATTTACACGTGTTCGGTTTTTAACAGAAACCAAGATGAAAAATCGGATTTTTTTTCTCGGAAAACCAACGGAACTCACTTTAATTTGACGCGATCCATGGATCATTCGACTTCTGGCCGTACGCGGCGTTGCGGCTTCGAACTGCATACCTTAAACGTGAAAACTTGAAAATGTCGTTTTTAACTGGAAAATAAGTGGAAGTGGAACGTAACAAACAATTAAGACAGCTCTAATTATTAATCACGATGTTTAAAAAAAATTGAAGACTGATATCATTTTGAAACAAAAATATTCGCGGGCCTTTTTGGTTGAATAAGAGCGACGGGTCCCAGCACGCCATTCTGCAGACGGTGCCAAATCTGTACTCTTCTGAATCCACATCACAAATAATTGAAATTTTAAACGAATCTAATAAATATTTTTCAACATACTAGTCTTTATGTTATGTAATAGTTTTTATTAAACACAAAAATGTCTCTATTCATTCATTTATTTTAACTGACTGTTCCAGGTCATCGCTTGATGGCATCCTTCGGAAATGCTGCCGTGGATATTGACATGGTAAGTGTGAATAACAATTAGTTGGCTTTCGTATCGTACCCTTTATAGATACTCCCATTGTTATTAGTGAGTGAGAAGTAAATACATATAAGAGGTATGTAGTGGATGAAGTATAAGTGATTAGTGGAAACTAAGTCGCTGTCTTTAAGTAGAGATATAACAGTGTGCAAAGTTGTGTGTTTCCGAATAGTTCACGAAATTTGATTTTCAAAACCTGGCAATTACACCTGTAACTTCAATCCCTCATATTCTGGATCCGGGTTATCAAGCTAATCTGATAAAGTGACAATCATTGCCTACTCTGTTTCTAAGAGGTGGTCACATCGGTTTGATTTAGACCTCGGTAACTTTGGTGGATACATATATTCTTTAGTGAATGTTGTTTGTTGCAGCTCGAAAAAGAAATAGCAGCGAAGGAAGATGCACGCCGCACGGCACCGGCTGATCTTGCGGGGAATATTTCGGGAATGGGTGAGTTGTTTGATCAAACTTCATTAAAAAAATGGTATACTTCGCTCCAGACATTCGTAACTGAATCGGTTTGGGATGTAGTAGTATAATGAACATTCCCACTTTGTAGTAGCAAACTACATCTTGAAGTTTGCGTTTTTTCGCAAGGGTTCGTAAAACGTTCATGTCAAAACTGAGCTAAGAAGTTCTTACTGGCATAATGCTAAAGCTACAAAAATGTGAAGCAGTTTCTATTTAGTACTAAATTTTGTTGAGTGCCTTTGCACTTGCCAGGACCGTCACGATCGCCAGCGCCCCGTCGTGGTCCAATGCAGGAAGTGGATCTCGACACAGAACTGGATACTCTTGACGAACCAGTGTGGGACACAGTGGTAGGTTTTCATACTAAGATTATGGGATAGTATCAATTCGAGAAACATACCTAAAAGTACACTTATTTTGTACAAAAGATTTGAAGTTTTGACTTCTTTTTTTCTTTTATCATTACAATGAGAGAAGTTCAAAAGTAAGAATGCTTATATTTTGCCTGTCTCGGAGTCTCGATTGGTTAAAGTAGAAGTTGACCAAGTCTGTTTTAATCCAGAAACTCAAGCACTTAAGAAAACGATGAGAGCGACTTCGACTGCCTCTTACCGACCACAGTCCTAATGTACTCGGGAATTTGGGGAATGGGGGAAACAATCTCATTTGTCTTTCGCCTTTTTTAAAGTAATGATGTGTGTTGTGTACTTTTGAGCTTTTCAGAAACGTGATATGCGAACTGTTGGAGCCAAGTTTGGACACGTAATTCTACCAAAAGGAGATAAGGAACAGCTGCTGAAAGAGTGGGATCTTTGGGGACCACTATTCATCTGTGTCGGACTCTCCATGTATGTTATTTTTTCGTACAAATTCATCAGAGAGCTTGTTAAGCATTAGTATAAATTGTCTCAACAGTACTGTGTGAACTTGAACTCATTTTGTTTTATTCCGCCTCGTTCGACTTTTTTCATGATTCCATGCAAGTTGGCTTTTGACCATTCCCATACCGATGAAATTCTAAATGATGCATTACAGACAGGGATGAGTAATTATTTGTTCGTTTTTGTATAATATCATTATTATTTTTCAATTGTTACTTTTAGTCTTCTTCAACACAACAATGCGGATGGTTCAGCGCCACAGTTCACTCAAGTTTTCACGATTACCTTCTTCGGATCCGTGATTGTAACGGCTAATATCAAACTGTTGGGAGGACATATGTGAGTTTTGATGCTTTGCACTTGCAATGCTCTCAGTTCTCTCCAAAATGCTCTTTTTTAAATTTCACACTATATTATCACATTGTTTCAACTCAACGTCTACTTGCAACTTGCAAGATTGAGTGTAGTCGCCGTACCCTTATCGCGGAAGAAAAACGTCATTGTTTTATTTCAGTTCCTTCTTCCAATCTCTTTGTGTTATTGGCTACTGCCTGCTCCCTCCTCTCGTAGCCGCCCTTCTCTGCACAACTGTGTTCCATGGAAAGTTGTTCACCGTTCGACTTTTACTGACGGGCATTGGATTTTTGTGGTCCACATACGGTATGTTTTTTGGGACATGGGTTCACGATTGCGAACGATATCTAAAAGAATTGTTGAGAAAGGAGTGCTTATGCGTTGGTGTAACGTAGAGAACGCCTCAAAATCATCATTACATATCAGGCTATTATCGATAAGTTAATTATGATGGTGTTCCAGAACAGGAACACTTTGGTTGCTTTAGGTTATGGGGTAAATGTCATGATTTCAGTTTTGAGTCTGAGCAATCATTGTGGTGTTTTCAGCGGCTATGGGATTCTTGACCAGCTGCCAGCCTGAAAAACGACGCCTACTTGTGATATACCCGGTTTTCCTCTTCTACTTTGTTATTAGTTGGATGATTGTCTCTCATTCGTAGAGTGTTCTGTTTAAGTCATATTTGTCACATAACACATACTACCATATTCATAACCTTGTTTAACATGGGTTTGCCGGGTATCGCTGTACTTCTTTCGAGATAGAAATTGTGATATGCACATGTTCTCTTAGTATAGATCTATGATATTAGAATGGTTTTACGTTCATGGTTGAAAGTTATTTATACTCACAATGTCTTTAATGTACACATATTTATTGTCGTATCCGACATAGATCATAATATATTTTTGATATCAAGATTCGAGTTCGTATAAAGGAAAGGGATACGTGTATGGAATGCGATTCTGATACAGACACATGGAGAATGGAATTATAGAAAAGAAGTTATTTATAGAAAAGAAGTTATGTGCTTTAACCAAAACCAACAATATTCTGTATGAAGTCGCACCTGAAAAGCATTTAGATCGAACTACAAACAGATACTACAATTTAAAATAACACAGTTTTTGCATTGTTACGGTTTGTTGTGTTGTTAGTTTTGTTAAGAAAAACTCGAAAATTCTTGTTTCGAAACTCGAAATTTGTAAAATTCGGAAAACTCGAAAAAAATTTCGAGTCAAAAACAGTGTTAATTTACACAAAGTTAATTTGGTTTTTATTACATAGTTTCACCGTTCCTCTCGACATCGTGCATTTTTTTTTACTTTTCACTCTGAAATTGTTTGCAATTAAGTGGAAAGCTGTTAGCTGCCACGGGCGAAAAAAAAATGCAGCCGAAAAACTCGAAATTTTCCACTCGACTTACAACCCTAGTAGTTGAACACATTTCGTTCAAACAATCACGATCAAACAAACAAACAATCAAACAAACAATCTTGCCTTGCCTTGCGAAAACATGGAAATATATATCACTGTTCCGTTCGGACTGATGTTCTGTGTTTGTAGTTTGGTTCTACTGGGATAAAATGACAATTTGCAATGTCTGCTTTGAATGTCAAACTACAACATACTTGTGGTCATTACTTGGTAGATGCACAGAAAATTTTGAAAGGGCTTTCAAAGGTCCCAACCATGTATAATGATTACGGCATATAAGAGCAAAAACAGAAACCTTTGAAAGTTGTAAGTTCGTTCAAAGTAGCGCATTACCAAGTGAAATTAGAAAGTGGTAAATCAACCAGTTACTTTTTCAAGGTGCAATGGTTCATAGAGACTTTTTCTCGCCCAATTCGTCATGAAGTACAAAAGCTCTTTTGAACTTAAATTCCCGTAATCATTGGCGTTATAAGGTAGAACCAGGATACTAATCGTCTCGCTAATAGGCAAAACTTGTTACGTGCTTGACTAACTGCTAGTTAATGACATATCATTATTTATAGTCGCAGAAAGAGAAAGAAAGTCTCCCTCATTTAGTCATTGCATGATTTATTCCGGCCGTAATCTGAGTGCTCAGAAAACGGAAACCAATCTTGTTAGATTGGAATTGTGACATATTTAGATTTTGTATTCTGGGTCAGTTTCATACCCCAACAGCCCAACACCTCATGATAACCGCCCCTTGTAAACAAGCCCACACACTTTTTTCTTCTGCAAAGTCTACTTCATTTTCTAAGGTATTCGTATCCTACAATTAGCTAGTTTTGTAGCAATCGACCTCAATTCTACTAAGATTTGGGGCGGTAGCAACACCGGATAGGTTATAGGGTTCGCTCTTTCTAAAGCAAGCATGTACGGTGTATGTTTCCCTATCCCGCGGTATTTGTAGTTTGATCTTGTTGCTTTTTGGTCAAAGTTTGGAAAAGACAGCGTTTATCGAGATGAACGATTAATGGTTTTCCCTATAGTGAGCTCAGTGATCTTCTTGTTTCGTGTATTGTCTAGTAGGCGAGAGTATTTCTCTTGGATTCGCTCTTCTCAATGCTATGTTTTTCGTTCTCAGTATGTGTACTTTGATCCTGCTGTACACCGCCGTATTTCGATAAGAGCACAGTGCATTCAGTTCAAACTACAATCAATTCATTGTCATTCCCTACAACCGACGACAGATGATTTAAATAAGGACGATTATGTGGTCCATTCGTAACGGTTCAGTCCTTTAGACTGCAATACATTTTTCAATTGCAGTTTGAAGGCCAATTACACACGCAACCGGGTTGCATGCAACCAAAATGCAACCAGGTTGCATGTGTAAAGACAGTTTGGTTGCTTTCCAAATGCAACCGGGTTGCTTTCGGTTGCTTTTAAAATGCAACCAAAAGCAACCAAATTGCATTAAAAACCGGAAAATGTGAAAAAATTGAGTGTTTGGTTGCATTTGAAAAGCAACCAAAAGCAACCCGGTTGCATTTGGAGAGCAACCAAATTTTGTTTACACATGCAACCCGGTTGCATGTGTAAACCGCCCAGTTTAAAGAACCGTTGACACAAGACTGGTCCACATTATCGTCCTTCTTTAAATTGACGGAGGTATATTCCACTGAGCCCCAAGATTAGTTAGAGATTGCTACCAAACCGATCCACACTGCACCCCAACTTAACTTTTCATAACCGGGAGCTAGATAAACATTTTGAAGCTATTGTACAACCATTACTACATGGTTGTTCCATGTGCTTGATTCCATCGTATGTTAGCTCCGGTGAAATCACTCGCTTTTGTACGATACCAGCAATTTTTTCTCCAACTTCAAATGATGACATTTTGATAAATGAAATATATTCCAGAGAAAAGTCACTGAATGATTTTCGATAGGGCCACGTACGCCCAGCATGAGCTGGAAGTGAAAATATCCTACATTTTGGGTGGAGTTGGTGTATTCATTTGCTGTGTCACGATTCTAATTCAAATCAGGTCGAACAAAAACGACATACGCTTGTTCTCGCTCTGGATTATGAACGTGCAGGTAAATCGTGGGATTTGCAGAGAAGGGAAATTGCAGAAGAGTATGAGGTAGAGATAGAGATAGAGAGAGAGAGAGAGTTGTTCGGTATATTCTCATATATAGCTTAGATAATCGCGCGCAGCGCGAAGCGCTGCGTGTGAGTTGTGTTTGGTTTGGCCATTGCGCACCCATTTTTGGCTTTCACACCACAAAAGTCTTCAAATAAAACATTTTTTCGAAATTTAAAAAAAGAGAGAGCTAGATATCTATTGAATACATGTTGTGTGAAAAAATTAGGAAAATCGGTCATGGTTGAAAAAAGTTATGCTGTCGTGTCGTTATGAAAATTTCCGTTGTCCCTCGTCGCTCGGAGCGCGTCGCTCGGAGCGCGTCGCTCGTCCGGTGTCCGCATAGAAAATTATTTTTTTAACTACTGGACCGATTCGGCTGAAATTTGGCACACATGCGTAAACCTCAAAGTTAGCTCGGCCCCCAAAGTTTGGTGATGTCACGTTTTGTTTGGCGCTTGGCGCGGGGGCCAATAGGCGCCAGAAGCTGGAAAATATGTGTTCCCATGGATGAAATGCTCCGACATTTTGCACAGAGGTTAGATTAGTGAATCCCAGCCTTCTCTGGAAGTTTGGTGTCATGGTTTATATTTGGCGCCAAACGCTGGCGCCCAGTGGCGCCAAATTAGAACAACGCCAGGCAAGTAGGGTAACAAGCAAAATGTTTCACAGATGTCCGAACTATGAACACAGTTGACGAATACGGCTTGAATACCAACATTTTTTCGACATTCTGCGCCAATACGGTACTTTATCCGCCAAATGGCGCCAAAATTGAAAATAGGGTTTCTGAACCAAAAAACAGTCGGAAATTGTGCTAATTGGTCGAGGCTATTCGTTCCAAGTTTTTTGTTACTAATTAGAGTAATTTCATATTTGGCGCCAAACGCTGGCGCCCAGTGGCGCCAAATTAGAACAACGCCAGGTAAGTAGGGTAACGAGCGAAATGTTCCACAGATGTTCGAACTATGAACATAGTTAACGAATACGGCTTGGATAGCAATATTTCTTCGACATTCTGCGCCAATACGGTACTTTATCCGCCAATTGGCGCCAAAATTGAAAATAGGGTTTCTGAACCAAAAAACAGTCGGAAATTGTGCTAATTGGTCGAGGCCATTCATTCCAAGTTTTTTGTTACTAATTAGAGTAATTTTATATTTGGCGCCAAACGCTGGCGCCCAGTGGCGCCAAATTAGAACAACGCCAGGCAAGTAAGGTAACGAGCGAAATGTTCCACAGATGTTCGAACTTTGAACATAGTTAACGAATACGACTTGGATAGCAACATTTCTTTAACATTCTGCGCCAAAACGGTACTTTATCCGCCAATTGGCGCCAAAATTGAAAATAGGGTTTCTGAACCAAAAAACAGTCGGAAATTGTGCTAATTGGTCGAGGCCATTCATTCCAGGTTATTTGTTACTAGTTAGAGTAACATGGTCTATATCTGGAGCCAATGACTGGCGCCCGTTCGCGCCAATGGAGAAAATATTTTCTTACTGTAATGACGCAGATTTTTCACAATACTCAGATTTCAATTAACGAAGCGGAAAAAAGCTTTTTTTTGAATTTTTCAGGATCACATCGTTTGAAAACCTGGAACTTTCAGATATCAGGATGCTTGATAGTCACCACTATTCAAAAATCGTTTTTCTAAGTCAACTCTAGAAGTGGTTGTACTAGTACAACTAGCAAAAAGAGAACAATTTGTAAAAAGTGGGGGACCAGGAAGTGTGTGAGTTCTGTTCGGTTTCACCGTTTTCTGCAAAAAGTGAACAATACGATGTTGTGAATGAGTGTGCAACAAAAAAAGAACAATACATTTGTTTGCACAACGGTTCACAACGTTCTCAGGGGAAACCACTATGCACTTTTACGTTCAAGTTATACTTTGTATATTCTGTTTCTTGTGAATCGTTGTGCAAACAAATGTATTGTTCTTTTTTTGTTGCACACTCATTCACAACATCGTATTGTTCACTTTTTGCAGAAAACGGTGAAACCGAACAGAACTCACACACTTCCTGGTCCCCCACTTTTTACAAATTTACGACTAGTTTGCTAAGATTCTCAGAGAGAAAGACGAACTCATGCTAAACTTGACATAACGTGTTGACCATTGACAGCAACCCTCAGTCAGATTCATGTGTTTGAATGTGACCACATACTTCCCGGAACTCCCAATGCCTAGCGAAACATTTGAGTGCAGAGAGAAATTGCACCGGTTGCACTAATTGCTACGCAGTTACGAGAAGGAAATGAAAATCGAGTTGCAACGTATCAATTTGATATAGTGAAGTATGATTTACAGAACAGCAGAGAAAATTCCAAGAACACCCCTCATATGTACTTAGAGGAACTAACTAAAGCACTTTTGTGTTACTTTGCAACTTTGAAGGAGGTTCATGGTTCATGAAGTGAAAGGGGGAGTTGAATTCGAACTGCCAACTCAAAAAGATGAAGAGGGAAAGAGTTTCGATGTACTTAATTGATTGTTCCAGGTGTCCAATCTTCTCGTATATCTCATATTCACTATATTTGTTTTGCCATTTAATGTAGGCGAACGAATTTATCACTTGGGACTACTTCATTCAGTCCTCGAGCTGGATACAGAATACGCAATTGTACGTCGGTTCAATGTTTGAAATAGTTGACAAGTTTGTAATCAGTTCCACGCTGTCGCCACTCTACTGGAAGAAACTGTAGAGGTCACGAGAAATAAATAGTTGAAGTTAAAAGTACTCTAGCTGCCTATGAAAAGAGTGAAACATAGTACGGAACCTAGAAACTATTATCAACTTGCATGACACTTTTATTTCCAAATACCCCCCCCCCACCGAAGATTAGTGGATAAAACTATAAACACAGCGGAGCAGAGTTTGATGCTCGATACCGACGAGCTTTGCCCGGAGTGAGCCCAATAATTTATGAAAACAATAGAAATAGGTAAAGAAATTTGATCCTCTTCTACAGGGACTCAAATTTGCCTCATTCGTGTTGATGTTCGCGGCGTTTGCCACTCTTGTTCTTCTAATTCACCAGACTATTTTGGTTCCGGATTCGAAAATAAAACTCAGTCAACAAAGAAGGGGAGCTATTCCTGTTGTGATATACTGCATCGCCTTCATTATACTATGTCTGATAATTCCAGCCGCTATCAGTCTCAACCAGAAGGTTTGTTCATCCACCTCTAACGCTATTTTCCCATTCTCTCTTCCTCTCGTACCTTCACTTTTCGCTTCCTATCTCTCCTTCTTTCTCTCTTCCGCGCTCTGCTTGCTAATTTCGACTTGAGTTGAATTTGTGAAAAAATTCAAATGGTGAGAAACGTCATCAAACTCGTTACCTATTCCGATTGATCTATTTAGTAACATTTTCGTTCATGAAATAGATAGTTAGAGAAAAAAGTGGAACAAAAAGTGAATATAAAGAAGTGAATATGAGTACGCGTAAATTTGTACCGAAGAAGTGAATAAAAACGTAACGGTTATAATTTCTGTGAATTTTGCAAGTGAATTCAGCTGCCCAATGGAACCGCGTACTTCCAAACCGAGCTGTCAGGAGGACGGAGCCAGATGCTGGCCATACTTGTCATGGGAGCCATCTCGGTACTCATCCTGCTCCACTCCGTCTATTCCTATCGAAATGATCACACTAGCTCAAAACGAACGAAACAGATGAAGAAAGAATTAGTTCGAACCGTTTTTGCTATGGTGAGCGTTGTTGAAGTCGAACTCAAAATTCGACTTGACTCGAAAAAACTCGAAAACTCGAAACATTTCAAACCTTGACGAAACCTCGTCGACTCGAAGTATTCAACTCGAATAACACCCTGACTAACTTCTAACTTCTAACGAAGCTACACTATTTTGTGAAAATTTCACAAGATCTATTTTCAAAGTTCACTTCATTTCTCACAAATCGTCCTGCAGAGAAACGGCAGAGAAGCTAGTTCAAAGATGCACATTCATCTAACTTGACAGCACTGAAACATTGTCGCCTCATTTGCCGCAACAAATTCACTAAAGTTTGAAAGATTCAACTACCCTTTTTGTGCTCTGAACTGTGGTAGCGTAGAGAGAATAACTATGCTTAAAATTAAGCAAATTCGTTTTTGAAAATTCATCTCCTTATTACAGATTCTGTTGCCGTTCATGTGTCTGTGCCTTACTATTGTTCCGGTTTTTGTATGCAGTTCGGACATGTGTGAAGGCGGAGGTAAATAAACTATAAAAATGTAAAAATGAAGACTATAAAATGAAAACGAATGACTTCTTGAAACAAATTGTTTTTTATAATACTCTCGTTGCCGTGTTTTCGAGTATTCTGTGTTTCGACTAGCACGAGCCCTTCACGAGTTACGACGAAACCAATTGGAATGAATCTCCAACTTCTGCCTTTTTTACACCTCACCATCGTACAAGATTCGATTTTTGAAGACGCACGAAATAAAACGCCGAACCAGAAAGCGAAACTGCAGAAAGTAATGATGCTCTTCGCTTTTGCTGAGTTGAGAGGCTCTATTGTATTTATTTTAATTCAAAATTCCAGCATTGCAATCAATATCACGAATTCTTGCTCCTATCTACTGTCCACTCGTCAATATTTCGTTTATTTTCCACATAAGACCATTTCGACACTATGTGCTCGGCCTATTTGGCTTTATGAAGCAAAGGAACAGTGTCACCGTCAACTTCTTGACGACGAATCAGAATAGTCGGCTGAGATCGCTCACATGAATATCTTTCGATCGATGATGAAGTTATGAAGAACTATGGATTGTTGCCGATTCAAACGGTTTCATAGAGGAAACATACATTCTTATTTAATACGTTAAATAATTAGAGTATCTCGATGACATGGACTATCGGTTTGGGACGTTGAGTGGGCGATTCTCGGGACGAGGTTCCCAAGTAAACTTGACCTTCATAAATATATGTTTACCACATTTGTCGGTTTGAAGTGTACTCTCTGTTCTACTAACGCCCACCCCCCCCCCCCCCCCCCCCCCTCAACATTGCACGTCTCACATCATGTATAATCATCTGGTCTAGAATACTTGTAGTGTACCTAATTATGGTGCTGCACGTACTGCTGCAAGTTGAGATCAGGTTCCAACTAATTCTAGTTGGTTGAAGACGCGAACAATGAAAAAAACCTCTTCTCATGATGTATTGGGATCAGCGGCTGCAAATGTCGTAAATAAATGAAAGCGCAAAAAATATGCACTGTTCGATTACTTTGTCAACAAGGAATAGAATATTTCATTAGCAAATAAGTTGCTTGAAAGTTATTCGAACAAAACGGTAACTCTTCACCGCACTTGAATTCAACTAGGAGCATTCTTCATTCGTTCCGTAAAAAAGACGGAACGCTCTGTTGGAAGAGTGGCATCTGCGCAAATATCATGCATGTTTCAGAATTGTTCCAACATGAAAACATACATAAAAGACAACTGAAACGATGAGCCACATCAATCGGCCTAATTCGCTCTTTACTATCCGCTTCGAATAAGGAAAGAATCAAGATTTTACTCATTTGTTCTACCCTCAAAGTCCAACAAATGTGCATTGTTATTACAGGATTCGAACTCTGTTGTGTTATATAACTATGCTACTATGCACTTGACTAGCTCATTAGAATAGTTCAATTCCGTTCCATTTTTTCATCAGAACAAAGTTTTGACTACCGTAAAGTAACATTTTCGGAGAAAATTGCGGTCTACCTTTATTTAGCTTTGAGCTTGAAAAAACGATTATTTTAAATTACATTGACTACCACATAAGAAAAAATACATTTGCGTTACATTTCCAGTAGGAATAACATTTCACTTCCGGAAAGTTATATTGTTGAACAAACGTCTGCGATCCACCTCTATTCAGTTTTTGAGGCTAAAAAATAACAGAGAAAAACTAGTAGTTGACGAGTTTGATGTCGAAACTTCAGTGATTCCGTGTTCTGTTACTCTCACAAGGGAATTTTCGCATTCTCTCGAAATTTCCTACATCCAGAACTCGGGCCCAAATTGACGAACATGTTCATAGTTGTGGGAATCGCTCTGCTAACTGTGGCTGTTTTTTCGCAGGATGATGTGAAGTGAGAATTTTCCTTTTTTTGACAGACTTCCTCAAGGTTCTAACTACCCAACGATGTAACAAAACATCATTTTGACTACATTGGAAAATTCTGACTGGCCCTAGAAATGGGCAGCTACTGACCACGATGAGGTTGTCTAGGTTAAACCGTCGCTGAGCGTCCGCGTATCTCTGACCTGTTACTCTCAACCATGTCCGTGGAATTCGCAGTCATAGCAGACCCAAAAAACAAGTTATCTCTCTGAAAATCTGTGAACGGAAGCTATCTCAACAACTGTGTACATAACTAACGTTCTATCAAATATCTAGCTGAATTCAAACTTGCATTTAGGAACATTCAAATTCGGTGTTTCAGCTGCTATGACAGAGCCTACGACTGTTATTGCAAGACGGGAATGTGTAGGAATGTGGCCTACGTGAACCAAATGCACTACAACTGTCAGCGATCCTGCAACTGGTCAGGCATTCAAGGGCAATTTCATCTGCCTAACAAAACACTTCTTTATGTTTCTTCCTTAGTTTACTTAACCAGAATTGCTTCAAAAAACATGTTCTTCAAGAAGGTCTATTATGTGGATTACTCCCGAATCAACGGTGCTTCAAATTGCAATTGAAAAATGCAATGCAGTTTGAAGGACTGAAGCGTTGCGATTAGACCATTAATCATCCTTCTTTAAACATCTTTTCATAAATTTTGGTCCCCTGAAAGCTATTTCAATAGTTGGTTTGCCATTTTCAACCTAAGTTTCTCTAGGGAACCATATTTTTTCTCTAGGGAACCATATTTCATATTTTTTGTTCGGAGGTTTCAGTTTGAGAGTTTCAGGTGTGGTCTGGATGTGGACACGGTGCGTGGAGCGCTAACAGCTACAGCTGGACCAGCCGCGGCAGTACCCGACCCACTACCTGTGGCTGTCAATGTGGTCGTACCAGGTATGGTCACTCATTATATATAAAATCAAAATGAAAAAGATAATAATCATATTCTACGGCAACAATTGTCTGTTGTTAAAGTCAATACAGTGGCTGTAAATGTGGTCGTATCTTACGCTTTTTTGATAATGAACCGTTAATTTACCGCGTATTCTGTGTCATTCTCAGCGAGACTTTCGGCCAATGGATTTTTCAGGCTAAGTTTCACCATGTCGCTGTTTATCATAAAAAGTGGATGTGGCGAAAAATAGTCCCAAAACTGAATTGTCACACTCTCCCAAGCTCGGGAAGCCAATGAAGTCTTCAAAAACTGTTTTGTTGTTTTGTTCGGAGGTTTGAGGTATATTCACGAATAAGTTTTTGGAAAATCAATGTTTTAAAGAACCATCCGAAATGTCATTGCAACGCCTTCAAACATTGTTGAAAAGACTATGGTTCCGGTATGTGAGGTTTTCCGGAACCACCGTAAATCTATATGTTCTAGATGTGGTTCTCCCTGCGGCCCCCGCTCAGCCGGCTGAACCAATCACAGGTGATCTTCACATTCTTCCGAGTCTACTCAACAAGGCAACGAAAATAAGAATGAAGACCCACTAAAGTTATAATATTCGAATTATTGTTTCCTAATTAGACTTGGCTCCAAACTTGATTCAAAAGGCTAGAACTTGAAGACAATCGATTCAATTTTCTGCAGCTCGCTCCAAAAGCAAGAGAAACACAAAAACAAGAAATATAACCAGCGTATCTTTGACCTGAGGTGGTATGCTAGACGATTCCGGCACCTTCATCCTATCCTGTGTCTCCTCAAACACACGCTATTTCTCTGCTCTTACATCCCGCCGGGAATCGAGTGACGCAAAATAGTAAGGAAGAGCAAGAGACGCAGGAACGGATGAGGGTGCCGAGATGTTCTAGCACCGGGCCTGCATACTCGTCGGGAGAAATTATGAACAGAACATGTGAAATTGAAAATTTCTCAGAGCCAGCCGTCGTGTGCGTCGATTCAGCTGGAGATTGTGGATCCAAAGGATATCTGTGTCGCAATGCCAGCTACAAGTCGATGATGAAACGAAAATGCGCCAAGACCTGTGGATACTGTTAAATTTGTTCATGTTCAATAGAACTTTTCATTCCGTTGACGTCAGAATTGTATTTTGCACTATTTTTGTATGGGAATTTGTGTCAATGAAAGCCTTATCTTTGTCCCCTGTAGTTCGCAAGTTGTGAAAAGTGTGACAAATTCTAGTCAGTTGTTGACGATCGATGTGGTCATCACGTTGACTTTGAAGAAGCTTCCAGAAACATTATATCTTAGGTAAAATGTAGAAGAGGGTTGGGGGGGGGGGGTCGAAATTCAACTTCGAAATTCACTATTTACCACCCACCTGGGTCGGCGAGGGGTAGAACTTCAATGATGGGGGGGGGGGGGGGGTAAAACTTCAACGATGGGGGGGGGGGCTGAACTTCAATACCGGAAATGTTTACTTTTTACCCCCCCCCCCCCCACCCTCAAACTTTTGCATTGCAGGTGATGAATTGAATTTTCACCCCCCCGTGGGGGGGGGGGTCAAACTACAATTCCCCAAAACCAATACAAACTCAGAAAGAGGGGGGGGGGGGGTAAAAAGTCCATGTTCCCCAGCAGGCAAGAAAACGTGTGCACGTTAACTGCGCGTTTAAACCGGTAGACTCTGTCCGGCGAACGTTAACGGGAACGGGTGAACGTGTGAACGTTCGGGTCCAAACAGGATAGCGGATCTCATTTCCAGCCTGAGCTGTTGGCAGTCGGCTGCAATGGAGAAGAAGGCGTCTGGATCGGATTCAACATCGAAGAAGGTATTGTCCTCGTCATGTTACATGAAATTCTAGGGTGTTCAAGTTTCGACTTTTTTGGTCCCATCACAATGTTACGAAGTAGTGCTCCATGACTGATTTGGAAGTATGACATCTGCACTCAGAATGCTCTGGAGATTACGCGGTGTATAGTCCAGTCCTAGTTTTTCACAGCTGTTTTCTACATAATCGAGGAACATAGTTTTTCGACTTGCAGTCATGAACTGTTCAAGAGTTCCAACTCAAAACTATTTTTCATACCATAATGATCGTGAAAACACTCAATCATCAATGATAGAAACGAATGTAAATGTACATGTGAAGATTGAAGAATAAAACAGTGAAGTATCTTTCAGGACGGATCCGGAGCCGATAGAGACCATGTAAATCCCCAACTTCCGGAAAATTCCGCAATAGGAGAGGCGGCCGCCGTGAATCCGTCCGCGCCGCGCACCGCCCGCAGATCGTTGTCCGCTTCGCGTCGCTCCGCGCGCACCGCTCGATCTGTCTCTAGTGAAAGTTCAGTGGAGGTTGGATTGGTTTTTTACTTTCTTGTGGCCCTGTATAACCGATCTACGGAAAGCATGGATATCCTCGCGTGAGATGGTGCATGGTGGAGCCCAAACGCTGGTTAAGCATGCCGTTATAGTTTTTGGGGCATTGGTAGAAACGTTCACTGTACATGTTTAGGATATTTGAAAGCGAGAAATTCGATACTCATTAGGCATGCAAATTATCTATCAAATATCGGGTTGAACAACAATTATAATTTATAATAATTATTTTTATAGGTCCCACCATCTGGCTCGGCTTCCTCCCAAGGAATATCGGTGGTGCCGGAAATGAAGAGCGGACGAGCTACATCCTCTTCTGCGCAGGTATACCGTTTCGGCTAAAAACTGTAACATTTGTGTAAAATAGTACATTTTTAACAGTATTGAACGTAATATTGTTCTTCTATTGTCTGCAATATATGTTTTTCCTCTTTCAGATAGTATACATAATTCTTCCTCAGACAGCTACAGTATGAATTGCAGGAAACACAGGAGCCGCCAAAGTTGCATTTTTATGCCAGTATCTGTATCTGACCTGTTAAAACATATCAGAAATCAGAAACGCCTTTTCAGGTTCAAATCGATTCATATCACTTTTAGGAAAAAAAATTTAACCTTTTTCAGAACACGAAGGCAATTCTCGATATGTTGGTGGCTTTGGTTGGCACAACTCCAGAAAGAAAAAGTATCATGCCGAGTGAGCAGCAAACCCCAAAAACAAGTCTGGTAGGATGTGTTTTTACTTAGCTAATGTCAATACTAACCGGGAACTGGATACATAAAAACTTCTTTCATTATATTTAATACCTGTTAAGTTTGAGAATTGCTTCACTCAATTGGAGGAAATCAAAAATTTGAAACCTACTGTTCACAGAGAAAGTGTCGATTTCATCACATCCCAAACTTTCTGCAAACGGTTTACGGACTATCCTTCGTCATAACCAGCCGAGTGAACTCCTAACGAACGATCGAGCTGTGTCAAAACAATGCAACACTTTAGGAAAACATGAAAATCATGTTCTGTAGGATAGAACTGTTTGAATATCATGGTACTATTGAATTTTTTGATATATGCTTCAGAACACTGCCAAAGATGCTGAACAAGGAAGTTTGTGTGCTGTTGCGGCTCCCAATGAGAATGCCAGTCCACGTTCGAACACGGTGAGACAATATAGAATTCAACAAATTATTGAAAGCGTATTTATGATTGGAAACATGTGGCAAGCGACTGATGTACCTGCCTATTTCTGATCTACACAATCTCCTCTGGCAGCACGTCAGCGACCACTCGCTCTGCGTTGCCTAATCTACTCGGTTATTTGCTGGAGAATTAATTGTGCAGAATTAACAAGCCACTGTTTTGAGCGACATAGAGAAATGTAGTTAGACTGTCGAACAAAAGGCACTTTTCAAAATAACACCTAAGCACCTATAAGCTAGTTTGGATTGAACAGAGCAGTTTCGCCAAAAAGTTCGGTGCACCATGTAAGGCGGTTTTCACATGGAATACCAGTAAATACCAGTTTGTGGCAAGTATTAGATAGTCCCGAAGTCAGAAGTGTATAACTGGCATATTCTAACAGAAAACACTCAATTGAGTTGTGTTCAATGAATGTGTTTATGAAGCAACTCAAACAGAAGTATTTACAGGACCCCGGCCCTCGTACCAACCCTCTGTCGGCTCTTAGCTCAAGAACAGCAAAGTCGATCCGTACATCGGAACAAAATACACCGAAAGGGGTTGGTGAATTAGAAAATGAAAGTAATTGCCTTGTTGAGATACTTAAAACCGTGCAGGAAAAAGTGGCAAGCTGTTATCTGAAAAAGGCTAATCAAAGATGGTTTATAGTGAATCTAATAGTTAAGTATCATTATTTGTTCTTTCGAGCGTTCTATATCATACTTCGCGTGCTGAATGGTTAACGAGCTATGCAACTATTTGGAAAATCTGATAACTTGATTCTCAGGAAGCCGCTTCTGCTGAGAATCCCCTGTCTGCGCTGACCTCCCGAACTGCTCAGTCAATCAATAGCAGCAATCGAACTACACCCAAGCGGGTAAGTTTTACCAAACTTATCTCAACCAGAAAAATGATCCAAACGTTTTTAAAACATGCAATGAATTGTTTTTGATCTCATCACACTTCTCGGTTCGAAAAGTGCATTCAAGAGAATTGACGGTAGAGGTCGTCACACCCTAGCCGTGCTAGAATGAAAGTTTCAGAATATACAGGTCCTGGTATTTACTATGATTACAAAATACAAAAAGTTCTTGCAGACTTCTGTTGAGCGTGGTCGTCCTCGTTCGGAACTCAGCTCAAGAACCGCCAAATCGATTGATAGCAGCATGCAAACTACACCTAAACGGGTATGTTTCAGAAATTTAACAATTAGTTTTTCTAGTACCCTCCACCTTTTTTCTCTTCTTCTCTTGACAGAAGACGATAGGATAACGACATTGGGATGGCGTTGTACGGTGGGTCAGAGAAAAGCGGGCAAACGGTACTCGGTACATCGTGGTGTTTGTAGTTTGATTTCTCTTCAACTTGTAGGTTGCGACCTCATATTCGAGCACAATCTGTAGAAAATGGTTTGTTAGTCGACAATGTGTCTATACTTTATTGTTCCATGTTTTAGACTGCTGTGGAGCGAGATCGTCCTCTCTCGGCGCTCAGCTCAAGGACTGCCAAATCGATTCGCACATCGCAACAGAACACCCCCAAAATGGTACGGATCCGATTTTTCGTGACGACTATTGTGATTTTTCTACAACTCCACCTTTTCGTTAAAATCCATCATCCAACTTGAAACTTTTTTTCACAGGAATCCGCCCCTCAAACCGATCCGCTGTCGGCTCTCAGCTCAAAAACCGCCAAGTCGATCAAGAGCTATGGACAGAACACACCAAACGTGGTACGTTTAAAGGTGGTCGGACAGGAACCAAATTTCGTGCCTCGCGCTCCACGATTAATTTGGTCGCTCCAAAGCAAGCGTGCTACAAAAACTAATCTATCGATATTTTGTGGATCATTCAATCACAACTCATTAGGAGATTGGAAAACGTCGTTTTTGGGGCGTATTCGCAATGGAGCGATTGAATTAACGGTGAAGCGCAAAGCACGAGATTTGGTTCTTGTCAGGCCATCTTTATGCTGCAATTTGAGCGCCTAGTTGGAAAATCCTAGAAAATATAGATGTTGACTAAGCTCTCGCAGCCATGTGCAGCCTATAAAAGTTTACTCGCGAATGTCACGGTTTACACGCTTTCCAACGCTAGGGGCTCGAATTGAAAATGTCTCAGACTGTCTCAGGGATAAATATTTATTGGATGATATTTGTAGTGGATGATAAATATTTGCATTTTTGGTTGTTTCACTTTGAAATGAAACAGCTCGATCCAAAATGTTAATATAAGCTTTATAGGAAGCCGCCCCTCGTACCAACCCTCTGTCTGCCCTCAGCTCAAGAACTGCAAAGTCGATCAAGACCTCTGAACAGAATACACCAAAAGTGGTACGTTTGAGCATGGTGCACTGTGCATTTATAGCCTTCAAGTGTAAACACCACAAAATTACACATCAACGTGACGATTAAGCTTTCGCGGCCAGATGAATGATTTACACGCCTACGTATGCCAAGGGGTTCAGTATGAGGCTGCTTCCGAGTGAGGTATTTGCTTAATTATCTACTTTTGATTAGTTTTACTCTAAGAAACAAAAATTTTAGTATAAAATGTTCACACAGGTTTTACAGGAAGCAGCCTCTCGTACCAACCCCCTGTCGGCCCTCAGCTCAAGAACTGCGAAGTCGATTCGGAGCTCAGGACAAACTACACCAAAAGTGGTAGATTTAAGCACAGTGCAATTTGAGCTCCTAGATGCAAATCCCAAAATTTAGATGTTGACTGAGCTATGAGCTCTCATACCCAGATGCACATAATAAAAGTTCCATCGCGAATTACACGCCTGCCAACGCTAGGGGCTCGAATTCAAAATGTCACAGGCTGTCTAAGGAATAGATATTGGATAAACTATCTGCTCTTTGTTTAACTCAACAAAATAAAACAGCTCGATTCAAAATGTTTATATAAGTTCTAACAGGAAGCAGCCCCTCGTACCAACCCACTGTCGGCGCTCAGCTCAAGAACTGCAAAATGTATTCGAACCTCTGGACAGAGCACGCCGAAAATGGTACGTTTGAGAGTAGTGATAATTCCACAGTATTCAAGTTTCTTCACCATCTTTTATTTATGTAATCTAAATCATCATGTTTAGTATTCTATCCCCAGGTATCTCATCATCTGACTACTCCATCTGAAGATCTTGTACTCCCTCACTCTGTTGTAACACCTCATACTCCCCAGGTAAGACATGATTGTTGCTAGACTAATGTATACTCAGAGGCTCACTTGTGCTTGAAGGTTCGCGTGAAACGTGGAAAAACAATGAATGTAATACACTTTCAATTTTCCTTTGAAAGCCATCATTATTTTAAAATTCGACCGTATTCAAACAATTACGTGGAACACGTTTGTCTAGTTGTTTAGATTTTTCCCGAATCCACTGCACCATTCCGTTGATCAGAATATCAATAGCGGAGATTTTATTTGTAACTAAACTTTGCTGTTATTTTGTTATGTTTCAGCCGGTCGCTCGTCTTTCTCCAGTTCCGAGAAGTCGTATTTCATCCTCTACTCTCACTGCAAATACGAATACAGTAATTGAGGTGATTTTAAAATTGATCTCTACAGTTTTCTCTAGAATGATAATGGATTTTCATGTGCGCAATATCGGAACAATGGCATTGTTATACTTCCATTTTCTGATTTGAAGAAAGAGCAATAACAAAGAAAGAGAGAGTAGAACAAAATGTTACCACCGGTTTCCACAACTTAAAAAAAAACAAAAAAAACGAAGTAAAAATCGGTTGATCACGAGAGAATTGATAGAAAGGAAAAATTAAGAGCAGCTAACATAATAATGGGAGACCGCAGGACGGAGTACCTGAAAGAGAAAATGGGAATGTGAAGGGGAACTTGTTGAAACACGTCAACTTTGCGTAATTGTCATTGTGTCAGTTGTGTCATTTTTTGGTCTGTAAACTTTTAACTCATTCAGAAAGTCCAGAAAGTCCCTACTGAAGCACCAGCAGCTCAACCGAATACTGAACTGAACAGAATGATTGTGAGAGGTATGATCCTTCCATGTTCATGAATTCGCTGAACTTTATAGAAATTAAAATTGCATGGTTGATAATACAGCGTTGTAGGGACTGGTATAATGAGAGCAAACACAGCATTTCGAGCGTAATTATGATGTTTGTGCATATAAAATTGAAGTGATATATAGATATCAGCTTGAAATCTATAACGATAATTTTCAGCATAAAATTCCAGATTTGCGGGCCGGTATGCTGTTTGGTAGAAGTGTAATTGACGGAGCCGAACAGTCTTATTTCGAAAGAGACGCCGGTCGTGTTTATGGTGAGTCGAAAGAAAAACTGGAAATCACACACGTGTTGAATGTTAAAGTCGTTTGTGACTAACTCTATGCCGGAATACTCATCCAAGTGGTTGCCACCTTCACTTGTGGTTACTCCAAGTGGTTGCAGATCCAGACACCTTTGTGCCATGATTATTCTGTAGTTTGATCAGTGCCGCTCAAAGTGCTGATGAAATTTTAACCCAGATCTGGTCACATCCTGCACATCATTAACTTCTGTCCATATTCCATCTAATGGTGACTGCTGTAATCCATTTTTTCAGAAATGAACGGACAGACTGAGCAGACCGCCCGTTCGGATACTGTAGTTGAGAAGAAGGCTGAGAACATGGTTACGAAGGTGGAAAGAGAAAGGTATAGTAGTTATGTTTCACGAGTTTGTAGACACTCAGATTACGAGATACAATGCTTTATAGTGTGTTGAGGAGCAAACTACACCTAAACGGGTGGGAGTTACAATTCATTTTCTTCCTTGCTTTATACGGAGGACACTTTGAACATTTGATACATTTCTTTTCGAGTTAATTAGTTAAGAAAATATTCCATTCGCTTCTAAATACATGTTTTCGAGCTCGATTATCATTGAAACAGTTTCAATTTCGTCTATTTCCTTCAAAACGCAAATCTCGAGTGCAACCGTAACAGTCTTTTTTCCCATGTTTCTAGAAGTTATTTCTTGAAATTTGAAATTTTTCTTTTGGTACATATCGAATTTAGCTGGTACCGTACATATCGTTGCATAAAGTCACTCTCCGCTCACTTATCACACAATGGTTATTAGATAAAATGGTTATTACTTCTCAATGAAGCTGGTTGGAAAAGAGGGAGGATACTGTATATCTCACTTTGCGCTGTGTACGCACACACCACACATGTCTTCGATGCCAAAGTTTGCCCATCACGTTCTCTAATAGCGCAGTGGTTAGCGTCCTACTGAATATTTTGCTCTCAGGTTCGATTCCGACGAGAGACCGACATTTATAAATTTGACACGCACTATAGACTGTGTTTCAGTTCCCCCGCCCCTTCAACAGCAATCGAAGACGCGGATGTAGTTAACATTACTACAAGAAAGGAGGATGGATCCTTGAAGGTACACTTCGAAAGTTAACTTTACTCTGCGAAAAGCATGAAATTGTTCCATGTATGCCGGAATCAAAAAGGAATAAAATAGTCTTAAAATATTCAGAGTTTAGTTAGATTGCAGTGAATTTGAAAGCAACTGAACACCCATTTTGTCGAAACTCCGACCAATACGGTCAAACTTCTACATTTTATGTATTTGTAGTTTGATCCGGAAGTTTGGAGCACAGTTTCCTTCATGTGTTCGACAGATCAGATTCGCTTCGCTCAACTTCGCTCTTATTCTGTGGTGCACTCCAGCTTTCAATTCCAGTTAATGATTATCGTTATTCAAATATTGATTTTTTTCAGGTGGAGTTATCGGTTTCTGTCCGCGTGGCCGATGGCGGAATGCGTACGGACCAGGTCATCGTCAACGGAAAAGAAGCCTTCAAACAGTCTTCCTGATTCAGAAACCGACACGTGCATTTTCACGTGCCTTCCACGTGCACTATTCGTGCATTATTCGTGCATTAGTAGTGCATTTCTTTGTGCATTGCATCATTCCACTGTATTTGTGTGTATACTGACTGGCCTTCATAGACAGTGCTTGTTCACAGATCGTATTGAAATAAAGTGATGCAACGCTTCAGGTTTGTGGTTTGACCTTTCTGGTTTGTTCAATTGAAAGTCAGAAAATGTACAAATTCTACAGGGAGAAAATGGGAAGAAGGCTGGATAGTTCATGAAATGAAGAGTGGTTAAAGTTTCCGCACAGACAAAAAAATCACGTCGTTTTCGATAGTGGAACTATTGAGACAGCTTTCTTTCAACTTTGTATCCTAATCGAGCAACCAAATAGGTTGCTCGATTAGGATACACAATAATTTTCTTACAAATAATTTTACAATACGTAAGAAATCGTCTGATTTGACTCCAATTTCATGTTTCGCACGCATTCCTAAAACATGCGAAACAAAACATCAATTTAGTACATTACAACTCATCTACGACTCCAAACTCAATAGATTGCGGATCAATCCCAGAAAAAAGTTTTATTTTATCAATTTATCAACTTTTTCACATTTATCAACTTTTTCCTTCTCCGAAATGAAGATGCGTTAAAATACCAGATAAACAAGAAATAACAACCGATAAAGTTGTTCTTTCAATCTGTTTTCTTATGACACTTAGTCACAGGTGCATTCTGAATCAATCAACGCGACATTTTCGCAGCTTCTGACGTACATTAAACGGTCAATTATCATAATTAAGTAAACGAATTGGATGAAACAGGGGTTGTGTTCTTTAGAGTCAGGTTCGTTTACCCGAGCAGCTGCTTCCATTGAATTAACTCGATTAGTTTGTACTTACTCGCGGAATGCTTATTCATCAGGAATGTACACTGCGAGTGTAGTGTGAAGTTCAAGCTCCGGTTGTTTTCCCGCTAGAAACTTGAATGTTCCTCAACTTAGCATCTCATTACCTAGGGTTTTACGGTAATCACACTTTACCGAAACCAACCTATCCTTAGATGTGGAACCTAAAGTGGATGGGCGCAAGTTCGCCGTATCTACTTGTGCCTGTGTTTACTATGAGTAAAACGTGAGACGGCCGCGACAATGTCGTTGCCGTCTCAGTTGTAACTGTTGTTTATCAGCCTGCGTCTCCTCAAAACATATGCTATTTTCATGAGTAAAGTTTGTTACGGCAGCGACATTGTCGTTGCCGTCTCAATTTTGACTCAGTCGGCGGTGGCCGAGTCAGTGAATTCTCAGAGTACTCGGTTAGCGAATTGAACGTACAGACATTCATTGTGATAGTTGCTGGCATGCCAGAACGACCTAACTGTGTTTATGTTGTTGAATGGATTGAAACTTAAAATATAATGGTATTCCTTATTATAACTTAACTTTTTCACTTCTCACCTACCGTAACCCTTGTTTATCAATAATGATATCAACTTGCAAAATATGATGTGAGCACATGGGTAAGCAGTTTGATTATCAACTTCAGAGTGTGCAATTTGTGTTTGAATCTGCAATTATATCGTGATTTCCCCTGCTCCTCGGCATTTTGCTAGTGACGTTTGTCTGCACTTTTAAAGTTACATCGTACTTGGCACTTCCTCTTTCGTTGACAGATCAGTAGAACTATGATTTGTTCTCGTTCTGATGTACCTTTCCAGTGAATTACTACGTTTCTTGGTCTGTAGTTTTATGTGCACGGCCACAGCCTACATTCCTTTCGAATTACAAACGAAAGGCAGCAGGTGTATAGAAAAACCGCAGTCTGAGCCAGCCTTGCGCAAATTCTGAGGCCGTGTGCATGAAACATCCCGGGCCGGGTTGGGATGCTGTTCCGAGCTATATTTCCCGGCCAATTCAGCTCGGGATAGCATCCCAACCCGGCCCGGGATGTTTCATGCATACGGCCTCTGGACTATGTGTTTTACACGTCAGGGCTACAACTTCCACCTCATATTCAGAACTTTTTAATTTTGTTTTATAGTATTGTAAACCGTTTCAGTTGTTGCCTAATGACGTTCGTACGTCCCAACTGTCCGCCAGATAGTGAGATCAAGATGCAACCGTTCTACCTGTTTATGATCTACACAACTATTCTGGTAATTGGATACATTCGTGTGTTCATGATAGTCAGAAAGGAACAGCAACAAATGCAGTCTTCCTTTTTCAGACTATTTCAGCTACAAATAGTCGTGGTGAGTTCGAATTTACAGACGTCATACTGTAGCTTTGACAGCATGCGATGTAGCACAAAAGCAATCCCTCGTTCCTCGTCAAAAGCTACCTTATGATATGTTTTGCTAAACATTGCAAGTTTGTAGATACTCTGTTAACTGTTGATGATGTTCTCATGAGACAGAAGGTTGTTCTTACGGTAATGGGGATTGCTGTGCTTCAAAATTAAAATAAACTCGTAGCACTTCAAGAACACATATAGTTTGTTTCACCCACTTATAACCTTCTACAGCAATCTGCTCAAACTTCCATGTCAAACCTTGATATGTTGGCGGTTTTTAATTTTCCGCAAATTTTGTAAGGGTCTTCTGCACCTTAATTACTACAAACTTTGAGAGTTTTGAAACAAAATAATGAAATATTCATTAGAAAACGTCTCCTGAATGATTGACCGATTACTGTAGAAGGACATCGATTGATGAAACGTAGTATATCTTCCAGAGCGTAGCATCACTCGTTACCGCCTTCGAAGAAAACATACACCGCGCGAACATTCTTTGCGAGCTCCTTGCCGATTGGTTCACAGAACCAACTCTTCTTTTCACCAACTCGTTCATCTTTCCACTCTACTATTTCACGGCTGTTTCGGGAGTGGTGAATGTCATCATCAGCTTCAACCGACTCAACAGCGTCCACGCGCCTCTCACCTATAATAAGGTCAGTTGTGAAAGGACTTGAAATAGTAACAACAAGAGTTTCATTCGGATATTTTATTTGAACAGCATATAATTGTGTCACTAGGACTTTCGGATGGTGGTATGATTGTGCTCAGTAAGAGATGTACTCAAACCCGTTTCGACCCTGATTCAAGATGGTTTTAAGTTTCATGAATATTCTGCATGACAATCGTACAGGAACCGAGTAGCAAGTTGAAAACCGGTAAATTGATACAAAAACATATTGAAACTTATTGAAGCTTGGAGTTATAGAAGTGTGTGAGCTAAACAGTGACTATTTCATATAACTTCCCTGTAGTTTGGATTTCTTCCAGTGGTGGCATCAACACTCGAGAAGAGTCATTGCGGCGGCGTTTTTCATTGCACTTCTACCCAACATCAACATAGCCGTCAGTCCGGCACATTTATCTAATAGGGTGCCGAATACGACCACCATGTATATTGCCCTCATTCCGACTTTGCCGGTAAATATTGTGCAGTTTATGTGTCCGGGTGTGAAAGAGTAATTGGGATTGACCAAATGCTCGCTGTAGTTTGGATCTTAATACAGGCCAACGAAACTAAAAGTTGGCAAACAGCGAGCCCTTTATGAAAGAAAAAGTAGAAACAGTTTCATGGTATAGCTGACACAGCATAACTGACAATAGATCGCAACTAAAAATGTATTCCGTGACCGAACCTATAGTGAAAGTCGGCCACACTATTTAGTTAGATAATGCAAATGCAGTTGGATGACAGAATCCCAAAGAGCAACATCGCAACAGCACGGCTTGTAAATAAAGGATGGAAAATAGCTACAAACTTTTTGTACCTTTTCAGATAGATTCCTTAATTCTGATGTCCGTGTTCAGTGCTCTGCTGGCGATAGTTATATTCATTTCCACCATTGTCACTGTGGTCAAACTGTCGAGGATAGAAATGCACGGAATAGCAAAAGTGGAACGAAGAACAATTGGATACGGAATCGTCAACTCATTTGGACTGCTCGGTATCACGTCAGCGCAGGTGAGGATCAGGCGCGGTAAAACCTTTCCAAAATCAAAATCCACGAGATTTCCCCATAATTATGACTTGTCGCAGGATCGAACCCGGCATGACGCAAATACTTCATAATTGTGATTATTTGACTTGAACAAACTATTTTTTTTTACCAATTTGACAGTCACATTCGAGAGAATGTCCGGTGTGATTAATGGATCTTGATAAATTTCGGTAGGTGCGTTTTCAGTAAAAATTAAATTTATTGCAGGTATGCATGTTCTACTTTTTCAAAATAAACCCCGTCTCTCCCTATGCCTCCTATGTCATGGATATTCGATTCTACATGAGTATTCCCAACTTCACAACTCCCCTTCTGGCTATTTTGTGGTTTTGCCCCGACATCAAAAGAAAAGTATTTGGATTGAAGGATCATGGTATGAAAGTGTCTCACATTGGGACATTGCCACCCAGACTGTATTAGTGTAGTTACTATACGTCTGGCACGCCAGTTTTAAGTTTTATTCTTTGTTAATCTTAGTTTACAACTTGAACTAATTGAACGGGATCTTCTATGAAAAACGGGTAACGAAAGTACTTTTGCTACAATCTAATGTATCTGTAGTTTGAGCCCGGTGCATAGGTGTAAAAGTTTCTGCTGTGTTGAGAGATTAAATTAGTTGCACTTCCCAGAACAATGAAAAACCAGATAACCTATTTCTGAACAACGATTTTGTTGTTTTCTTTCTTTTTGTTTTATTATCTTCTTGAACTGTTCTGTAATCTTTATTCAAATGTTTTTTCTATGAAAGCAAAGAAAGGAGATATCAAATCAGTAAGTAAATGACGCCGAAAACCACAATTTGATTGATGAGATTACTTATTATTGCCTTTGTTGGGTGGCCGGTAGGTTCCATTGATTATAGCCAGCTGGAAATAAATATTTCATGAAAAACAAAACTAACATTACATTGTGCCAGAATATCCGGATGCATCTCTTTCTCTATGAACTTTCTCTATGAACTTCTCCAAAGGCTTCGTGCTATGGTAGGATTTACTTCAATTACATTTGTGATTATGAATGCTAGTGGAAAAGAGGGAGGAAAGAGAAAGAGTGAGTAGAAAGAGAGAGAGAGAGAAAGAAAGAGAAAGCAGTGGGGCGGGGGTAATAGTATAGTTGCTCTTCTCGTTCGCTCTTCCGACGACGACTCTAGAAACCCTAACCTGAATCAATTGTTCCTTCTTGTACGCGTCGTGGTCGGGGGTGAGAAGACTCGAGATGAGGGTGACACAGTTACGCAGTTTGTCAGTGCATCTGCATAACGAATCGATAGATTGGTATTGTAAAAGTCTTTGGTTAAATAACCGAAAAATATAAAAATGAGCGTTATTTTTGATTTCCCCAGCAAATAGAAAATAGCCAAATCGAAACACAGCAATATGGGACGAGTGGGATTCACGAATCCTAACGATTGGTCCTATAGTGCGACTTTCCATAAAGGTATACGAAAACTTTTTTTAGCACAAACGGACGATATTACCTGTCGGCGTTGGTATCCTTAGCCATGATAAGTACGTGTAGAGGTTCGGTGAGATGCTCCCATCCGGGGGTACCGATCAAACGGAGTTCACGAAGACGATCCTATAAAACCAAATACGAAGAATTATTAATTTTAGATACACTACTCTGAGAAAAGATTGTTTTTAATGTATTCAACACAAAGAAACCCGGTGCATATTTTTCAAACTGTCAGACCTACCGGATATGGAAGTTGTAGTTTGACGTCAACAAGTTTTCTTTCCCCTCATTGGCTATAGAACCCCCCCCCCCCCGCCCCCCCTACACTTTGTTTAATGATGTCATAATCTTTTCTACCTGATAATTCTATTCTAGACGTGAGGAAGTGAAGAGGTTTAGATTTTTCAAGATTCAAGATTTATGTAGTTCACTTCATATCGTTTCGAGATGGTGTTCCTTGACTGCCCTCCAGATTGGATGAAGGTTTAGATTGGATAGGAATAGAAAAAACAGTAAAACGGGTACCTTGACGCTTCCCTCTCCTCTAATCAGAATGGTACAGTCCGTGCGGGCCTCCAGTTTTTTCAAGCTCATTCCACCGGGACCCAGAATACGACCAACCAGGTTGCATTTGACTTTCCTGCAATTCACTCATATGCTGAGAGGGTGTAGCAATTGGGTATAAATTGGTCTGTTGCACGGTATATCTTGACCCATCTGCTCAAACTACATTTGTTTGTATCGAACTACGAAACTACAAACATTGAAGAAGGAAACACTCTCCGGAACGGAGCGAAACACCGGAGATGTTCGCAGCGTACGTGTGCCAGAACATCCCAGCATTCTCATCCTATTTCGCATCACGACTGTAGCGGCGCGGCTGAATATAAAATCAGAGAGAAGCAAACGTTGAAAAAGATGCTGGTGTAGACGAAGAAGATGAAATGTTCCTCGATAAAGTCCCAGACTTTGATACTTTTTTGTTGTACCATAAACCTACTTCAGGTCAGGAATCATAACTTTTTCGTGCATAGCGACCAGATTAGTTGAGGCATCGGGAGACTGAAATAGGCAGGGGTTAGTTCATGTGAGATAGGTTGATAATAATCTCAGGATAGCAAGACAATAAGAAAGTTTAAGTCGGTTGAAAATAATAAGGAATAGTCCCGGTCATTCCCACTGAGACTTGGCAGCGAGCCAATGAATATTTCAAACAATTTTTAACCACTTTGGATTTTTACAATGAACTGCAAATGGCTGGTAAAGGTTGTTCAGTTTCATAAGAACAAGTCAATGAGAAAAGTCTTCAGAAAACTTATATCTGGGCTGAGAAATAGCCATTCGAAAATCTTGGCACGGTGCTAATGAGTCTAAGTGGGAATGAAACGAACTATACTGCATTAGGAAGTGGCGATATCTTCGTTGTTCTTTGATCTCGATATAGGTTAATATTTCAGATTTTCGACCGAAAAAAAACTAAATCAAGCTAAAAACCAACGGACAGGCGTTTGGGTTTGGTCTGGGAATCGTGAACCCTTTAGTTGTACAGAGTATTTGGGGCTGTGTAGCTGAAAGGCAATGCTCTTAGGCCTCTTAGGTGAGAACATTGGAATTTGTAAAAAAGAAGACAAAACTAATTTCCACAGAATTCAACGACTTATTTGAAGTTAAGTTGTGCAATTACTCACCTCAATCTCAATCGACGGCTCATTCATGTTTTGGCTCGTTCCATGCACATCAGCAGAGTTCAACAAATCCGTCCAGACTTTTTCGATTTCCTTGCTCAGAAGAAACTGAAATAAGGATTTGACTTGATCACAGATTTGATCACATACTAGCAAGGTAGTATAGGTGGTTAGCTAACCCTGCTCAATCACTAGCACATGCATACGCGGCCTCATGCAGTACCCAACTATGTGAACACAGCCTCGGCTAGGTGTTGACCAGATACTTCAGCTAAAAGCTAAAAGCTGACTACTTGTGACACTTTGTACAATGTCTGGTTTTCAAGAAGATAAACTAGTTCAGTACAATACAATTTGCAAAAGCTGAAATGTGAGGTCAAAATAAGAAAAAATTACCGAGGCATGGCACAGCCGTTCAGGATGTCTCTGCTGTACAGAATGCAGCCGACTCAGCTCGCACAACAACTCGTCTAGATATCTGAAAATGGGTCATTGTTAAATAATAAAGTTTTACATGTTCTATTCTATACTAAATCATGCTCTCCGGTGACCTAAGAGAAAGCACAATATAAGTTAATCAACTAAGGAATTCAGTGGTAAGCGACAGCACAAAAACTTGTTTGTATGAAATCTCAAAATCCTGGTTCTTGTCTAGAGAGACATATGTTGCTGTTCCGTTAGAAAACAGATATATTTAGAAAAAGAGTTCAAATAAATGATATTCGAGAAACATTTTGAATCGTAATATCGTACTATGGATGAGCACGCGCTTGTGAACCAGTATATATGCTAGTAATAACAACAAATAAATGGGAAATGGAGGATTAAAGCCTTACTTGGGGTTCTTTCGTCCAACTTGTTCGTCACTGCCAGTAGATATATCCATGTTGAACCGCCGTTCGCCTTGCACGAAATGAGAATGAAAGATACCATTTCACTTTTCATCACGTACCACTTCCGACTGTCTGGCTACGTGTAACGGGAAATAGGCACTTTGAGTACACTTTCTGACGGTATTTTATCAGCATGTACTTCCTATCCAGAATCACTGTGAACGAAACAACGTACAAAGCAGAGTTTATGTTAATTTTCATTCTCTCTTCTTCTTTCTTGTGGTGTGTTATAGTCTGTTTCAGGTGTATGTGGACGCTTACATAGTGGAATTTCCTAGTCGATGTTGCCTAAATCCCCCTTGTTTTTGTAGTTTAGTCCCGGAAAACATTGACTTATTACCCCCCACCTTTCTAAAATTGTATTGCGTTTGGGAAATTGTACTTCAATTTGTCACCTGCAATACAAAAGTTTGAGGGTGGGGGGTAAATAGTGAACATTTTCGGTATTGAAGTTCAGCCCCCCCCCCCCCCCCTCGTTGAAGTTTGACCCCCCACCATTTAAGATATACCCCCGCCGACTCAGGGGGGGGGGGGGGGGGGGGGGAGAATGTCGAAGTTGATTTTTGACCCCCCCCCCTCTCCTAGATTTTCAGGATTCAGCTTGGGTGGGGCGTTGAGGTGCTAGGGGGGAAGTGAAGTGAACTGAAGTGGGGGGCGATACTTCAATTTTTCATCGTCGCGCTTTTTCTGGTCCAATGTAAACTATGGCGGTTCTCACTAATTACAACAAGTTACTACTTCTCGACGATATTTTATCAGCACAGCACTTCCTATTCAAATAAACTGAAAGTGAAAACAACGTATCAGGCAGAGTTTATGTTAATTTTCATTTTTGTTGTGGTCTGTTGTACTCCGTTTTAGCCATATGTGGAAGCTTACAGTACGTTATCAAAACTACTAGAAATTCAAGCTTGTGCTCTCAAGTGAAAGAGATCGGGATTTTCGATTAGGACTGTGGCTGTTTCCACATAACTTGCGGCAGCTTTCAGTGACTCCGCTATCTATTCTTTTGAGAAATTTTTATTTTTATTCATCCTTTTCTTTTTTTCTCTTCTTCCTCTGTGGGACTTCAATTGTTTCGTGAATATGGTTACGGGAGTTTAGAAACAATCGTGACACATCATGAGGTTGAGGAGCGCATATTGGAATTGTTCGGGAGTCAACAACTTTAAATGATTTATTTGAGTGTCTACAACTTTAATCATACAACAATGTTGCTTCACAGTGGATAAAACAGCAGACGAAATGCACAAACAGTTCAATAAGAACGAAAAATACAAAACTGAACGAAAATGTTGATTTAGGCGTTATCCATATGCTCGATCACACTTTCACGCGAAGCAGAGCGAGGAAACAATGAGCATTCGTGGACTGATGAGTCTGAGCTCTCCTCCATGTCGACTCCCTCCTCTTTTAGCTTGGCCATATAGGCTTCAATTTCCTTCAGAAGTTTCTGTCCATCGTCGTGCTCTTCAGAACTAGAAATAAGTTACTATCTTCATAAGTTTTCGCTGGTAATACAAATCTTTTTAATTAACTCAAGTCTATCATTTACAATCAAAGACAATAACACGAGAAAGACCGAAAAAGGCACGCCGCACTAACCCTGAAAATCAACTGAAAAGTGCCAGGGCAACAGTGGCTTGAGAATGAAAACAGACGGTAAAACCTGCGTGATGTGCACCCCTGTTCAGAGTGTGAAACGATGAACTGATAGGGTGCTGTGAGCAAACTACAAAAACAGGATGACAAAAGAAAACAACAGTTTTTACATGGCCTCTAATCTATGAAAGAAGGTGTTTGTTGTTCATCCAGTGAACCATTCAGAATAGAACCATGTGTGGTCTTGCTCAGAAAACGCTAGCTAGAATATCACATAACCTTTATTCCAATCCTGCATCTTTCCTTTTTCGCACTATTCCGCAGCACTCGTGTCCCGGGGGGTGTGAGAGCAGAGAAACAGCGTATACTGTTAGTCAATTGCACAGTCACGTAAAACATGTTGAACACAGCAGAACTCAGAAACGTGCAATGACAAAGTGCACGATTCTTCATTAGAATGCTAATTCTACGTGAGTATTCAATTGACTTCTAGTATGAATATAATCTCTTGACTGTTCTTTCCTCACCTCGGATTGGAGACCTCATAGTCCCTGCCGCACTGGTGACAGCGATTGCTATCGTTCATAGCGACATGTTCAGCTGGAGAATCGGAGGACTAAAATCGACAGAGCTTATTTGAGGTAGGACATATAAAGCTGAATAAGACTGATCTTAGTTATGATGAGTAACATACGAAACGGTAGTGCAAGTTGGAAAAAGTTGAACGGGGCTTTGAAACTACAAAACTACAACGGAACGATACGGAAACAATTCTACAACTAACCGGGTTTTTAGGTAACCCAACCCTTTTTTGGTAACCTCTTTTTCAGGTTACCTTGGTAGGTAACCTGAAAGTAACCTGAAACTAAAATCTGGTTACCGTTCAAACTAACGGTGAAAACCACCTTTTGCGTTAGAAAAACAGGTAACCGGTTTTTCATTCTAGGTTACCAACCGGTTTCCTACTGAGGTAACCTGAAAATTAGGTTACCAAAAAAGGGTTAGGTTACCTGAAAACCCGGTTAGATCACAACGATACGGTGGGTGCATATGTGAATACCTAAAAACCAAACGAAATTTAAACCGAAAAGGTTTCAACAATAGCAACAACAACAACAGATCAACGACAGATCACGAGATTCATCGTAAGTAGGAATTTGGATACACATAACGAAATTTCCGTTAAAGGACCCGGCAAATGAGCCAGTTGTCGGTTCACAATTGGGTTCTGTCTACTGTATGAAATTGAATACCTCATTCGCCGGCTGATTCGACAAATTTTTGCGAACTTCTTCTATTTCCTTGCTCAGAAGTACCTGAAATGGAAATCCTATTAGATTATGTACAGCCTGAATACCAACTTATGTACCTTGGACTATAGCTCGAACAATAGTGAGGTGTTAGAGGTGGTTCGCTAAACCTACCCAATCTGCACATGCCCTGGCAGACAATAGCCAGATATGTGAGCACAATCTCACCTAGGTGTTGACCCGATACTTTAGCTAAAAGTGGACTTTTTCTGACACTTTGGTACAATGTTTCATTTTCGAGAGGGTACAGTCCACGACATTCCTACTGAGACTCCTACAGTAACCTTACGAATTTTCCCAAAGCTGTTGTGGAGCCGAACATTCGTTCATCGGAAATCCTCTCGTATATTTATTGCACTTGAGAACGAGAAATGGGTAAAAGTAGGTTTTCGATCATAAGTAAATGAGAAAAACGGCGTGGAAGTGTTGTAATCCTACTGTAGGAGTCTCAGTAGGAATGAAAAAGACTATAACTAGTCTCAACTGAATAGAGAGGTTCGAAGTAATAAATGATTTACCGAAGCGTGGCACAGCCGTTCCGGATCCGTCTGCTGTACAATATCCAGCTCGCGCAGCAACTCGTCAAGATACCTGAAGATGGGTTATTGTTTGAATATATGTTTTACATGCTCTATTTGAAATTAAACTATGAATTAATGAACTTATTAAATGAAGCGTGTGATAAAAATATGCTCTTCAGCGACACAAAATCATGAAAATCGAAAATAAGTGAACAGGAGTTCATCAGTACGAGCAATTGCGACAGGACAGCAGCTTTTCAGTATCAAATATTGAAATCCTGGCTCATGTCGAGATAAAATTCACCGATTCGTTACCTTCCTTATGGAAACGGAGTGACAACCAAATGTTATGAAACCCAAGTATACAAATTTTAATTTTTTTAGATAAGTGGGTTTCAGTTATAAGTTCGAGAAACAGTAAACATCGAACTATGTGTGTGCACGCGCTTGTTAATCAGAATATGCTAGTAATAACAAAATTTAATGGAAAATGGAGGATTAAAACCTTACTTGTGATTCTTTATTCCAAGTTGTCGACCAGTAGAAACATCCATTTTGAGCCGCCGTTCGCGTAGCACGAGATGCGAATGGAAGAAGATACCATTTACTTTTCATCACGTGTTACTTTCGAGTGTCTGGCTACGTGTAACGCGTATGCTAATATGCACTTTTGAGTGCAATTAACTGAAATTGAAAACAATGTGGATTTATGCTAATTTTATATCAAGTGTGGTGTGTTGTACGCTGTCTGAATTACTATCTGTGGACGTTAACAGTACAGAGTAAATTGTCTCGTCGATGTTGCGTAACTCCTTGTGTTTGTAGTTTGGTCCCGCTTATTTTGGCCCAATCAAAGTTATGACAGTAATCGAGATCAAATTACAACAAATATTTTGTCACTCTGATTGTCTCTGGTCACATTTGATCTCACGAGTGCCCCATCTTGCATTGTCAGTTGGTTTCGTGCAAAAACTGCGTCTTTCTAACAATGATAACCTTATCAGTGTGTTTTTCTAAGTAGCCAACTCGAATGTAAAGCAATTTGGTATTCTTATAACAAATTCAAACTTGCGTCCACAACTTTTAGTATTCGATTTTTTTATTTGATCAGTTGTTCGTGTGATCAGATGAGATGCCGGTTTTGCTGGTAAAACAGCTACAGTAACCTGACGATATTTTTCCCTACTGTAGAAATGGTGTGTGATTGCGTAGCTACTTTTTCTTGTAACGCTTGATTCTCCTTGAAGTTTCTAATTTTTTTTAGATTCTTTATAGTTATTAAACTATTTTGATTACCTTAATGTTTGTTCAGGGTCTCATAAAAGTATACGTTTGTTGATGTAGAAGTGTGTCACCACTCAATCGCTCAGTCGAGCAAGGATACTACGCTGAAACTTTTCTTGTTAGCTCTTATCACTATTATCTATTCTTCAATGATTTCAGATGTGCTGTTCTCATTAATTCTGGTGTGAGTTCCAGCAGAGTGAAGTTGTGCCGTTGTTCTGGTGCACACAGTGGTTAAGTTCGTTCAAAGCAGCACTATGTCCATCGCGTTTCATCTCCCTTCCGCGCTTCTACTGGCTCACTCCAGTAATGGCAAGTTTTCAAATCTTTAGTTTTATTCCATTTATTCACATTTTGTTGATTACTTGCTCATCATATAGAGAAATGGTATGTTTGTTAGTAATTGAAATGTTATTAAAGCTATGATCTCGGTAGTTTTCAGTAACATTGGCGAATGAAGATTGAAGATTGTGAACTGAGAACCAATAATATTTGACCAGTCTAGTTGAACTGTGATATATAAGGTGTAGACGCTCCCGTTGTTATGTATAGGTGGGGTGATACATACTTAGATTGTCAAACTATCGAAGTAGAGTCATTTTATTTGTACAGTTCGAGCGTTTTGCTGTTAAACGTGTGTCATTGACATCAAATCTCTAGTTGGAGTCTATCTATTAAGGTTATCTAGACAGTTTTTATTTGAGATTTGCGTTTAAACAAATGTGTAAATGCTGTTCTTTATTTCCAGTGTGGCGTAGAAAATGCACCGGTTTAGCTGTATCAGTGGTTCGTCATTTAGCCAGTGATCCCTCGTCGTCGGAGCATTTATCTAGAGCAGATAAAAAACGACTTTTCAAGGTTTCTTGTGTTTTCTTTTCTAGTTTGTGAGTTTGTGTTGATTTCAAATTTATATGCACATGTATGATGTATCTGTTTGTTACTCTGGTAGTGTTTACGTTTGTTTCATTCTCTTTTCGTTGTTGATTCCCACTTTAGTTTTCTTAACTAGAACTTCAATTTCCTTCGAAATATTGAATTAAGGGCTACGTATGCACAACTTGTCCATGTTCTTATCCGAAACATAGTCTCATCACCAACATCATTTTCAGGTGGCAAGGCTCTCGAAAAAGTCACGTTCGTATGATAATGACAAAATTGATCAGCTTCGTGCCATGGCCGAGTTCGGGCTCAAGTGGGTTTTTGTTATTTGTGTTTGTGAACATCTCAATCGATTTATCAAACCTCCTATTGTGAAGTAGGCCTGTAAGCAATTAGGTATGTTGTTGCCCAACTTACAACTTCGCGGTCGTTTTTGCATGTGGATGTGGTTTAGGATAAATTAATTTGCTGTTCGACATGATATTCCCGCAAAGAATAAGATTACTTCTTAATGAAACAAAACACTTATATCTTATGTCTGAAAATTTTCGTTATTATATCGGTAATTAAACGCTGAAAACGCAGCTCACATGGAGCGCTCCGCACGGAATTCCCGAAGGGGTTGTAGAAATTTAAGTTCTCCACAAATTATCATTTCTTTTTCTAAAGGGAGGCAGATCTGGCGGATTTGCCGAGTCAAACCCGGCCCGTGCTACGTACGGCACATGACATGACGAAACACGACAGCATCAGTCGTCTCTACTCGCTCACTGATGTGTATCATAAAGCTCTGAAGGTAACTTAGAATTATTGGAAATTAAACTGATTAGTATTGTTCATCAGCGAAATACGGAATGATCCGAACTTTCTGTTTTGGATTACCTTCAAGATTCTTCAGATCACATAAAATCGTTTCGAAATGATATTAGCTATTTGGTATAATGTTAGCCAGTTCATCTAGCTATTTGGTATTAAAAAACAAAGACACAGATACTATGATTTTTTACCTTAGATGATGCCAGGTAGTTATAGTGGTGTTTCAGGCACATACCATCAATTCGATCGAAAAGTAAATGTTGTTAGATGTTCAAAATGCACCTCATTTCTAAACTTTGCATCAAAATTAACCGAATTCTCACAATTTCATAACAAAAGACAGTTTTTAAAGTTGAAGCATGATTTCAGGTGCACGGGAGTAGCGAGGCGGTAGATGCTCATCGTCGCCCGCTGGTAGCCATGCGGAAGGAGCTGACGGACGCGGAACGAATGAGAATGCGGATGCGCGTCGAGACGACCACCGATACCAGTAAGGTATGTACACACCATATGTGGGATAGTCCTGGTTACGGGTCTAAAGAGTTAATAATCTCTCCCGCTGAAAAACACAAAAAGTTATAGGTCCCTCTCCAATTCAGCGGCAGGAAATCTCAAAAATGGAGTAATTTGGTAAATAGTTATAGGTCCCCTCTCGTCCAATTTGTTAAATAGTTAAGGGTCCCCCGGTCAGCGGACCATGGCATCCTACCTGTGGCACACACCAGTGGCCGTATCCACAAATATGTTTTTCTCTCCCGGGAGCGTAAATTATTTGTGGATATGGCTACGACCACAGTAAAGTCCGACTGTTCGACAAAACGGAGTCCGTTTTTGGAGTTGAACCTGGGAAAAGTAATGATCTTGTACCAAAAATAGACAACTTTTACCTTTTTGAGCGAAGACTTAGGCAGTTTTTTGATATGCTGGCTGTTCCAATAACTTCACTGGGGTAGGACGGTATGAATGAGAGAACAATGTCACAGTTTGTGTGGGTAGCTATATTGGTTCACATTGCAGATCTTGGGAAAAGGAAAGGTTCGATCTGAATTAACGTTGCTGAAAGCCAGACCAATTAGATTATTGGAAGAAATGGTGTTTTTTCGTAAATAGGTTTTTATGAAAATCTTGAAAGTAGCGTATACAAATCGAAAAGTGGGCTCGTTTTCGAAGATAAGTCGCACCTTACTTGTGTATCCCTGTGATTCGTAGTCCATTTAATTTTTGGCTCTTCTCCATGTTATATGTTTGTCTTGTAAATCTTTGGAATAATCAAAGAAGGGTCAGTGTCCAGTTTGATGAGGAGACCTATAACTTCTCTAATCAGTTCCTAGTCAACCGTACTGATAGTCGAAACAAACATTTGACGATTCGACCCAAACGTAGGGCGACTTTGTCGATTTGTCGAGGGCGACTTTGTCGATGTCGATTGAATCACCCGTTTTTCTTCAAAATCGGGATTTTGAACGGACCAAATTTCAACAAATGTCACTTTTACCGGTGAAATGCCTCTCTTTCCCTCTAGTTTGGTAGTGCAATAATCCAGATGAAACACCCGATGTTTAATAAATTTTTGTAAACAACAAAGTCGCCTCACATATGATTCGACCATCGCTATCGCCATAATAGTTTTTGATTATCCCGTACGTTTTGTCTTACAGGGTGCTGACCGAGTTGTGGCTATCGCTTTCACACTCAACATGTGCGATGCTATCTGCAAGGTAAGAACTACTATGATGTACAAAGTGAAAGTAGTATCCCTTATTCTCGACTGATTATACTATTATGGTTTTGATTTAGGATAGAAATTATCAATTATCATCTTCTCCCCAATGTACAAGGGGAGAAAAACTGATCAACTATTCGCGAAGAGGAGAAATGAAGAAAAGTTATGTTTCATGACCCGAGCGCCTCAGGGCAAACGTTTTGATGAAAAACAAATCGAAGTTTGCCCGAAAATTCAAAAGTATTTTCAGTTCCTGGCCGCCTATATGACGGGGTCAAAGTCTCTTTTTGCCGAGGCTATCCACAGCACAATGGACACCTGCAATCAGTTGATTCTGTTACTGGGAATACGGTATTCGGCCAAGAATCCGGACAATCTGTTCCCTTACGGATACGGTACGCTTGCGAGATCTCACGTTCGTCCTTTCGTGTTGCATGTACAGTACAGAATTGCCATGCTAACTGGGCTTTGGTAGTGTTGCTTAATGTAAAAACTACGGACGAGTCGTCTAAGGAATCCAGCATGAGAATTTCAATAGTTTCGTTTGTAATTGTTAAAAACACAAAACGCACAGATTGCTATTTGCAGATGAGGCGAAGTTATTTCCTGATTATATTACGGTATGTAAGATATGTCTGCTACAATTTCCTTGGTTCGCATGAAAATTGTTTTTTAGGCAATATGCGTTATGTGACTTCACTGATTACGGGTTGTGGTATCATGGCGTTCGGTGGTGGTCTTTCTATCTACCATGGAGTCAGTGGACTGCTCCACCCGGCTGCTCTGGAACCGCTCACTTACGTTAGTTAGTTGGAGTCGTTAGCACTTTGTGTTTTGTGAATGTATCTTTACTTACTGAATACTGATGCAGTGAAGGAATACATAACAACTTGCGGAATTTTTCTCTCTAAAGAATACTTATAACATGATTTGTGAGATTTTTTGCTGTTTAGAACTATTTTCTAGTCTTCCAACTTTCTCTAATGTGCTGCCTGAATCCTGATAGTAAGTTAATAAGTAACAAATTAATTTTCATTGTATAAGTGAACTTTCCGGTAGGGGGTGTACTTCTTGATTTGCGTCAAAACGTCAAAAGTTGAAAATAATTTTTGGTTAGTTCACCGTCATTTCTTTTGTATGCTTGTGTATGTGTTCTCACTTGAAGTTTTCGTATTTAGGCCTACTATGCGCTTTTGATGTCCCTTTGCTTCCAAGGAGCCTCGGCTATCACAGCATATCGAGAAGTCAGCAGGAAGGCGCAGAAGGCTAAGCTTAGTATCGTCAATTACGGTATGTTCATAAGTTCATCTGGTTACTTTTGTCACTCACAAACATGCAATCTGTTCTTATTCAAGTTCACATATCAATACCAAATTCATTAGTTAGCTCCATATTCATACTGATCAACTGAGCTGAATGGTGTTATTTTCTACCTAATTTCAGTTCGCACCGCCGGTGACCCTTCGTTGAACGTTGTTCTGCTTGAGGATACGGCCGCCGTATCGGGGGTACGTGTTCAGTTTCGCCTATCTAACCAGTACCAGAACTGGTTTTGAAAAGTACGAGACCCATCACCCATGCAATGTGCTTTGTTTTGGAATATCTGACGGGAAGTTCGTACTTTCGCTCTCTCAGATGATTGTAAAGTTTTCAACAACATGTTAGATAAAAATATCAAAAACGGGTCATTTTGAGGCGAACTTGGAAAAGTTTGAATTTTCTATGAGAAATAACGTCGAGGATCCCAAGTTTGGCTGTGAAGGACTAGTTTTTTGGGTACTCAACATGAAATGAGCGGAACTTAATGATGTGTTTGCAGGTTATGGTTGCTCTGGGTGCCGTCTCGCTGTCCTCCATTCTCAACTCTCCCATTCCGGATGCCTGCGGATCTATTATTATTGGTTGTCTTTTAGGTTAGTTGTTAGTTGACCAGATAGCCTACATTTTATAGTTCACTTCTTCAACATTTTGTATTGTCAGTATTCTCAGACTCGTGCGCTTAACTTTCACAAAATACGGTTTGTTTGCCCACAACCGCTCCGCCAAAACTAGGCGTAGTTGATGTATGCTGTGAAGAGTGTGAAGTTGCGTGTTTTGTTTGAAAAGAGTGCCTACCTGTTATCGCGCGAATGTAAGCATTTACAGCGCTAAGATCCTTCCTTATGCTAATTTCAGATGATCGATAGTATTACTAGAACAAATTTTCCCATTCAGGTACCGTTGCCACATTCATTATCCGTTCGAATGCAGCTCATTTGGTCGGTCGAAGTCTTCCGAAGAGGATTACCGACGACATTGTTTGTCGTCTGAACAATGATCCAGTAATCAGGTCAGTACGCAAGCATACACCAACAAGGTCGTCCGAATAGTCAGAATAATTCGAAAAACATACTACTTTTTAGGCGAAAAGATGAAAACCGGTCTACTTTTTTGGAAAAATCATAAATCTTCACGTGTTTACCATCTCACGTAGAAAACTCACATTTCACGTAGAAAACGGATTACTTTTTGTCGCTTAGTCGGACCTTACTGGTGTATGTACGCAAGTGGAAAGTACGTATTTGTTTCTTCTCCAATTGTGGAAGTTTTAATATTACTTGTAAACTTTTCAGGTCAGTACACGATGTGAAAGCGACGGCTCTCGGAGTGGAACAGTCACGATTCAAGGTTAACCGCAACAATTTATAATGTGTTAGATTTTTAAAAAAGATTAAAAAGTCCCAAGATTTGGTACACTTAACCGGCAACCGGTCGCTCAGGAAAAGCAGGCAAAATGATGATTTTTGACTTGATCAATGTGTGTTAACGGGATTAGGTATTTGTGTTGGTCGATCAAACTACAACTCATAGTTATTCACCCTCTAAACACATCTTCATCGTCTACTAACTAGTTGAATGCGGAGTGCGGACTCTCATATTTCTCAGATTATTGTTTCTAAGATGAAGAAACGTGTGCTTTCCATACCGCTCAATTTGTGAGTGTTCATAGTTCATTCCATATTTTTTCTTTTTTTTCTAGATTTTCTACAACTTTCACATGTACATGTTTTAGGCCGAATTGGATTTCGATGGCCGCGCCATAACTCGTGCTTACCTGTCACAGACTGTTCACTTGCCGGCTATGTTGCAAGTGAGTTTCACATTTATTTCTAATCAATTTTTGTTTAGCAGCATTTTGAATAATTTCGAAGACAGTTTATTATCATTTTACTGCAGAACGTATATGTTTTTTTGTGAATTTACTATTAGAATATTAAAACGGCAATATTTTTTTCCTAAACTAAACTAGGCTAGTTTCACGTAGTTGATTTACCATACTTGTAACGGAACTAGATTTGCGGCAGAACTTGCCGGTCCCTTATAAGTCTAGAGCTCGTACTCATGAATAATTGTAGGAGGTGAAGCAGATCGAAACAGAAAACGACTTGGAGATGTTCATGGAGGAGCACGGAGAGAAGATTATCGATCGACTTGGAGATGAAATCGATCGAATTGAGGGCGAAATCACCAAGAAGCATCCGGATATCCGACACGTTGATTTGGAAGCGTTGTAGTCAGTTCGTAGAGTAGGTTAGAGGTATAAAGACACCCACTCAAAATAAGATTGTTGTATGTTGGATTTAGCTAAAGGAATCTCTCCGATAAGCGGGTGTAGTTTGCCTTTGACATCAATTTCTGTTCAAAAACATTGCAGAAATTGCGATTTTTTTGTGACGCGTGATTCAAATTGCCAAATATATCGTGCTAGTGAACTAAGATTCATAACAGATGCCTTTTCAACTATTGTAAATCTCGTAATATTCAGTGGTTTGGTTGAGGTTCAGGTGTATCGTGGACTGTTTTCCATCGATTGTGTATATTATATTTTTTTTGTAGTAACAAACATTCAGATAGTTGGTAGAAAACATACATTATTTTATTTTATTTTCTAGTAGTTGCTGTTACAAGACTAGGAGTTGTAAGTAAGCTGGTTGTTAAACGTCAGTTCCCTGTGTTCATATTAAGGGTCTTATTGTGCAAATGTTTAGGTGACGAATAAAGGTATTTTTTTGTTACTTCACAATGAATAAAGAAGATAGGTGTTACTCTCCTGTAACCATATGTAATGGGGAATTCACCTCTTTTTCATAATTCAACAAGCTGATAAATCAACTAGAAAAACTTTCATTGTAGGTAGGTTTCATACCAACAGTGGAAAAACATAAGCATATTCAGCCGTACATTCTGAAGATCTTGGGAGAGTCTGTATTTTAGCTACATACCTATTCGTGGTGGTTTGATTACTTCTATAATGGAGCCTTGGTAACATTATAGAGATGAATAGAAAGTGACTCAATATTTATAGTTACTTTTCTAAAATAAGAAAGCCTGCAAGTTATAATGTTTATTTTGTATCTGATACACCCGTTTCTCAGAGCAAACTTTTGTAGCGCAACATATCAGTCATGGAATCGAACAAACAAAGTGATAAATTATCTATACAACATTTGAAATGAACGATAACTAAGTTTCTTAAATTTTCGGAATGGAACCAGTAATATAGCTGTCAGATTAGTACAAAATAGAATTATCACATACAACATAAAAAAATATTACAGTTCACATAATAGTTTGCTATAACAGTGCTGATTATAAAAAGTGGGAGAACATGAAAGTTCTTTTCGTTTTCTGCAAAAAGTAGGAACAATAATCTGACTATGGCACATTTGTCTCTTATGATTGACATCATCTATACGAATATAGGTCACATTTTTGTCCCACGTGATCTCCTGAAGTGTACAGATGAGATTTCTGAAGCTGGTAGTCTATTTCATTTCTTGAACTGCAACGCTTGAGGAAACTTTAACATGTCCAAAACACCTCTGAACTTCATGTTCTTACTGTAGGAGAACTCTTTGGAACATTGGAACTGTGATGAGTATCGTACCCATCATCATGTTAAGGGAAGTGAGAAGAGTTGCGAAACCTTTTCACGGAAGAGGGAGAGGATAAATCTGTAAAGTAAGAGGTTTTATATTAATATATGGGGAGAATATTACAGCTCAAAACTCTCTCACTTTTTGTTGCACGCGACCTGTACAAAGTTCTCTGCAAATTTACTGGAGTGTTTTCAGACAATCAGAAAGGTAAACATACTTCTGCTAGAATGTAGAAAACAACTATTGTGGTATCGCAGTAAAAATTGGGAACAAGAAAACATAACAGAAAGTTGGGAAATCACGCTGTTTTCTTTTTCACGACTGCTAGAGCTGTTTTGGATGCAATTTGTCCACTCAATTATGCATAGAATGTGTGATGTGGGCAGTGTTTGTTTTATTGGAAGTTATTCATCATGTTCATGGGGGGACAGAATGGGCGAAAGAGATAGAGAACAAAGAGAAAGAGAGAGAACAATATAGAATAGGAGAGAGAACAGAGAAAGACAGTCGGTTTTTTACCACATTTCTCTTTATGTCTACTATTCACCGCCGCACTTCTTTCTTTCTCGTCTGTCTCCTTTTTTCTCTCTTTCTGCCCCCCCCCCCTCTCTCTTTTTAACCCACCTTCACGCAATCTCAATAGCAGTCGGTTTCGCTTCCTCTTCCTCTTTCTGTATATTCTTGTAGAAGTGGTACATTCGGTACTTCCTGATCCCGTACCGTACACACGACTTGATTGTAATCAGAAAGAAGAAGATACAAAGTACGATGGCCGTCCCGATGCCAACCATCGGGTCGTAGCGGCTGTAGAAGTCGGCCTGCGACGAGGGCGGGTTCACCTGAAAGAAGTTGTAGTTTGGTCTGAAAACATTTCAATTTGTAGTTTGATCTGTACATTTTGTTGTAGCTATAGTTTGATCTGTAATACACGGTTATAACTGTAGTTTGATCGGCCAACACCGTTGGAGTTGTAGTTTGATCTGTGCACACTAGGGTTGTTAAAAAACTCGAAATAAACTCGAAATTTCGAGTTTCGAGTTCAACTAGAAACTGGAAAAACTCGAAAATTTCCAATTCGAAATTTCGGAAACTCGAAAAACTCGAAACTCGAAAAACTAGAATTTTTGAAAACTCGAAAAACTCGAAATTTTCAACTCGATTAATAACCCTAGTGCACACCGAGCTAGTTCTGCTTGCGCTAGAGACGCACCGAGATCAAACTATAAACACGGAGAAAACAGATTCTAAAAACTTATACCCCTCAAACCTCCTCCCCCTATCAATCACGATTCTGAGACAAAGCCGAGTCATTGAACTGTTTCATTTTGAAAAGAGTGCACAAAAAATTAGTTCACCTCCATGAAATCTCGTTTTTCGGCACATGAAGGATGGCATGGCTTCGGCATTTCACAGAGGAACCGAAATGCCTGAAAAATAATTTTATGACAACTTCTGATACATAAAATTTGACACATCATATTTTCATCTACAACCTACAAATGTCTTTTGTGTTTGTAAACGTGAACTCGCTTTTGACTTCAAATGGTATGTTCATGTTTTTTTAGCGAATTTTTCTTTTTGGTCATTAAAATGGTTCGAATGAGTAAAGGCGATACGCTAATGTCGTCAATAACGATAAGGTATTGGTTTATGGGTAATAAATTTCCATGTACTTCCATGATAGGACATTTGTATCATTATTGAACACCATAAGTGTACATAGAACTCGAATGTGAATGTTTTTGAGTATATTTAAAATGTAATAGTACAACTGAAGTGAATGTACGACAAGAAGAAAAAAGTTCGGTTCACAAAACTGGGAAACTCAGAGAGTCCAACCATTCTGAAAGTTGAACGTTTTTACTAAATATGAATATCTTCATTTCACATTTCGAGGTAACACTGTTGAACTATTTATCACTTATGGAAAACTAACCGGGTTTCAATTCAGGATCCGGTAAAAGTCGAGCATGAATGCAAAACAGCTGAAGTCGGAATTTCAAATCAATCAATAAAATGTTCATCTACTATCTCTCGCATATCTGTGAGCTGAATTGAGCCCCCGGCTAGAGCTAATCGCGAATTCGACCGTACCTTTGGTCGCGCGCGGCGTCGCGTGCGACGTTCCGATAAGCTTTCGCGATAAGACGAGTCAGAGGCGAACCAGCTCCAACTAGCAGCCGGCCACCATGGGCAACTCCAGCTCGCAACTCCCGGAACACACTCTGGAGCAGCTCAGCATCGAAAGCGGACGTGAGTATCTAGAATATTGTATTTAGCATTATTGATTTTTCTAATATCATAGTGTAAATAGGGATAGATCAAATCGCCACAGTTAAAGAATTATGACTACCAAGCAACGTTATAAAACTACAAACACAGCGGGATAGAGCAACATACACCATGAAGGCTTGCTTTGGAAAGAGCAAAAAGCTAAGTTCAGAGAAAAATTAGCTGCCAAAGTCCCCGAAGTTGTAAAATGGGAAACAGAGAAACGGCGGATTACATGATAACAGTAGTTGTAAGCCACATTCAGTAAACAGTTCGAAGTTCCATTGTGTTCAGCTTTCAAATAACTCAATTTAGAGATTATCAGACATGCGTATGAACGGAAAAACGTGGAAAAGAACATGATCTCAAACATGAGCTAGAAAAAACATCAACAACAGTTCTATTGTGTTCTACTCACCGTGAACATTTTAAAACATGATATTTTTACAGTGTAGCAATCTGACATAAAACTATCAATGTTGGAATAAATGCAATCAGGAGTGTATCTCGATTATTCTCATTTTTAAAGATATTTGAGAAAGTAATCACCTTGTTTTTTAGTTCAAGAATTGACCGAAAGTCTAAAAATCACTCGAAACATTCGTCCACGTGGCAATGCGATGTCTTTTGTTCTAGTCTATTGTTTTGTGCAATTCCCCTTCAGAAAAGTGGTGCAAGTAGGCTCTAAAACGTTGGAGCAAACAAATTTCAGAATTAGGATTGGAATCAAATCGTGGAAAACCACAAGATTTGTTCGCAATAAGCAATATTGTTACAAACATGTGATAATTCGATAAATGAAAACGTAGTAGACCAGTAAATACTTCGAAGTTCAACACTTATGATGTGTATCTTGCGTTTCACGATGTACAGGCTAACATTGACTTCACTAACATCATGAGAAGTGAAATACTACTCATGTAGATTCTAGCTTTGAGTTTTGTCGGTGAAATAGAATAATTTAGGTTTCGTAGAGGAGACAGACAAATCTTCTCTGTAAAATACGTAGAACGTAGATCACAAATTCAAAATATGGTGCTATTTCGAAGCACTCAGCTGATTAAATCCCACTAAAAACTATGATGTGTGTTATAATATTCATTCAGACTACAATCGGGAAAGGACAACACACTTTAAAAAATCTCAATTCACTTTTTAAACCACATTAGTTCACTGAGAAGGAGGAACCTTATTCTATCTGATCTCAACTTTGACTAAAATGTTTTAATCTCACACCTTTTCAAGTCAAATTAGATCTTAAAACTATTGCAAAAAGAATCATAGAAAAACCAAGTCATTCTCAAACGACACATATGTATAAAACTGCTAGCGTTTTTAGCACATCACAATTCGAAAATGTTGTAAGGGTTTTATTGACTTTCAGTACGAAATGGCGCGAGAAGCTGAGATTAGTACAACTCGAAATAGTTTCTGTAATTTTCCGTCGAGCAATTTTCCCGTCTGATAACATAAAATGAGTAATGAATCTTTCATTCGCAGCTCTCGAGCACTTATAATGAACGTCAGTCACGCGATTAGGAAGTCGTACCTTACTCGCCGGCAAAGCCTCTAATTCACGCATATTACTGTGAAAACTGTTGCAGGTAATTGAAGAACTGGAGAATTACTTTAAATACGGTGTGTTTAAATCTCCGAAAGTCGATCAAGCGCGAATGGTAGAACTATCCGCGATGAATTAACCGAAAACCAGCTTGGTAAACTTTTTGATGCTGGAATTATTGAACTCCAAAACCTAGGCATTTCCCATTATCCCAGTTGGTTTTGGAGGTTCAAAGAAGGACGATTATGTGGTCCAATCGCAAGGTTCAGTCCTTTAAACTGCAGTACATTTTTCAATTGCAGTTTAAAGGACCAATGGCACGCGATTGGCCCACATAATCGTCCTGCTTTAACTGCATATTCGCGCATCTATGTTGAAGTTCCACGTACGTGCTCTAGATAGATGAATCTCTACAAGGTGGATTACTAGAATCGAGAACAACTAATAAACGAATGATGAACCAAATTTGTGAATAACAAGATGGGACGAAAGCGCTAACAGAACAGTCACGTGACCCGTGTACAGACGAAAGTGTGTACTTTGGAACTTCACGTTTCACGTAACTTAGCTTGACGACCAGTTCAAATTAACTCTATTATTAAATTTACTGAAAAACGAAATAATAAAACTGCGCGAGTGGATTTTCGTGTGTCTTGCTCGACTAAGTTTCGATTTTGTCTGCGAAAGTAGTAATTTGATTGGAATTCGTCATCCTTCGCATTGTTTGTTCACACTGATTTATTCATTATCTCAATCTCATCGTGGGATATTTTAGGTTGTTTTTTTCGATATAAAAACACACATTCGTTAAATTAGTTCGAACATGATCACCCAATAATCTTTCACGTTTTTGCCAAAAATTGTGTTGATAAAAACAAAATATAGGATACGGGCGTTGAAAACATTCTAATTGTTCATAAATGAATTAAAACGTGAGAAAAAAGAACAAAACTGTGAACGAAAAACAAATTGCATAATACCAGGAATAAAACAGAAAGAGTGGCTTGAGTGATACCTTGAACTTGGTTATAACACTTTGGAACGATGTTTATAGAACTGAAAACAATATTTACGTAAACGTTGAAAGTATCATTAATTAAACACTTAATCATTCAAAATCTGCTGTGTTCGACACGTTTTACGTGAATTACGTGACTAGTAGTATATCACTTGTGAATAGGTCTTTAGGTGCGGAGTTTAGTCTGAGAGTGCAATATTTCCCAATAATTGTTGCCATCACAACAATACACACTGAGCAAAGGTTCCTGGCAAAAGTTTCGTGCGTTCCAAATCCAGTTCCAACCAAATAGGAGAGTCTTTTTTTTTCGAAAATAATTCATTTACTCATGTGCGCTAAATCCGTCGCTGATTCCTGATTAATTAAATTTACAGAAAACTCTGCTCAGTCCGATTGTTTTAAATTAAAAAACTCAACATTAACACTATTTGAGGCTATAATACCTATCTAGGTATATAGGTAAGTACATTCCAGTTTTAATAGAAGAAAAATTGTTTTTCACATCCGAGAACCTCTCGTATCTACTTGGTCTAATTGTTTTTGATAGTGTTAAATTATGTCAATTATCTCTGAAAGTGGGTAAAAAGTCGGTGAATTCGGGATTTGAAGTGGCGTGTGGCCTGCTGCAAGAGTTCTAATCCGTACGTCTTATGCATAAATCTTCCCCGAAAGGGGCGAAAACTGCGAATTTGACGGCCCGCGAACAAGAAATCAAAGAATGAGTATCAGAATGACTCCAAACACCCACAAGCTGAGGATAGAATAAGAAAAGTATGAAACTCGGGGAAATTATCGAACTGTAAAGAAATCAGGCGGTTGAAAATCAAACCCTATCATAAGCTTGGCCTGGACGAAATCTAATCCCCAGTATTATTGAAACATGCGTGAATTTGATTTCAAGGATTGAGTAGTTCGGAACACGAACATAGTTCTCATTGAACATGTAATTCATAAATTCAAGTTTTCTATAACAAATTTACAAAAAAAAACTGCGGTTTCTCAAGATTATTGCTTTTGGTAGTTTTTAGGCACTGAAGACTGAATGTGAGAAAAGAAAACAGAAATCTTAAATTTCTGTGAACACCATAATGCATATAGTTCGTTTCATTCCCACTGAGACTCCTTGGCATTGGGCCAAGATTTTCGGGTGACTATTTCTCAGAGCAAACATGAGTATTCCAAAAAAAAATTTCGTTGACGTGTTCTTGTAAAACCGAACAACCGATGACAGAAAATTAAAGTTTTTTGAACAACTCCAAAGTGGTGAAAAATAGCCCGGAACATTCATTGGCACGTTGCCAAAGTCTCAGTGGGAATGACCGGAACTATACCTACACGAGCGTGTGGAATAGAGTATAAAAGCCGAGTAATTACTCAAGTTTGTACTATGAGAAGTCATGAGAACATGAAATATAAGGATGGATCGCAGTGTATATATGAGAGAGATGCATCCACATTTGTCTAGCTGCAGTCCAAATTTATGTCTTTTCCACGGCCCTCGGGAGAATTCAAATAAGAACACCACCACGAATCCAAACTACGGAACACGTGAAAACAAAGAAAGACGTGGAAGCCAATAATTTTAGTAAAACGTATAGTCACGTGGAATAATTCAAGAAAATGCCGTTCTGAAGTGCATAATAATGATCTTTTGAAAATTTCACTCGAACTTGATTTTCCTCCTGTCTGTAAACATGATCTAACACACATTTCTCTATTTTTACGCGTAAACGCTCAGGTAGTAGCATAATGAAAACCAACGAAAATGAGTTTAGATATCTTCAGCTCCGATATTCATGACAAACTGAAAGGTGTGGAAGATGTGCTCTAGTTCAAAAGGGGTTCTTTTCGTAGCCATGAAGCACACTAATTAGTGGTTTGTTGCTGCACGAGGGCGGAAACCGTAGAAAAACGCTAGTTCAGAGGGAACTCTACCTATCTCTAGAAGAATTGCGATTAAAACTGTAAGTCTAAATGAAGTCAAGGTTGTAGCCCAACTTCGGTAATAAATCAATATGCTTTGATGATTTCTGAAGTAAGCGATAGCGAGTTTGAAAGAAAGAACGAGGATGCGAATAAGAGATAAAAAATCGTTTCAGTGGTAAGAATATGTATTTCATAGATATCGTGGATCTACGTTATTTAGTGAAAACTTTAGGTCGACTTTTCATTTTCAATTTTATTGTTTGTATCTCGGAAAAGGATCACACCATTGTGAAATCAATAACTAGCTAACGAATCACATATGCATGATGTGATCAAACTACAAATATTGATTTTTTAGTGTCTCGAAAGGGGATCATGACGTTGTACAGTCGTTTCACCTCCTTGGCCACCCATATGGATAAATCGACGGGAGAATCATTTCTGACGGAGGAGGACTTCCAAAGTATAACGGAACTTCACATGAACCCCCTCGGACAAAGGATCATTGACGCCTTCTTTGCCGACGCTGAGTGAGTTGTAGTTTATGGAAAAGTCTGACTTGTGGATTGTAGTTTGAACAGCATATACGTCAGCAAAGTTCAACTTTTTACTGAAAAGCAGCGGGATCAAAGTACATGCATAGCAAGGTGGGGCAACATATTGATTGATTCATTTACATGCAAGCATGTGAGATACATAGAGAAACGGAAAGTAAATGAAAACCAACTGAATTTGAGCAATCTGAAAACAATAATCGAAACCATGATGAACAGAAAAGTGAACATTGAACGAGCATATATAACATACAACGTATAGCCGTGTCGAAGAGCGTCACTTATATGGATAGTACCCTGTTTGAGTTTTAGTTTGATCTGCTCGCACAGCAGTGTACTCAGATTACAAAGGAAATGGAGCGAGCGGGATCAAACTACAAAGGTGCGAGGTGTGGCCCAAAAGAGTGTAAGAAGTGAATTAGAATGTAACTGTCACGAGGGAATCTAGAGTTTGTGACTATGGACTATGGTGCTTATGAACGAACTTTGTTACGTGAGTATGGGGAGAATCCAGCACCATATTTTTGATTGAAAAAAAAGCAAATATTTTATTGCTAACACGGTATTAAATATCCACAATAATAAAACGATGAAGAAAACTGAACCACCATCTCTTTGTGCCATTATGGGTCATTCGGTTGTCTCGGCAGACAAATTTGTTGCCATGGATTTATTTTTTATCAGATTACTCACCGCTATCCCACATCATTATCATCATTATCATGTTACACTGTGGCTGATTGGATGTGCTCGGTTCGGAAAAAAGTTTCCACAAGAGCTCACACACCAAATTTGCTCGTACTCTATTGTGCTATTGGTCAAATTTATAATTACCTAAACCATCGTAAAATCAACATAAAAACAGTTTTGCTAATTTTTTTATTGATTCCAGGCCAGAATCATTCAGTTTTTGTCCAAACCAAATACATTAGTACTACAATTGAATCAGTCCTTCGTTACGTACATATGTGTTACAACCTACACGACATGTCCGTACATTCGCTGCGTACATGTGGCCGTGGGCTGAGTATCTAATCAGCTGATTTGGTTTGTCGCATCCGGACGCGTTACAACATACACCACGACATATGGCACGTAAAACTGATAAGTAAACGCAATTATTGATCAGCGCCTCTAATCTAATACACTATAGCATTAGCTGGTGGCGACTTGTTTTTGCGATGAGCGCCTAAGTGAGAAGCGGAAAGAAACCCCTGCAAGCTAGCAAACAGAAAAAGTGGGGTATTCGCATAAAACGTGACAGCGTGACACATCTAAATACTTCCCACAAAAAACGAAATTGAGAAATAAGAAAGTATAATCAGCTTTTCGGGAAGTTTATAAAAATCATCAAAGTATATCGAAAAAGTCATGTAAAAGTTTTTAAGTGATGTGAAGAACACGTTTTGCGTGACTATACGTGACTAGCAGTATAACATAGAAGCTACTCCTGAGGCGGAAATGAACTGATGACGTCATAGTGGAAGTGAACAAAAGCTAATCGTGTGAAGTATTTAGGGGGAGAATGGCATAACAGGAAGTGGGAAAAGGCACAAATATTCCAACTTATCCGATTTGAGGGGCAATAAATACTAATGTCACTCATTGTGTCGAAAGAAATATTGATGAGAGAAAAACTAGAACTGAATAGAATATTGATTGAACCATTTGTAAAGAAAGGAAAATAATGTTTATTGCACGAAAAAGAAGGCAACAAAGACCCCCAGAGTTGAGGTACTATTATAAATATCAATATTGACGGTCAACAGTAAGCTCGACAGTAAGCTCGAGAAAGAGTAAATTCTCAGTGAATTCTTCCTCTTCTCAGTGAATCGTTTCTTTTTCGAAAAAGAAAGTGCTTCGAGACGGGTGTTGCAGAGACAGTTGTTCGTTCGGTTTTTGGCAGGAACAAAGTTTGGAAATGCTTTAGTTTATGAGAGTTTTTTGAGAGTTCATTTATGAGAGTTCATTATCAACTGTTTCTTGGACAGTTGCATGGCGAAAAAAGTTTCATATATTGCAAATGCGGTGTGTCAATCAGGTCCAAAAAGTTCAGCCGAAATATTGAAAAGTTCCGATTGCGTTGTTGAATCTAAGATTTCCACCGCACTTGATGAAAATTTCGACGAAAGTACCTTCAGTCATGGGGAATTTTTTCACGCATTCTTGGCAAGAACGTTGGTATAACCGAGAGATCTGCAAAGATATTACAAGTATAACCTATATTAGACTGCCGTTTTTCCAGTAAAGTTCCTCAGAATCAAATTCGAGTTATGACTGAATTATGTTAATTATGTGATATCTTATGTAAATCAGTCGCAACCGTGAGTTGGGGAGGAAGTGGTCGTAAAATCAACGCATTGGGAGGGCGGGGCCCAGATAGACAGCCAATGGGCCATAATGAATAATTAGGCAGGCTTTGTATGAGGAATCCCGGGCCGTCGCACACAAAATGCGTACCCAATCAGGCGGTAAATGCACGAACAGCGGTCACAATTTGAGCGAACAATGTCAGTATATAAGTTGTAGTTGGTTTCGACGACTTGAATATGATGGTATGAAACTACAAACACGGATGACACAGAAAAATACAGTATTGCCCTGTCTGCCCTGAGCGAACACGTATTTCACTTTTTACATATGAACAGAAGCGAGCTAAATATGCGCAAAAACCCACCTAAATGCGAGCTTGCAGCATAGAATACCACATTTTTGATTCATGAACATCTGCGCAGGAAGGTATGCACGAAACGAAATGTCTGCAGTCTTCAGTATAGATCACCACTTTCTCGACTTATCATGTAGGCATCATGGAAATTCCTCTGAACATATGAAAACTTCTAGTGATCTCCCCATGAGAAGAACTCGCGTTACTTGCGTAGATCGCTAGTCACGTTCACGAAGTTGTTTACAACATGAGTAAGATTTAAAAGTTATCCACCGCGATCTGTACATCAGTAAAATTTTCCTTTCAGTACTAGTATAGGAAAAGAGACACAATCTTCGCTGCGGTGGGATATCGGTACACGCCAAAATTGACGAATTTGGGTCGTAAAAACATGAAATCAAACTACAAACACAGCATGATATAGAGAAATATACAAAAGTAAACCCTACATTACTAATAGATAATTTTTTTTCGTATATTCGGAAAAACTAGAAAGTGGCCTTTCACTCGCACACGTTTCCATATGTTTGTGGTCACATAAGCTTTGCAGCAAGATTTTGGTAAAGTAGTTATGACTCTAGAGTACAGACAACCATGGAGAGTGGTCAAATTGAGGAACACCGGTGAAGCGAATGTTTCAAATGGGTGCGTGTTCAGTGCAACTAATCTAATATTCTCATGGGAAGCTCCACGCCCACACAGGATAAGTAATCAGGAAAAAAACAAAACAAAAGGAGTTCAAACTAAATGTCTGTTACGAATCGAGCAGTCAGTCTATTTCTTGCTGAAAGTTAGAATATGAGGTCTAGCTATCACATTTGAATAAAAACTTGGAACTAGTCGTGTCCTTAAACTCAAACGATTTGTCTCTCAAACGTACATTCGAGAATGGAACCGACAGTTTAGTGTTTTTATGTATCCGAACAATAGTATTACAATGCGTGCATATGAGAGTAAATCAAATGATTTAAAAAGAAACAAATGAAATGCTTGAAACTCACATAGGAACCCAAGAAACAGTCAGATTTCCAACTAAATAGTGGAGATTCAAGTTTAGAATAAGGGTGGTCAATGTACTGTCACGATGACATCTACGTGACTTTCCACGTGATGAATTGTGTCACTACGTGTGGTTTTGCAGTTTGTTGTACAGCGAGGGACAACGGAACAAGTCAGTGGATTGAGTGAAGTGTTTGAGATATTTGACACCCACTGCAACATATTCACATTGTTTTCAATACAAACAACGGAAATGGAGAGTGCGGAACTTTTTTCAGCAAAAACGCTTTCCATCCATAGACTATTACGTACAACTAAGATAGATTCAGCCTGAGTTTCTTATATTGTTCTGAAAACTAACTATTCCGAGCAAACAGTGCGGTGTCCGAACCTACAGTGGCGAGATAATGAGAGAAGTAGTGTATTCATTATTTCATATTGATTTTTCAGAGTGTTGGAACGCCGAAAAGTGTATTTCCGTGACTTCGTGAAAGTTCTCAGCCATTTCCGACCGATCAATAAGAACAAGCCGCATCCATGGAACAGCAGGGAGGCGAAGCTCAGATGTACGTGGGTTCGAATCCCATCGGGAGCGCTTTGTTTTGCAAAAGTACAGACTATTCATGGTTTTTCATGGTTTTTTGCGGTTCAGTTGTTTTTGATTTCCAGTTGCTTTCACAATGTACGACTTGAACAAGAGCGGAACGATCACAAAGGATGAGTTCACGGAAATATTGCAGGTAAACATAAAAATAGTTCACTTGTGTTTTCGAGAAGTTGTTACTTGAAATTTCATTTGAATATGACCATCGATGAGTAGATAAGCGAGACAGCTAGTTTTCCTAGAGTTGTACTCGATCTGAACACATCATTTTCAACTACGCCGAACTTTCCGCAACATAAACACAGCAGAACCGAACACACCTACGCACTCAGTTGTCATTCATGAGGAGAAAGAAAAAGTGTTTAATTCATAGCTTTGTTCTTAACAATTGCAAAAACTGAGTCGCTCTCCATGGGGTCTCATTTATTATTTCTGTGTTTGCGCTTTGAACTCACTTGATTATGAGGTAACACGATGCCACTGGGAACGAACTACGCACCTTGCGCCGAACGAACAAAAAAAGAACTTGAAACCTAAAAGTGCTCTTGAAGTCTGCAGTTTAGAATACAAACTACACTTCTGACTACTAAGACCACCCAATTCAAGCTGTAAATTGTAAATTCTTTATTGTAAACTGTAGTGTTGTAAATAGTATTGTAAAATCTTTATTGTAAATTGTGGTGTGTAATTATCCATGTGATGTTCTACTTAATCAAGAAAGCTTCATGAACCCCAGAGATATCGTTTCCAAATTCAATGTTGTAATGCATAGCATGGATATTGATTTTCAGATGATGATTGGTGCGAACGTGCCGAAAGATCAGGTGAATTCGATAGCCGACCGAACCATGAGAGAGGCGGACCGAGACGGTGACGGATGTATCACTTTCCAGGAATTCTGTAATGTGAGTTCGTACAATCATGTAAGAACGTGTAAACAGCTGTTCAGATGTTTTATTTAAAGGTCAACTTCAACCTCAATGGCGCATGTTGGAAGAGACGTAGCATGAGATATGATACGCACATTAGAGTATTTTCAATTTGGTGCTTGTGGTTTTATCCTTGTCCGTATTCAGAGCAAAATGCTGTGTCTAGCTGATCATACTACAACTGAAATCTGGCGGTGTAGCAATCCATCAAAAATATCGTGATTTACCTCATGAGCTAGTTGCATTCCATTGATTGCTAATATAAAATCGATTGCTATGCTACAACATTGAGAGTTCACGAGTAGCTCATGAGGTATCTCATGAGAAACTTGAATGAACTTCTCGTGAGATTGGAGGGATTGCTACGCCGCCTGTTGACCCTCGAGAACATTTTACCACTTTTCTGTTACTTTCAGGCAATGGAGAAAACGGATATTGAAGAGAAGATGTCGTTCAGATTCCTCACATAATCTCGAACCATCTATCCCGCATCCGAGATTATCAAAACGAGATTACTATGAACAACTTGTATATGTCTGAATACAATAAATATTTAATTTTGTATCAAGTCGAACATTCTGCAAGTTACTGATATAGTTGAAAAACGTTGTGGTGGTTTTGGAGTATTCTTATTCGCGGCTAATATAAATTTATTGCTCCAATAATTTCCTTACAAACAAAAGCTGGTCGGATAATTAGTGTTTGCCTCCCAAGGAGTTAATGAAGACTTCACAAGTCGAGTATCGAACCTATTTCGAACATTTCTTCAACTTTAACCGTCACCGCGAAATATGGAAATTCTTCAAGGGCATTCTGAAGTTATCGTTCTTTCCTTCGTTATGGTTCTAAAAAATTACTATTGCGTTTGACCAACGATTCTCAGGGATCGCTGTTTTATTTTTCCGTGCTTGTGGTTTTATCCTCCTGTGGTTTAGGAGCATACGGACAGCTTTATTCCGAATTCAACTTCAATCCATACCTACAAGTAACTCAAACAGTTCACATTATCCGCACGAAAACTCGAAAACTGACCGGTAAAATTTCCGTTAACGAGTTTCGCAACGTTGCATTTTCTTGTGCACGTTCACGTCGTATTTTCCTGTCCAGACGGGATGAAAGACGGGAAAAAGTACGTCGGACACGTTTCCACCACGTCTGAAAATGCAATTCTCGCCTCATTTTGATATTTGTGCCGGTCGATGCGGTTCTTCCGGAGAGATCCCAACAGAGAACTGCCGCCTCAGGTAACGACATTCCCGGTGTCAGTGGAAGTAACCTACCACTCATACTATCACCCTATTCGACCTAAATTACGCTGTGTTCGATCTTTCCTCTTTCATAAGACAACTAGAGTCATAACTGTGTAATGGTTCATTATACAAAGGGATGCTACTAATGTGGATAACTAGTATATTAATCTCGAATCTTCACAAAATAACGCCTATTCATTCAGCATCAAAGTTTATTATCAAATTTTTTTCTTTCAGGAACACTTTTGCAAGCACCCAGATGCTATTTGCGGCTACGTCTACAAGAAGTTGAACTTCTCCAGATTCGAGAAACGTCTCGCAGTCATCACACATGACGGGTTTCTAGTCATGTACAAGCACTTCCTCTTCGAAGTGTCTACTGGGTAGGTCACTTATCGATTGAACTATGTAGTTTGGATTGTTTTTGTAGTTTGATCAGCCGCAACTTCAACGAGTGGGGCTTAATTTCAATACCGGGAATTGTGAATGTTCCCCAAAAAGTCAATGTTTCCTTTTCATAGGTTATATTTAATCAGTATTAGACCATAATCTATGAATTATAGTTCGTTTCACCAATCGATGACTTTCTACAGTAATCTTTAAAAAATTTAAATGCATTTATATAATCAACAAACAGAGTTTAAGATTCACTGTTTTGTATGCTTGTAGTACCCAAAGTGGAAAACTGAATCACAAAGTTTAAACTATGTACAACACCTACAAGATATGATAAATTCACTTGAAAGTTTTATTATCTTACTGTAGAGGGCTATTGTTTCGTGAAACAGACTATAGCATGTTTGTTTTAGGATTCCGCTATCTGGTCGAATCTACGATTTGAAACGACTTCGCCACTTTAGAATCGAGTCTGTGGACAACTTCGTTCTTGCGCACCTAAAAACGGAACACAATGCCGAGGTTTGTCTGGTAATCGAAAAAATTACTGTAGATTTACTTTAATTAGTGTTTTGAACATTATTGCATCAGCATCTTCAGGGTTCGGCTAAATAATTCTCGCTTTCAGATAACTCTGAAGCTGAAAGGAAACGACATTCAGAAGTGGGCTGCTCGTATCATGAAGTACGTTCTCAAACTCTAAAAGAAACACAATCATCCATTTTCAATCATCTTTTTCTGATTCGTTTCGTTATACCAATTTCCATCTAGAATGATTGATGAAAATCAACAGACTAGGTACACACACACTCAAAAAAAAGAACTCTATTTTGCTTCGCACTTGAATCAATCTATTCTATTTCGAGCGCCAACGAGCTGTAGATTGGTTGTACGATAGGCTGTCAATTACATGTGTATTCAGCATGCATTAGATTTGCTTCGTTCGTTTTTCAGTTTCAAGTTCTCTTCTACCCTGCCACCCAGTAGGGCCTCCTCATTCAAATCCAGTATTGTTACAAGTAAGTGAGTTTTCGCTGGCTTCACAATTGGCAACGAATTTTCAATGATGATGGGGCACTGCAGAGGTCTTCACACGTCAAGTTAGGGGTTTAGCAATTTTAGTTCTCTCTCCTTCAGTATCAAACCTATTTCATATACATTAATTCACATTAACTATGAGTATTCAGCATATTTATTTCTACTTTTTATATAGAATAAGTTGCAGTACAGTTAGCCGCCCAGGTGGTTTTAATGCAACCCCTGCACTACATTGGAAACAATTCCGGAGAAAACGCTTACTAACTGCCACACTAATTATGTTTTAACAAAGAGGACTCAGAAATGTGTTTATATTCAGAATGCTACACTCCAGTGAACTGAATCCGTTTATGTTTCAGCAGACGCCGGCTCAGGATTGACTTCGAGGAACAACTCAATGAAATCCCTGACCAACGAATCGGATGATGCGAGCACTATGAAAGGTTGGTTTCAAAACATTATGTGGGAACATTGACTTTTACCCGCCAGCTTTCTGAGTTTGTATTACTTTTGGGGAATTGCAGTTCGACTCCCCCCCTCCTCGTTGAAGTTTGACCCCTCACCATTGAAGTTCTACCCCCGCCGACCCAGGTGGGGGGTGATACTTAAATTTTCCCCATTATGTTAGAATACTAGAGAGGTACTACAGTACTTTTCCTCTCTGCTCCAACCCCATGAATTCACAATGCTCATTTCGTTCGCGACAAAACTACAACAAACATTAAAAATACTAGTAAACTGGCTCATCATGTTTTTCTTACGCAAAATCGCTAGAACTTTGAAATACTAACTTTTGAGTTCGCGCGAGAGAAGATATTACTTGTAAAAAATGTAATTTCAATAATTGCAGCTGGCGGGGCTGAGCCCGACTCCTACAGTCGAGTCTCCTACTCGCTCACACTTCGATCCGAAGACGAAATGAGCGTTGCGTCTGGGTAAGTCTGTACTCCTCGTCAAATTTGCACGTAAAACACGTGAGGCACAGCAGAGACCAAAGTTATATAGTTCATTCAATCTCATGATGTTACCCATAAACCTTATACTATCAAAATCAATAAATGCACACTGTTTAGTGGGGATTCCTACGCTCCCTTTTGAGCTGATGACGCTTTTGACGCTCTGAAATCGTGTTTTTACAAAATTTATCCTTCATTAATCTCATTTTCAGAACCAAGTCCGTGAAGTCGAGACGTCATGCTCCCGGTGTTTTGGACGAGGACACATCGGAACGTCTCGGGGCGGGCAGTTCGGTATGTGATACAACCTGTGTTTAGGGCATGGGAACACGTGCAACAGTATATCTCAGAAAGGATTGAAACTCCTACACTTAACTAGATGAAATGCTAGTTAAAGAAGGACGATTATGTGGTCCAATAGCAACGCTTCAGTCCTTTAAACTGCATTACATTTCAAATTGAAGTTTAAAGGACCGTTGATACGGGATTGGTCCACATCGTCCTGCTTTAACCCTTGAACTTTTCGGAATCTGTGCGGCTATACACATGACGACATGAATGAGCGTGTAACCAGCTTGCGAGCTATGCTGGCCGCTATAAGATAACCCTTTCAGAGGGAATCGAAGCCGAATTCCGTGAAGCGAAAGCCGAAAGTTAACCACTTATGCACATCTTGTTTTGAATAAATTACCTGTCTCAAAAATGTTGTTTCTGTTTCGAAAATCTGTATTTAACAGAAACTTTCTGAGAACAGAATTATGATAATTCAGGAACTGCACGACCTTCTCGTGGAATCTGTAGATTCGAGTGAATGTCGCAAAGAAGAAATCAGAGACAGGCTGGACAGAGTAGTTAAGGTGGGTCCGTCAGATAATTAGGAGGCTTTTTTAATGAATTATTCCTTATTTCGGTTTTGAAAATTTCGAGTTGGCGTACAGAATAAAGGCGTACAAAACACAAAATTTGAAGAGAATCCAAAAACGCCAATATAACAAACTTTGATCTAGAAGTTTAAGCATATTACTGTGGAGGGAAAAAAGTTGGTGAAAGTTATATCTGTCACTTCACACTCATGTTTCTTGAGAAAAAACCAGAGTGCAGTACCCTTCAGATTATACCACCTTACCGGTACACTCCTCCGGATATGACGTATTTCGGTGTATAGTTCGAGGATTACATAATATGGATATCAACCGTTTCTACCACTTTTGATTCGACACGTTACAGAAGCACCGTAGTATGACCTGTTCGATCAGTCCGGCTATATTGAAAAGAGCCGCTTCGATAAGACTGCAGAGTGTGAGTTGAATTTTTCTTTTCTCTCTTTTATTTAGTTTTGGTCTCACTCTGACATTTTTTTGGTCTCAAGTTATGAAAATAGGCTTTTCATGTAGTTTTTGTTAAAATCCATTCATCATGTACGTAATCTTGATTTAATTCGTGTTGATGTAATTCTACATCTACATGGATAATGAATTATTATCATTTAGTTCGTGTAATTCCTACGTAGACTTCTTAAGGAGTATGTCAAACTTGTTTTTTAGATGACAAAAATGTATGTCATTGTTGTGAAGAATTCTTCTTCTCTGATTATGATTAGTAAAGTGGCTTTTTCAGCAACTTGTGCCCAAGAAGACTCTAGAAGAGGCCTAAATGTGGAAAACGCTCAAATTATGGACACGTCTCTAATTCTTATGTGAATACTTCACGGTCAAAAATAAATCGTTTGTGAGAAATGTTTTTGAAGTATATCCACAAACAGCGATTAAACCGAAAGCAACAAAAACTTGAGATGAATAGTAACCCTATTTGTAACAATACACCAAATTCAATGTTCTATTACTTTTTGTATTCCACCGACTTTGGCCTCATATAATTTCAAGGTGTTCTCTGTTAGGTTGTCAATCAAGTAGAAGCATCTCTGAATCACACTAGAGCGCGTTAGCGAACGGATGATGATAAACAGTTCCCACAACCAATTTGGATTATCGAAATCCGACAAATAGAGATTAACGTCGGCTGCAGGAGCTTGCAGTTAATTCTTAGATAAACACTTTTCTCGGAGAAAATGTATCTTGTAACCCTTCTTGTAACGGTTCTTTTTCTGAGAAAGTTACAAGAAACGATTATCTACCGCAGGTGATCCGGTATACCAACAATGTTTTTGTTGAAATACATATCGCGCGGAGCGCGAAGCGCTCTGCGTGAGTTGTCTTTGGTTTGGCCATTGCGGACTCGTTTTTTCCTTTTAATTAACAAAAATCTTCAAACATATTCTTTTTTTGAAAACTAAAAGAAGAGAACGTTAGAGAATCAAGAATTGAACATTGTGTGAAAATTTCAGCCAAATCGGATTATTTTCGCCTGAGTTATGGTTTCGTGTCGTTGTTGAAAAGTTCCGCCGTAATTCGTCCCTCGTCACTCGTCCCTCCTCCCTCGTCCCTCACGGAATTCTGTCCGCATCGTAGTGGAAAAACTACTGAACCAATTTGGCTGAAATTTGAAACATCTATTCTATGGCAAAAGTTAGCTCGTCGCGCCAAGTATGAAATGTATATGTAATCTCTGGCGCCGGGCGCGGGCGCCAATAGGCGCCAAAAACGACTATTGGAAAAACTATCGAACCGATTTAGCTGAAATTTGAAACATGAGTTCTAATGCAAAATTTAGCATGTCGCGCCGAATATGAGATGTATAGCTCCTCATTGGCGCCGGGCGCGGGCGCCAATAGGCGCCAAAAATCACTATTGGAAAAACTACCGAACCGATTTAGCTGAAATTTGAAACATGAGTTATAATGTAAAAGTTAGCCCGTCGCGGCAAATCTGAGATGATTACATCACCATTGGCGCCCGGCGCTGGCGCCAATAGGCGCCAAAAACGGCAAAACACTATTTATCATCAACTAAAATGTTGAACACTAATAGAAATTGAATAATTTGTTGGAAAGTGTGAAAGTCTTTTTCCAAAACTGAAATTTTTCTTCTGGCGCTCGAACCAGGCGCTAGATGGCGCCAAAACCCAAACTCACGACAGCGTCAATGGAATCGTCTGAAATTCGGTACACTAAATAACTATCACATGGCAAGTAAGATGCTCAATCTGAAAATCAAAAAAGTTCTGTTGGCACTGTGCGCTGGCGCCAAAGTTGGAAAAATATCAGTTATCGTCAATCAAACTGTGTCAAGTTAACAGATATTGAATATTCCAATGTGAAATAAAGCTCCACAAATTCAAAATCGAATTTTATCGTCTGGCTCGGAACAGACGCCAAATGGCGCCAAAACAAAAACACACGGAACTGACAATAGAATAGTTTGAATATTGCTCCAATCAGTAATTGACACATGTAGTGTGTACTGGTAGCTCACAAACCTAGAAAATTTCGTTTCGTTCTGGCGCCAGACGCGTGTGTCAATTGACGCAGGAATGAAAAAAAATTTCAACGAAGGTTTTTGATGTGGTATTGGAAATAATGGCTATATTGTAAGTGAGTTGGTGTCTCTAATTGTAGATTTGTCAATGGCGCCAATCCCCATCGCTTATCGCCGCTAAAAGCGGTGTACATGTCAATCGGAACGTTTAGCGTTTTTGTTCAGTTGTTGATAGTCACAGAGCCAGTAACCTGCGTTATATTACAACATCAGCAATTTTATGGTCTGCATTCGGCTTCGTGCACACACAAAACTGAGATTTCCATAATAATATAATGAGTTCACAAGATTCACTCTGTAAATAGGCAACATATGAAGTTGTAGGAGTACAACTAGCAAAAAAAGGACAATTAGTAAAAAGTGGGGGAACCAACAAATGTGTGAGTTGTGTTTGGTTCGACCTCGACATCAGCAAAAAGTGAACGATACGAATTGCTGTGATACTGTAGCAGAAGTATTCTGCAAAAATAGAACAATACAAATGTTGCACAATGGTTCACAACGCACGCATGTCGTCAAAGCACACATGAAATACCCTTCGGCAATTTCTGAAATATCATGCGGGCTTCGTGAACCATTGTGCAACATTTGTATTGTTCTATTTTTGCAGAATACTTCTGCTATTGTATCACAGCAATTCGTATCGTTCACTTTTTGCTGATGTCGAGGTCGAACCAAACACAACTCACACATTTGTTGGTTCCCCCACTTTTTACTAATTATTAATGCATTAAACAGATAATACATCTTTGAACATAAAATTGAAAGACATTTTCAATCATTTGTTTTTCATTGGAGGGTTGCGTAAACGTAAAAGAGTACGTGTAAAAGAGTAGTTTTAATGATCACGTTGAACGAGGTGAGACAAGGACGACTAGAAATTAGAGTCACTGAAAAGTTTGCTCAAACTGATATATATCTTATTTCAAACTAGTCTCCCTACCCTTGTACGGTTCAGATATTTTTGATATTTTTTATATCAGTTGAGTATGGTTTTGCGCGAGCTACGGCATCTTTAGCCCCAGTCAACCATTATTACTTCAACTCCATACGTATACAATCCATTGTACGTATTTTTTTTAGATAATTCACCTTTTCAATCACTCCAATACATGATTATTCAATACATGCTGATTTTTTCGAATTGCAAACAGAATCGGGGAAATTGCGGTTGACATTTGCGGAGATGAGCCGTGCATATTGATGCCGTTTTGCTGTTTCTGTTGTTGTGGAGAGCAGAGGTGACGGATATTAACCCCATCTTACGCTGAGCGGATTCAGCCAATGACTCCTCATATAAACCCTTTTTTCCTGAAATAGAGGGGTTGTTTTGCTTCTTTCACATCGAAGGCAAACACTAACCCAGCTGCCATTAGCTGAGATGATATTCGAGCTGCCGGTCGAACATTTTCCACCTCAACGAAGCGCCAACTCGGTTAGGAACGGACGGAACCCACCAAGACAGCAGGTGTCTTCGCTCAATCGTCGTCAGAATCTCCTCAAACTTCTCAGCGTCGAGAACAAACTAGGTAGGTGAATGTTCCTCCTAACCTCCATCATACGTTTTTGCGTCTCTCAGAACTAAAAAGTACTGTATGTGCATGAAGGATTGAAGAAGGTTTACCCAGCGCATGGTAGTTCAGAAGGATGCGTTCAGTGTTGGAAAATACACTGTTCACGAAGTACACTGTTGTGCTTTTAGATGAACTACAACTCGTGGTCACTTACTGTAGGCCAGGGCACCCTACCTCATATAAATCCATATCAGCATGGAGACCTAAAGACGTTTAGGTGCTATGCAGTAAAAATTGCAAGGTGCTAAAAGTCTATCTCCTTCCGAGCGTATTCCTCTCTCAAAGGTTTTCGAGAAAATCGAATAATTGTCGAATCAGTATCATTTCTTTTTTTTTTCAGATTATTCTCATTCAACTCGCTTTTCTTCCCTAATCGATTACATGAGATTGTCACAGTGGAGAGCCCAATCTACGCGAACTGTTCCTACCTCAATCCGATCTTCATGTTATTTTGCAAACACTCTCCACAAAACTGTTTTGTTCTCCAATTCGTTGCGATATCAGATGTAAACATGTGTTCGAATTTAAATGAACAGTTGACTAACTTATATTGTTCGTAAAATACATAGTTTTGATGAACACATCTACCAAAACGAGAACTTTACTGCACACTACATGACGTGTGTTAGTCTATCGTAAAACTCGTGAGATAATCTGGTGAACATCTCACGAACTCATGATAAGGCTCAGTAGCAATCTCTCGAAAACCTTATGAGATACCTCATGAGCAATATCTCACAAACTTCTCATGAGATTCCATTGATTGCAATGCCTTAACATTAGGAGTTCTCAAATAGCTCATGTTCATGATAATTATCGTGAGAAACTCATATATGAGTTTCTCGTTTATCTCTCCTTCTCTCGACTTATTTGCCCCCTTTGAACTTCCCGCGGACCCCAGTCAAAACAGTGTCTCAACTAAGTTTTGAAAAAGTATATCGAAAAAATTCATTTGTACAAAAAGACACCACAGTGGATCTAATTGTCGAAGAGAAGCTATGCTACGATCAAGATACATCATAATGGTACACAACACAGTTATATGCATATCGATTCCTATAGATCAGAGGTGGAGATCAGTTTCGATGCCTTCTCGTGGAATTGGCGAACCGCGCTGCACCAGTCGAGCAGATCCGAAACATGCAGGTCCCGGTGTTTCGGCAGGTCTGCCATCAGCTTTTGAACCTGAAAAAATAGTCTGGTGTCAACGTGAAAAAATACACTGCAACATACTCGAAAAACCATTGTAAGATGATGGAAACACGTGGGAAAATTCTTTCGCCTGTGCTAGGAGGTGTATACAAAATGAGCAGCTATAAAACGTGTTGAAGAATACCACGGCATCATGAATAGTTATGTTGGAACAGATCGCGATAGAAAGATAGAAAGACCGCCTCTGAATTCAAATTTACCTGCTTCAATTTGTCTTGGTAGTCCGACTCCGCCTGCTCGAGCAACTTTGCTTTTTGAGCAATCAGCTCCGGATTCTTGGCTCCCTTCATCTCACTTCTTGCAAAATCCATCGCTTCTCTCTGCTGTCCAAGCTCTGTAAAACACAACAAACAAATAGACTAATTCAGTTTCGTACCTTTCACCCCTGCGTTTATCGTGTAGAAATCTTGCGGAGCGACATATAGTCGTTGCCAACGGAAAGGCGGGAGGGTACTGTATATCTCACTTTCAGCTGTGTACGCACACATGTCTTCGATTCCAAAGCTTGCCCGCTATGTGTTCCAATAGCGCAGTGGTTAGCGCCCTGCTACGAAACTTTTGCTCGCGGGTGCGATTCCGGGGAGAGACATAAATTTATAAATTTGGCACTCACTATAGGCTAACTCGAGACGCTTGACTTCTCACCTCGTTTGTGAAAATAAGACCTGGCACCGTATCAAAGTAAATGGTGAGCTCACCCTGAATGAGGACCTGATCACAGTCTGGCCACATAGTTGCCAACTTTCCGTGTTGAAGCATAGTAAAAGTGACCCTAATCTGGGTCAGGTAGTGTCCAGATAGTTCAGCTCAGAGCTGACCTTTTTAGGAGACTTTGCTACGGTGCCTGGCTATAATATCAATCAACCTAATGAAAGTCATATGATTTTCGTGTATTAATAACTTCTGGAACCGGCAAACGAAATGTACTTCATATCAAAAAGATTGAGAATTGTCGCATTTGATGCTCCTATTACAGAAAATATCTAAATTTCAAAAAATTAGAGAGTTCGCACCCGAGCGCAGTCACTGAACAGTCCAGGAGGGTACGGTAGGAGTCCAGGTAGGAATGATGTAGACTATACGCTATACCTTGTCGAGCGTTGGCAGCAATCCAGTAGTCGTTCTTCAGGAAAGTTCGGATATTGTGAAGGGCGCGACGGGCCCTGAACTGATACTCGCGGTGGAGAGTGTTCATCTTCATGAAGAACTCCGTTACTTCCGTATATTTCTGAAGAAAAAAACCTCAGTTAGTTTGGTGTATTTCTCAAAAACAAACGTCCATCTACGTGCAAAAATTAGTTTATTCACAAAAAACCAGTACGATATTCTCAGAAGTTCATTTTTCTAACAAAACTTTGATTTTTGTTGAGAACAGTGGTGTGAATGCCTATGACCTTTCGCTTAAAAAACAAATTAACGTCAGATAAACTTTTGTCTGAGAGATAATTATTCGAAAGACGAGATTACTGTCATTACTTTGTAGTCTTTAAAATCATCGTGCTGATCCTTCAACCATTTTCCGACCATCTCGTACTCATCCTGTCCTTCCGGAGCGGCCAGTTTCATTTCTGGATCACCCTAAAAATTCACATTCATCTAACCATATTGGAAAGTTTCAGGCTAAAAAGAACCCAATCTGAACTTCTCATTTTGGCTTCGCTATCACATCGCAGTACAAATAGTGTATTAGAGCAAAAATATCATATCTGCCTCGCAAAAGACCGAGGAAAAAAAGGAGAAAACCAACAAGCTACTACAATTAGTACGTCTCAAAAGACATATGAATAGAACATTTCCAAAAAAACCAACTTGAGATCAATCGATTCCTATTCCAAGTGTAAAAAAGCCCATTATATTCATCAAAACTGACCACTTTTCGCATATTGGGATTCATTTGTATGAAATCGCATATCGCTTCGGCTAAGCTGTCCACAGAGAGCTAAAAGTACAACAGAGGAGTGATATGTTTGATAAAACTACCATAAAACTTTGTTTTACTCTGTTTTTCATCATGTAATTTTGCGATAGATGCTTGACAACTCCTCTCTTTCTCAGTTTCTTAATATCGTCGAAAATGCTACATTACCAACCTTGTATTCATCGAACTTCCGGAAAGAGTCTTCCAACTCTTTCGGATATTCCGTTTTCTCCACCATGCCGGCCTTCTCCCTCATTTTGTGCAGAAACTGTTTCACATTTTGATTCTTCTGTTTGTCGGCTGCCTATAACATAAAATTATAATAAAATACAAATTAGATCTAGGATTCTAACAAAGCGGAGCAGAACACAGATATTGACTATCATGGGTGTAATTCCGACGATCCTAAAAAGGCCTGAAAAGGCTGAATAGAATGATATTCGACGACAAATTACGTTATTGAGTGTTAAAAAGGGACGATTATGTGGACCATGGTTTCTGCCGAGTGCGAGCCGGAAGGTCGGGTTGGCAGCGGGCAGTCATCCGGCTCGCCGCGGACAACCCCAACCAGCTCACGATCAACCTACCCGCGCATTTGTGCAACACGTACTAAATACGGCGCTACCAAATACGTGCTGGCGACCCTTTGAGAAAGAAATCAGGGCACAAGCATTCAGCTCATATGCGCTTTTGCAAATGAACTCTTGAAGTTTTACCTTTTTTAAGAGTTCTATTGCCTTAAAGCAAAGCAAGATATGCTTTTTCGAAAACATTTTTTGAGAACTGAAACAGAAATTGAATAAACGGTGATATAGTTTCAATAAGTAGTGTTCATAACATCTAATTGAATGAAAAGAACTGGTTAGTGGAAAACGTGTGATATTTGGCTGTGTTGGTTTGATAAATTTTGCCGGGTGCCAGCCCATTTGTTGACGGCGGCGGGCGCATTTGTAAAAACGGGAGCTATCCGTCTGGCACCGCGCGCAATCGGGCGCGCGCCAGGCAAGATTCTTTCTCAGAATCCCGTGACAACGGTCCTTTAAACTGCAATTGAATACGTTTTGCGGTTTAAAGGACTGAAGCGTTGCGATTGGACCCCATAATCGTGCTTCTCTAAATAAGAAGATCTCTTTGCCCCACAACCGACCGTTTCGTTAGATCCCTTCGTGGGTGCCCCCATCTTGCTGAGAGTGGTCATCGACGATTTCCCATCACTGCTTTTCTTCGCTCTCCTCGACATGTTCTGAACATCACAGGTTGAGAAAATTAAAACAAACACACAGTTTATCTCAGAGATTACAATACTTACCAAACAAAGAACTTCTTAGATGCTCTTTTTTCGTCTGAGTCTAATGTCTTAAACATTAATCAGTTCCAAATAAAATATAAATTCCAACCCCTTCGAGACTTCTTGAGTTGGCTGTACTCATCTTGCTGACGGTGGCCATTTGGGACTGTTCGCCAGTGTTTTTCTTTATTCTCCTCGACATATTCTGAAACGAAATAAATAATAACTTTGAAAAAATTTTCGTCCTGGTCAATGATATGAGACAGGACTGTACTGATGGAACCTAAAATTACAAGCCGGTAACTTATCATTCAGCACAACGCTTGCTTACTACTGTTGCTAGAAACGATTACCGAAATTCGGGAATAGCTCATGTTTCGGTTACCCATTAGGCAACCTGGAAAAAAAGGAAAACCAGAAGAAATATTACGTTACCAATAAGCCGATTGGAGAAAAGATTGGCCGCAAAATATCCTCAAAAATCGAAAGCAAAATCTGGTCCAAATAACTCACCACAGCGAATTTCGACTGATCGTCCTCACCGTATAGTCCGAAATGAAAGTTTGAAAGATTCATGAGACGACGCGAAAATTTTCCGCGTCTAGAGTACACGTAAACGTTTCCAGCCTCACAGGTTTAACTCGTTTGCTGACTGACTGGGAAGTTTTAAACACGTTAAGTACGCTTGAACTTTTTGCTAGCTTCACGATTATTTTTTCTCTGCAAACAAATTTTGGGTCATCCAAAACTGTACAAATATCATAACTCTTGTTCGAAGCTGTGAAGCGTCTCAAACCGTGAAATCTGTGACCAAATTTACTGCTTGTCCATTCAGTAGCCGCACAAACCTCATCAAGGAAAGATTGAAAGAAAAAATGTGTTTATGATAGAACAAGATGCCATAAATAGATTTATTGTGGACAGTGTTAACATAAGAAATGCATTGTATGTGGGTATTACGCAACTATTTTATAGAAAAGTATCGATTATGTCCCGAATAGAATATCAGACCACTTCCATGTCCTCGCGCTGCCTTCGAACAGATGTCATACTCTGAAAATATATTTCTTGAAAACAACCTCAGAAAAGAGTATGGAAAGTTGATAATCTGGTAGACGTAATAATGTGAGACAAATTCAAGGGTAGCTCTACGAAAACAGTGTTGGAAACAAAAACACGAAAATGTTGGTCTGTCAAATATTAGAAGTTAGTAAAGTATTCAGTTGTGTTATGAGATCAAATTACGCTTAAGATATGTACGAAACATAAATCAGTTCTTCAGTGAGACCGAATAACTTTTATATACATTCAAGGAATCCAAATGAATCATTAACCAAACTCACCTTCATGACGTTGGGTCGAACTCCGATCTGCGCCAAATCTTCAGCGTTCTCGTTCGGTAAAAGACTGGAAAACTTCATTTCGATTTGTGAATCAAGATTATTGATCTTTCCAAAAGATATTTTTGGTAACCCTAGTACTCTCAGAATAGTTGTCTTTGCGTCCACGTGAAAATGACAATATAGTCGTCGCCAACACGGAAAGACAGGAGAGTACTGTACGTCTCACTTTCCGCTGTGTACGCACACATGTCCCCGATTCCAGGGCTCGCCGGGTATGTAATTAATTAGTTCAGTGGTAAACGCTCCGCTACAAAACTTTTGCTCGCAGGTTCGATTCTGGCGACAGACAGACATTCATAAATTTGACACCAACTATAACTATCCCTGAGCGCTCACCTCCACACCGCCGTGCCCAGCATTGCAACTACCACGAAGAGAAAAATCGGGATGATATAGCTGAAGCTGGCTATACTTGACGATGTCATCGGTGGTTCCATTTCTTCTGATGCGGCTCGTTTGGCTTCGGTCCGTGATGTTGAACTATCTGAAATTCATTTCAGGAAATAGTGTTTTTGAACTTTTTTTCTCTGAATAGTTCATCATTCAAATCGTTTATCTTTGTATGCAAAACCAGTAAAAAGATGAGTTGTCTGGATCGTCTCGATATCCCCAAACCAATCGTGCGCAGCGCGGAGCGCTGCGCAGATTAGTTTTTGTTCAAAGGTCTGCAGACAATACAAAACAGATTATTACAATTTTCTTCAAAGTACGTGGACCATTTTCTTAGATTTTTGCATGAATCACTGAAGGGCAACACAAGATACTTAATTCACATTCCAAGTAGAATTTATTGAGAGGAGTTAGAGGGCCCAACGTCTCGCAAAAATGGCTTCCGTGCGGGGCGGCGGCGGCGGCGGCGGCGGCGACAAAAGTGTCCGCCTCCTCAAATCTCGGCATAGTTTCGCACAACATTAACTTATTCAAAAAATACTTACATTATTGAAAAGCTCTAAAAAGTTGAGGTATACGTATTTTCCGGGTATGTCTGAAATTTGAATATTACGTGTGAGAGAGCCGAAAATGGTCTCGCAAAAAATCATGGATAGACCGGTTTCGTGAAAATAAAAATGAAAGAAGAGTTTAACGTGTAGTGGGAAGATGTTTTCCAATATAGAACTCATGACAGGCGGGTACAGCTTGGTTTTCACTCCTATTCACATGTCTGATTGGCGGATTGGATAAACGCTCTATTCACGCACGGCGAACGAAGGTTCGATTCCTGCCTGGAGTCTAGAGTGAAAAATTTGCTATCACTTGAACGAGGTTACAACTACACCAAACGTTCTGCACTACGGCACGGTTTGAAACTCCAATAGAAAAACATAACATTCCTTGTTTAGCTTATTGGGGAAAATTTTACTTTCGCCCCCCACCGTAGAATCGCACCCCCCGTGATAGTTTGGCCCCCCACCCGCACTAGTTTCAACAGAAAATGGTGGGGGGTAAAAGGTAAATGTATGGTAGAGTGGGGGGCTAAAGTTAAATGTCGACATTGTACAATCACCCCCCACTAACGTAAATTGGGGGGTGAAAGTAACATGCCTGGCAATCTTTAACAATCGCCCCCCACCCTTGTAGTTCTTAGTTGAAACGGAACCATGTCACTTTCACCCCCCATGGTGGGGGGTGAAAGTAACACAGGACCTATTTCGGTTGAAACGAAAAAAGTGGGGGGGGGCGAAAGTAAAATAGTCCCGCTTATTGTTCAAAAATATCATTTTTTATCAAAAATGACCGTTACTTCGTATCCATAGAAAAAGAGTTCAATTAGTATGAAAAAACGAGTGTAAAGAAAGTAAAGATTAGTTTTGGATAAATATGTACAAGAAATATAAAAGAAGTCCAATAAAAATATTTTGAGGAAAATGCTAATCTCGCTTCTCTTGAAAACAACGGAGTATAAGCTAGATTATTGTGAGTCGCAGTCAGAAGTTTTCTTCCGACAACCAGAAACTCGGTATTCTTTTTTTGAAATTCTAAACCGAGCGAGATTAGAGTTTTCCTCAAAATTATTGGACTTCTTTTATATTTCTTGTACATATTTATCCAAAACTAATCTTTACTTTCTTTACACTCGTTTTTTTATACTAATCGTAGAACCGTTTTGTGACACTCAAATGAAGTTCGTGAGATACCCACAGATTACATCGACATAACTACCTATACTCATAGTTTCGCGAGATATCTCCCAACTTTCATAAAAATTACAAAAATCTTCATTTCACCAACAAAAATTCTTCATTCATCCAACGGCTACATAATAACGTCGAACAAGTGGTCGTTAGTTACTAGGCAGACGTTGAGAGAGTGTGTATATCGTGGAAACGCAGATGCGTAACTCGCTCTGGATTACACTGTTTCCCACCAAACTGACACAAGTGTCCACAAGGCATTTGTGCTCATTCAAAAAAGTTTAATCGAATATAACCAAATTACTTACCGGTGGCTATGCTTCTCTTACGACGACGTCTTGCCGAAATGGACGACTGTACATCCTTTAGGTCGACCACACTTCTCACAAGGGGAACTATGGTTTCCGGCTGAAACTCTTCATTGAAACGCAACATGCTCAATCCAGAAAAATTATCTGGTTTTTGAACTATACAAAACCTATTCGTTCGATTGGACAAACGAAAATATGACATCCAACTTTTTTTGAAAATCAAGATGTGAGACACAAATGAAGGTTCATATTTCTTTTCCTAGCAAGTCATTAGACAATTTGCGACATTCTTCTGTTCACTATCGCTTCCGGATTCGGTTGCTGTTAAGCAAATACAATAATCTTCTATGATACACAGGTGAATTTGTAAATATGTAATACGAACCACAAATTGTTATTTACCTGATCGTAGATGACCACAGCACAATAGCCGCTATCGCAGCAACATGAATGATCTTCGAGCAAAATGAATCCTGCAATTCGGAGAGGTGCGAAAAAAGTTGAACCAAACGTTGTCAGGGTCCGACAAAGTGATGCATTCGAAATTTACACGCATCTCAAAATGCTGATGTAACCATTATTGTTGACGGGTCGCACTGTCCGCACGGACGCAAAAAGGCCTCAACCTCGTAGTTGTTCTTATCGCCCTGTACCCTTTACGTAATTATTGGACGTGGGAAAACGGAGCAAACCTTCGACCATGATCGAGTCCATAGTGCACATTGGCTGTCCTGTTGTGTCATACTGGCAGCTGGGAGTGGAGGTGACGTTATGAGAGACTGGAATTGGACATTTAGGGGGTGACCAATTCATCGTTGTAGTTTTATCTCAAAAACCGCGATAGATAATTAATTTCTACCGGAACGCAATGGCGTCAAACTACAAACACAACAGAACAGGGCATTTTACACCGTTTCGGAACGGCAGGAATTCAAGAAACTAAAATACAGTAGATTTTGTTCTATTTGCTGACGATATTAAGATTTACGGTAATATTCCTTGTGAGTTACAATTAGCTATCAATAACATTGTTGACTGGTCAAATGCTTGGTCTCTACCTATTGCTCCCCATAAAACAGCCCTTCTTAGACTTGGTAATAATAATCAGTGTTTGCCGTATGTTGTACAAAATATAACTATACCCAATAGTGCTAGTACTAGAGATCTTGGTGTCATTATTGATGACAAATTGAAGTTTGAAAGCCACATCAACAGCAAAGTTGCTTTGGCTAATATCAAGGCTAAGCAACTATTGAGTGCATTTCGATTTACTGACGCTAAAAGGTATATCTCACTATTCAATGTTTATGTCAGGCCCATTCTTGAATATTGCTCAGAAGTGTTCAATCCTCCCCCTAAGTCTAAACTATGTTGTCGTTTGGAGTCTCCTTTGAGAAGTTTCACCAAAATTGTTTGTATTCGATGTAACATTCCATTCAGTTCCTACAAAGACAGGCTCTCGAAACTGGATACTCAATCAAGCTACGTTAGAAGAATAGGCATTGATTTATTGCAAGCGCACAAAATAATGTTTGGAAAATCAAAATTGGTCAGGTGTCCCTTTGTTCTGAGTTCGAATGTTAGACATAGAAATAGATTGATTCGTCAATCTAGGCTTTATCGTGATGATAATTGGTATTTCTCACGGGTTGAAAAGTACTGGAATATTTTCACTAGTAGTGAATGTAATGTTTTATCCCTATATCAGTTACGTTGTAAATTGCGACACATTGATTGTAATATGTTCAACGATGTTCCTCGTTTTATGCATTGAGTAATATAAGTGTTCAGATGTCCATGTTTGTATTTATGTTTCATCTACATACATTGTTTTCTCAATTTTCTGATTCTCTTTAAATGTTTTTATTCAACGCTCCCTTGTAAGTTGATTGCGAATTTAAACCGCAACCCTTTGGGATACGTATTTGTCATAGATTTCGAGTGATCAATTTGTAAATTTCTACTTGGATATCTTATGTTGGTATCTATGCAAATGAACTTTTTATTATTATTATTATTATTATTAAAAGGGTTCACACCGCGCATCAAAATTTCATCTACGTCTTGCACTTTCGAGATATTCGATTTGATGGCATGAAAACTGAACCAATGACCACCTCCCGATCTATATGAAAAACTACACTATATCGAGGCCTGCGCAAATTGACGTCACAAATGAGCAATCCATGCGAACTAAAAAACAGACAATTATACTTTTGTTCTTCAAGATTTAAAGGGTCGCTCCCATACATCTAGTGGACTGATGTTATATAGTTCGGTAAAAGCTCGAAGCCGAGTGAAACTCAAGTAATTCGGCAGTACACTAGACCTACCTACAAAATCGTACATGAATTGCTGGTTGGACGGTGTGGATTTGAATAACTGAAAAACATGTATTTTGGCCAAAATTATTTTCACACTGTACCATTAATCTGTCATACCTCAATGAGGAGCCAATTGAGTGCGAGGTCGTTCCATAAAAAGGCTGGAAACCAAGTTGTACGGAAATGCAGGTTACACCATTCCTCCAACCTATTTTTTCTCCATGTTTTCCTGGTTAAAGTGTTTTTTTTCGTATTCAATAAAGTCCTACATTCAAGTCGATACATCCAGTGAGTATGTGGTTGTCCGGCAGAAATACAATCAGACTTGACTTGGACTGATGGTTACAGGGATGATTCTGAAAGTATTCACTGTTTCAATCGCTGTGAAGATTATGTATGCATTGCCGGTAAGTTGTAATATCGTTTTAAACTAATGTTTTTTTTATGCGTTTTTGTTTTTTAGGCGTTTTATAATGTTTTTTTATAATTTAGTATGTAACTGAAATGGGCTCGCACCTTCAAATCATTGATCTCGCTCACAGCTGAAGCAGTTGAGTTGTAGAGCTGGAAACACACTTCGTTCAAATCAAAACAAAAAGAAAAGTATAATTGTGTTGTTTCCTATATCTCGCATTGTTGTAGTTTTCATAAGGCTCCAAACATATCCGATACAGTGTACCATATATTCTACGACTATCTTTTCGCAAACAGTTAGAAACGAGGTGGGCAAGAGTTCACTATGCGTCATCAACACTTCGAATACAGTACATATTGAATCTGAATTCGGTATACGTCAAAAACAAGTCCTACAGTATATTATATGTAATTTTCTGTGCGACACCAACCCGTGTGAATCCTAGTTGCTCCTCTTTACTCGTGAGAAACATCAACGGGCAGAGAAACAAGGGAAAGGGAAGTGCCAAGTTATTCTTTTGACAAATGTCCAGAAATGAACTGGACGGTCCCGGCTAGAAAAATGTGCTCAAACTGCTTGTCCAAGTTCTATATGGAGTGAACGAAGATTTTTTTTCGATGCACGGCATAATTCACAAAATTGAACAGAACATGAAGAGCTCAAACTACAAATACAGGGGGATATGGCAACCGTCAAGGATTACTTTTGTAATAAGCGAGCACTACAACTGTTAAGAGTTTCAAACTTTGTTATGACTCTGAGCATAATTATTTGTGTTTTTTTTCTCATTTTCCCTTGACCATCCCTATTACTTCTAGTGTAGTTCAAACAATTTGAAGCAAGTCTCGAAACGCTGTCTAGTTTGGAACAGTATTTTGAAGGCTGCGATTGGCGCTAAGGAATGGCTGTTTTTTTGATAAGTGACAATTTCGACAATTTCGACATTCATCCATTTTTGACCCTTTTCTGTATTTTTCGGAATTGACATCAGTGTCAGTGTCAGTGTACCTCATCAGTTCTGTTGAAATGAAGTGTAGTTTCCACCAAATAGTGTCGTATTCTATCGTTCAAGTCGACGTCGAACACACGAAACGATAGTGTCGTGACGAAAAGACACAAAAGAACCTGAATCATCTGCTCTGATTAACAAACTAATACAAAAATATACTTTCACCCTCGCCCCCCCCCCCCCCCTCCATGCCATTTTCTTTGACTTTTACCACGCATAGAAAAAAGTTCTGGCCACACGTGTTAAATCGCGAATAAATCTATTCTATATGTGTAGATCACCACCGCATCAAAGTGAGTAACACCGTGTGCCATAGCTAAAATGAGAATGCGTTTTCAGTGTTAGGACTCATGTGAACACTACTTCGTGTCACCATTTTTCGTATGTAGTGCTGCTGATGTTTCAGTAGAGAATACAGAAACTTTTACAATACTATTTACAACTTTAGCGAGATCCTGGAACATTAGAGAAACGCACTAACCATTTCATTCAAGCCAACCGACCACATTCTGGCAATTGTTGGAAGAAATGTGGTTAGATATGCGAAAGCACGTGCACGTGATCACGTTTTTCTATCACACAAGTTAAGGTGGGCACTCGGCATGACTATTTCTTAAAGCCCAACGACAATCCAGTTACAGGTCTTCAAAAAAAGTTCTGGCCAAAACAGTAGATGAAGGTCTGCTCCTTGTGTTTGTAGGAAAACAGGAAAAAGACTTTTGTGGACTTAAAAAAAGAACCTAATTTTCCTTAATTTTTGGGAGACTCGGAACGCTTTATTTGAAGATCCTCAATAAGATATTGTGTTTTTAGATTACTATGAGTGATTTCATACGAGCTTTGTGGACTCTCTTGATGAAACTACAAAACCTGCTCGATGTTCGGGTAAGATGTCTTTAAAGGCCTATACCGTTGGCGCGCTCCATCATGTACAGTAACCCGCAATCTGACTTCGAATTTCGCCTCGTGTTTTATATTTTCGCGCTTCAATTTATTTCCTCTACTTTTATTTCACTGTTCTAAGTTCGCAATTCTATTATTCGTTACTATATATAGCTGTATTAAACATGTAACTTTGACTACCGTTCATTTCAGTCAGTGTATTTCGCTGTTCTCGACAACTTTGGGCAAAAATGACCGGAACAGAGAGAAAAGTATTCCAGGTATGATTTATCTGATTGTTGTTCTATAGGAGATTCTGAATAACGCTCTTAAAGTGTGGGTAAAGTATAGATATAGCGAATTCCACAAACCATGGTTTCATTCAGATATTACAGGACGGTAAGAGGAGATCGAGAAGTGTATTTCACTGTCTATCCGCTACTGTAATAGAATTGGAGTACAAGGTTCGATTCATTTCAAATTCGAGCTGTTTTACAGAAGTACTATCCCCCTGATTATGATCCGTCAAAGTTGCGAAAAGAGAAATCCAAGCTCCCCGGAGGGCGTCGTAATAGGTGAGTGTTCGTGACTTCGTGTACTCCATCATACTTCAAGTGGTCGTATTCAAGTTAAGTATCCTATGATAGGACGTACGACAATAGTGCTATAACGAAAAAGGTGTAGAGCAACTCACTCACCAGTTCTGTGAATATGGCCACAGTCGTATATGATTATGGCCTCGTTGAGAAAATCCTTTTCATTCATTGAGACTGTCCTATAGTTTGTTGTCATTAGTACTCGATTTAGTTTCACAAATCCCAGTCGTGGTGCAATATCCCTTTTTTACAATACAATACTAAACTATTTTTCTAATCAGCCTTTTCGTTCAGACAATTCGTGCAAAGAGTCATGACGCCGTTCAATATGCAATGCAATACATGTCACGAATACATATACAAGGTACGTAGGTGTTATGAATGTTGTTATATGTACATTCTCATTGTACATATTTTTCGTCTTTCTCGATTGTAGGGAAAATCTGCTCGTTGTTGCTTATCCTATCACTACTCCCTACCATGAGATGGAATTAATTGTTGCAATATTGTAATTTTCACAGTTCACACCCATCTACGTGTATTAATTAACTTTTCAGGGTAAAAAGTTCAATATGAAGCGAGAAACCGTGGAAGGAGAGCAGTACCTCGGATTGAATTTGTTCCGATTTTATTTCCGGTTAGTAGTTTTTGCTATAAAAAAGCACGGCGTGTAAACTCGACCAATTTTTCACAACGATGCGCCGCATGTGCGGGCGACTGGTTTTACAATTAATTCAAACGGCTTATGGCGCGAAACGCGTGTAGGATTGACGTTTTTTTCGTGCATTAGCTTAGCTGCACCAAACGCGCTAGCGAATTTTCATAGTTTCAATTCAAAGATTCAACATTTTCTCATTTCGTAATTAATCTTTATTTCTTTTATATTTAACCACTATTGCTTTTCAAAATGGCTGTTTCTCCCATATAGTGGAGATTGAGTGTTGATTTGGTTGTTTTCAGCTTCAATATAGACAAGTAGACATAATATAATTTTAAATATAAAAACCAATTTCAAATTTGAATTTATGAATTCTTTGTTATGTTGTGTGCACACTGCTCTTGTTATTCATTTAAATTCCGTTTCACAATTGAATTTAGCTTAAAACAGTGGAATTGCGAGCATGCCTTAGAACTGAAATTGTATCTTTAACAGAATAAAGGTGAAACTGCTATTTTCTTCATTTTATTTCACCGATATTTGCGAAGAAAGCTTTCAAACTAAATTTATATTCATTCTAGTCCTTGTTATGCCTTATTTTAATCGTGTTCTCATTTATTTTCCGGTCTATCGAATAATATATATAAATCTTATATCATTCAGGTATATCGGCCCATTCAGGCTTTCCTTGAGGAAGTTCCACGCAGTTGGCGGATTGAATGTATGTACACCGATCGATATCAGCATAATTGTGAGTTTATTGTTTGATAGTACAGCACACACTTACACCCTTACACGATGGTATTTTTTTAACGTTCATGAACAACTCATCTCGCGACCCCGCATTGGCAGCTCAACAATGACTCTAATCATTCTAATCACTCAACAGTTGACAGCTCAACAATGACTCCAATTATTTCAAAATTTACAAATTAAAGTAGTGACTAGTTTCTATTTTTCACTCGAAATCGTAGAGAACTTCGTACATATCTGAAATAAGAAAGGTGGATTATTATATTTACTTGAGGGTGGCTGAAGCGTTTTTCTATAAGAACCACATGTTCGACCGCGACGAAAATTTGTAGGTCAGTGAGTTCTATTAGATTCAGTGAGTCAGAGAATAAGTCTATTTGTCACTTTTGTACACACTATCATATCATATCATTTGTTTTTTTTTTCAGGTTATTCCTGATGCGGAGCAAATTCTACGAAGCTGCCTCAAGACGTTGCCCCAATTGCAGCCTATCATGAAGTAAGTGTCTATTTTTTGTGAATATAATACTTTAGTATGAATAAGATTCGTATATAACTTTGTTTTTACTGCTTTCCATGAATGACAGTGGAGTCTGAAAAGCGGTTGAATATTGCTTTATAATAGTGAATTACAGATCTCGCGTGACACATCCCTCCAATCATAAATCAATCGTCGTTACATGACGATTCTGGAAGGTTCTTCTCCTTTATGGCGTTTCTGTCTGAAAGTAGGTATATTATGTTTGTTGTACTATTTTTAAGCACTACTTTTCGTCAATCGCAAATTTTATAACTTTGTATTTGGCAATCCACAAAACGACGTCGTAATCACACAGAGTCATAGTTTTTAGGCCAAAACCTCTCTTTTGATACAAAGCTGTGTCTTTTTTCGACGTCTCAAAGGTCATTTGAGTTGTGCTTGGGTGCCCAAAAGTAAAGTTACTGTCTGTTTGCCGGCGTTTAACAAGTTTCCTAATCGACACTACCCAATACTTATTATCTTTTCACAGTCACACGTTCTGTTTTACAGTTACACACCATCTGGGCCGCCTCACCTCTTCTCCATTTTCTTAGTAGTCGTCGTATCGCCCACGGAGCCTTGCCTCCTTCTTCTGTTATGCTACAGAATGTTGTTTTTCTCGCTCGTTGTTGTTGATTATACTGTTATTGCCATGTTTCGGGTTATAGTTTGTTGAAATATCGTGTTTTTACATTGTTGAAAGTTATTATTGATGTTTTCATGCTGTATTTTATTTCTGTGATCTGTGATTCATTGGTATCACGACCATTAAAATCCTTCATTTGTTTTGAAACAAATTTTCAATCGTTTGAAAAACAAAAAATATTTATGAACATTTCGAGGAAAGTGTGGCCGAACGCCAATCCTGTTTTATTTGCGACGCGAGCGGGCTGACCGCTCCGCGTCCTGGTGGTCCAACGAGCGAGAGTGCTATTGGCTTACACGCCGTGAAAGGTGAAGCCGGGCGGCTCAAGACTCCTCGAAAACAAGCTTCAGTTTAAAGTGTGTTCCGTTTAGGGGGCTTACATCAGCTTTCTTGACAGTGTTTACTTTTTTAGTTTTTCATGAACTCCATATGAGGTTCATCTCTTGTTAATGGTTAGGTGTTCGGTGATAACTGAAAGATGTGAACTCATTCTTTGTAGAAATCAGATTCTAGAATCTAGATGTGACCCGTCGTTCGTGTTTTCTAGTTTAAATAGGATTATAACTCAATTTCCAGATGTCCCAATTGTCTGGCTGAGATTACATTCAAGACAGATCTGGAGAATTGCGATTATAAAAATGTGAGTTCTCTAAATCTACTCTTCGGTGGTTTGCAGTTTAATTTCTCTCATTAGTTTTAAGTTTCATATTATTTAAGTTTCAACCATGCTTTGAAAAAAAAGTAAACCGAGATTAATCTCCAAGTCCTGCCGTTAATGAACCTCGGCATTTTGTTTACTAATGTTCTCTTACTCAGCTCTCAGCGGCGACCGTGAGAGGCGTTCCTTTACACAAAATAATCGACCGACAATGACAGAATAGAGTACGAACAAAATGATATGAAAAATGAGGAGAATAATATGGATATTCACGATAACCTGACTGAGTTTCCGTTTTGCAGGAATTCGGTGCTACACGATTGTTCGAAGCATTCAAACTGCACAAGGAGGCGGAAAGGGCCAAAGAAGCACAGGAAGAAAAGGATGCTGCCGATCCCATGAAAATGCTCGAAAAGCGAACAATGATGAGTCGCGCTGAGATGGAGGCCATGGGTTAGTTGTCTTTCGTTTTGCACTTTTTTCTGCTTGAGGGTTGACTAGCGAGTGAGTCCGTCATTGTTTAATTCGGAAAACGCAAATACTTTCGATCATGCTTCATGCCTACCCCAGTAAAGTTGTCCGAATAGTCAGAAAAAAATTGAAAAACGGACTACCTTTTCGCCGAAAATAAGAAAATCGGTTTACTTTTGATGAACAATTATAAATTTTCACTTGTTTACATACGAAAACGGACTAATTTTTGTCGCTTAGTTAGACCTAACTAGTGTTTGCTCATGTGAACATGTCAAAGTTGCGATTTTAACTTCTACATCTAGATTCTAGACATCAGTTTTTTTCTGTTGTTTGGGTAGTTTGTAGTTTCTAAGCTTGTTACTTAGTTTACGTCGAATCTGTTTGTATGTTGTCTCATATGAGACTCTCATTCTCTATTAGTATTATTGGTTTTGCAGGCGATATACAGGAGTTGCAAGAATCGAGTCGTCATAAAGAAGGTGTCGACGTGGATAGGTTTTTGACGAACTCGGATCCGGGACTTTCTGTGGTTCAGAGGCAGAAAATACTAGAGGAAGAGGATGAGGCATACATCAGGTTGGTTGATTATCACTGATTGGAAAGTTATAAATGTTGTTTCTGTTTGTAGTTTGTAGGAAACTGAAACTTGAATATGGAATATTAGTCTGGTAAGAGGAACACGTTAATTGTTAAGTGCAGTTTTTCACAAGTCTGGGTTCATTTTAGTTTTTTCGTACAAGTACATAATCTTACGATGATGGTTTTCGGTGACTGAGTTGTTGCTATTTCTGTGAACTGTGAAAATAGTTTAATTGGTTTGTGCTGAGATTAACACAAGTTTTTCTTATCGGGAATTACGTAACAACATAACGAGTAGAGTCAGTTCCAACTCAATCAGGTGCGAAAAATGATAAAGAACGAAGTCAGGTAAATCTACAACCAGATTACATAATCCGTTTTATTTCAGAGAGTTGTATGGAAAGCAGTTGCTTCCCGATGGTAAAGTCATAAAACGACTAGCAGATGAAGATGAAGAAGTCGACGAGAAGCCAGTATTGAATGACGGAGAGGTGGGCAATTGTGTCATCTTGAGATTTTTTATGAAAGCAAGAATTACAGCTTGTCTCTACACTACACTCAGTTTCCGCTGTCAAAATTAGTTACAGTTGCTTATAGAATAGAAAGAAGTAACCTAGTACTAGTACGTTTTACTCTAGTATAGTGTTGCAGTTGATGTAGTCCAACCTCATAGTATTGAGGTGGAATGCCTATTTTAAAATCTTTGATATAAATAAGTATATGATGACATGTTTCCAGGTCGAAGGCGCAGACGTGCGGAAACCTATGGATTGGAAACCAGTGTTTTCTAAGGATGCGCCCATAAAGAGGGGATCAGATCAGAAGAGCATGTTGTCCAAGTTTGTCGTTATCAAGAAGAAAAAGGTTCGTCTTACCCAGTGGCGAAGTAATTTATCTTAGGTATATCCAATTATGGAACAAGTTACACGTTAGCTTTCGCGGCAGTCTCACTCATTCTCATACGTTACCCTCTCTCCTATTTTAAATGTTCAAGCCGAAAAAAACCCGGATATATGCAGTTTTTATTGTTGGTTATTTTTCGTTAGTGCGAGAATAGATTTCGAGCCAAGTTCGGCGTTGTTCAAAATCTGAGGGCCAAGTATACTTTGCTTTTCAGCCCGAAGCCTCCGAGCCAGCAGTCAAAGAAGAGTTGTGTGATGCGCCCGGCTGTTCATCTGCAAGTACATCATCGACACCAAAGGCAGGAGGCCTAGTCGGTCTCGCTGATTACGGTAGTAGTAGCGATGACGAGTAGTGGCTTGGTTGTTTTGGTGGGATTGGTTACTTCATAACTTTGTCATACCTCTTGTTCCTGTTTCTTTTTCACTCTCATGCTATTTTTCACGCTTGTTTCGAGACTTGTTGTGCAGAACTATGAGTTCTCATTACTATGATAAAAAGTTTATGTCATTTTTGGTTAAAAACTATAAGTACCGTGTATATATCAAATCCAAGAGAGTAATTTGAATTGTAGTCGTATCTATTCTTTATTCGTCGAATTTGTGCCTGATTCGTCTGGTTCCATGTTGGTTTGTTCCTTTTTGTCGAGCAGTTGTATTTCAATGCACAGCGTGTTTGATCTCATCGAAATACAGTCTTTTGGGCCATCGGATTTGTTTGTTTGTTCGGTTCAATACCAGATATATATTATCTTATTCTGTATTCATGTATAGGTTGTTATCTTGTTATTGATAGTGAGTGAAGTTATTTGATGATAGTTGACTGTTGGTGTTATTGATAGGGCAGTTATTGATTGGTATCTGAAATTTGATTGATTTCGGACGATGGACGACGAGCTGTTTGGTGGCGGTCTCAGCGACAGCAGTAGTGAGGATGAGCAGGAGCAGCCGTCTGTAGCAACTGTGAAGGAGGAGACGCAGCCAAGAGGGTTGGTAATAAGCGAACCATTGATTAAACAACGTGTTTTACCAATATTTGTTGTTTGGTAAAATAATGATAGGAAAATTTTTACCCGCCCACTTTCTAATTTGAACAGGTGCTGCTAAAGTGGGTAACTGGATGACAGGAGAGGAGAAACCCCCGGGGTGACCACAAGTTGCACGCGTGCAAATTTTTAGGGGGGGGGGGGGGGGGGGGGTTCGTAAAGGCCATTACAAGGCCGAAAATTTTGGAAATTTTGAAGATTTTTGCAGATTTTCGTGAAGTTCTCGCAATTTTGAAGAATAATTTCGTATTTTTCGGCAAATTCCTATTTTTCAAGGGGGAGGGGTCGTAGCGGCGGTAGAATCGGTCAACTTTTTGGTCACCCCTGGTTTCAAACCCCTGGATGGTCAGTGTGAATCTCGTTTCAAATTCTTTGTTTCGTGTGCGATGTTGCTGTTCATGTTGCTGTTCAACAATTGCTCAGGGTATATTATACGAGCAGATCAACAACGCCCAGTAATAAAAATCCAAAGTTTGTTGATTCCTTTGGAGACCTCAGAATTTGTGTACTGCTGTTTCAGTACCCCGATAGAAGAAGTAAAGCCGAAGGTGACGTTCAGCATATCTGGAGGCGAGGACTCGAATGATGGCATAAGCGCCATGGATCTGTTCGGAGGACTAGATATGCCCGACATTCAAGGAGCCCCTTTGAAGAGAAAGGTTTGTGGTTTAGATATTGGCAATTGGGCATCATACGCACATATGCAACAGCTCCGACCTGTGTTTTGAGGTTAATAATGTGACGCTTGGGTTTAAATCACTATAAAATATGTAGATCTTCAGCTTATATTATTACGCGCAGATCGATACACTGTATAATTTGGATTGGGTGGGTCTGAGAAAGACAGTTGCCAGTTCTTGGTTAGAAGAGCCTTGGCGAGTATTTTGACCGGCATTCTGTTGTTTTGTCACCCGAGTGTAATTTGTATGCGTTCGTATTTTTCAGTTGACAAGTTGAGATACTAGAAATCCGATTATTTGGCCAGGTTCAGAACATTTCATATTGTATTTCATGTGTTTAGGCAACCTCACCATCACCGGCAGCTCCATTTGAAATGAAGAAAGTGAAAACGGACGTTGCGGAAGCCAGCTTCCACGAAGTGAGTTGAGATGAGGTCATGAGGAGTATATCTTAATCAATATAGCCTTCCATCTTCTATGGTATCATATCAGAGTTTTTGCTACTTTCACCGTATCAGATCAGACGAATGGTTTCTGAAATGTAAGCGCTCCAAAACTTTTCTTCTATGCGTTTCTGTGCATTGCCTTTGAAACAGTTAAAAATCAGTAATGTTCGTTTTGACTTTAGTTTGATCTCCGTCGTCTTTCTAGGCTCTAAACATGATGGATGACCCGTTGGCCTCACTTGGATTTCCCATGGACCCACCTTCATCTACTGTGGTTCGAAAGAAAACGCCTCAGAAAGAGAAGGAGAGGGAAAGACAGAAGCTCATCACGCCCAAGGTATACATCGGAATAATATTGTTTATTCGTCAACACTCTGCCTTCTTCATCACAGTTGTCAAATCACTGCCAGTAAGCCATCTTGTTTTCGAACTTTAGTTGAGAAAAAATGAAAGTATACAATGCAATTACAAACTACAAACAGTGCCAACTAGAACGCCGTATGACTTTTCTGAGCTCTGATTGTTCCAATGTTTCATTGATGCAACGGAGAATGTTCAGGAAGAAAAACCATCCGTTCGTTTTGTGCCTTCCACTGTGGATCGACCTTCCTCATCCAAATCCGATAAGGCGTCCAGCAGCAAAGAGAAGGTCGCCGAAGTCGAGGTAAGCGATGATCATTAAAAAAGGTTCTTTGTTTCTCTGTTTCAGAAAAAATGTAGTCTTACAATACGAAAAATAGAACGCTTTGTTGTGTTGCTAAATTTAAACTTTGCTCTAGGAGAGAAAAAGAATGCTACTATAACAACTTTTTTAAAATGCCTATGTTTTATATTATACATTTGAAGACGGTTTCAAGTCTAGTGTCTAGCTACATTTTAGTGTGCTTCCTAGCTGTTATTTGATAGTGTATGGGTGTGAAATAATCGGTCCTTTAAACTGCAATTGAAAAGTGTATTACAGTTTAAAGGACCGAAGCGCTGCGATTGGTCCACATAGTCGTCCTTCTTTACGTCTCATTACTTTTCAGCCGGTAGCGGAGGAGCCGGCACCCACCGTGCGACCATTGAACGAAGAAGATGAGGTGGCTCGTCTTAAAATGCAGGTGAGCTATTTTGAAGTGTACTTTATTACTTTTTGAATTAAAATTACTGCCAGATGATGTTATAGATTTGCTCTACATATTAGCTTTCATGTCTTTATCTGTAGCTTGGTCTTAATGGCTCCGCCAAGGCCGGAAAATTTTCAAAGTATGGAGATTTTTTATTTTTTGTCGTTTTCGGTGGTTTCTCCCAATCCCAAACACCCAAACTGGAAGGATATTTTCATAGTTTTGGAGAATTGCTATTTTTAAGGGACTTTGGTCATCTTAGTGGTCTGCCTACATTATTTTAAATTTTAGGTACTCATCTCAAACTTCAATCAAGAACAACTTACTCGATATGAGACGTATAGAAGGTGAGTTTTCAATTAGTATTTAACGATTCCCACCGGCTACCATCATATTCATTCACTTATATTGATGGGTTTGATGATGAAAATTCATAGTGGCCAAAACTACCTACTTTTTTATTTTCTCGTTCGTAGTAGTTCTTGTTCACACCGAAAAGAGCTTGTTAACTAGATACATCTGTTCTCTGTTTTAGATCCGCCTTCCCCAAATCAACGGTGCGGCGATTAATTCATCAGACCACTGGAATTCATCCTGGGCAAAATGTAGTAATAGCTGTTGCTGGACTTGCAAAGGTACGCAATTCAACTTTTAAATATAGTTGCGATGAATAAATGAGGCAGCGGTAGGAGTATGGTGAAACAGCGCTCAGTGAATCTAAATTTCGCCTGAATTCTTCAGTTTTGGCATCCACCCTGGTATGATACGTCGATAGCATCGTATCGTTCATATTTGACGCTCCCTTTCGTAATAATGTGAAAGAGCATGCGCTTACAGACTTATTGAAATTAGTGGTGTCTGCTGTTTTTGATCGGGGCTGTTTGTAGTGAGTTACTCAGTTTCCAGTGTTTGTTGTCGAATGTAATCTTTTTTGAGTGTGTGTCTTGTGTGAATACTTGATTTTCCAGGTGTTTGCTGGTGAAATCGTGGAGCAGGCTCTGGATATTCAGAGTGCGCGGGGAGAAACATCGGAACCCCTGAAGCCGCATCATCTAAGACAGGTTTGGATTCTTATCCATACTTCTATCTTGATACATCTCTCACTCATTTATAGAACAGTAAGAATTTTTGATTTTTGATTTTTCTCCAAGAAGTGCTTTGACCTTGATGGTTTTGTGGAAAGTTTGCTTGTCTTGCCCGCTTCTCGTTAAGAGTGAATATGCACGAGGCGGTCTAATCTAATGGAAGGAAGAAGCAGGAGATATATTTCACTAACAGTTATTGCGTACTTTAATGCATAATGAAATTTATCTTGCTACACAAAAATTCGTTAATCGTAAATGAAATAGAGAAATAGTCGCCCTATTTGAGTACGGTCGTGAACTGTTGTTTTCAGGCGTTCTATGCCATGGAACAACAAGGAAAACTCTTTCCACCCAAGGGATCTCGCAAGAATCCTCTGCTTTAGGCAGTTGTGATCTAGGCTTTTTATTTCCTTTTTATGTACATAAAAGTTTCATAACTACATTTCTTGTGATTGTCTAACTTTCACGGTTTTCATGCCACGCTGTTTCTGAACTATTTATCTTACCAATTTGTTTATGTATATCTCGTGAAACACTGTTGTAATCAAAGTAATTTCATGTCGACGTTGTTTTATGTTCAGAGTTATGAGTGGCGGAGGTGTGCCGTCGATACCGGTACCGACGTTTAGCACCACTACGACGGTCGTGGACCCGCCCAGACCACTTCCCTCCTTTGTCACTATGCCGGCGCCATATGGCGAGAAGGGCGCCGCGGCTCAGCCCGCCACCCATCCGCGTGTGAATGCCAACGAACACGTATGTTTTGTTGCGGTGGGATTTTGAGCGGGTTTCCAACGATATAGTGTTCTTATCGAACTTTTTTTTCTTCATAATTTTGCATAAGGTTCACATAAGGCTTTGTAATCGTGATTCAATTGAATTCTGATGGGAAAATTTTGAGCGGTCTTTTCGAAATGTCTGTTTCATCATTCTTACTGTTTCTTTAAAGGAATTTTCGCTTCCGTGAATAGTGATAGTCATGATGATAGACTCACGGTGGACAAAGATAATTCCAGGTTCGAGTACCGTATCCTACTGTAGTTGCTCCTCCACAGTCCTCTTCAACTCCTTCCTCAACAACTACGGTGGCTACAGCAGCACCCGCTGCGTCGCCGGTCACCATTCCCAAGAAACTCACCCTAGCCCCGCAGGCTAGTAAGACATACGCAACGAAGAGGACTTTCAAGGTACGTTTCATAAGTGATGGTTTTGTATTGTTATCTATATAATGCGTATCCAAGGTCTTATTCAAAGTTATTTCGATTCATTCTCATTTGTGGATCTCTTGGACATAATTTCTCAATTTTCTTTACAGTGTGATAAAAATTAAACTTGTTACTTCTAAGTGTGTAACATATAGCATACTATAATTCTCGGAATATTTCAGGATTATTGTTGGAGACTAAAAAATTAAACTTGTTTCTTTTAAGTGTGTAACATCTAGCATAATATAATTCTCGGAATATTTCAGGATTATTGTTGGCGACTAAAAAATTAAACTTGTTTCTTTTAAGTGTGTAACATCTAGCATACTATACTTCTCGGAATATTTCAGGTGATTATTGTTGGCGACGCCGGGGTTGGTAAGACTTGTTTGTCTTTCCGTTTCTGCTGCGGCCGATTTCCCGAACACACGGAGGCGACGATAGGCGTGGATTTCCGCGAGAGAAGTTGTGTCATCGAGAAGGAACTGCTCAGGGTTAGTTGCTGCAATTGGGTTGATTGGAAAGCTTCAACATTTAATCGTTAACTTCATATTGGAGTAGTATGACTTTCTTTCCTCTAATAAACTTCGAAGTTTGATCAACGTTGTAACTGGGCACTTTATCCCAACAACCCGTTCCCCTGACGAATCTTGACGATACGTCACTGGATATTTGATATTTGGCTCTTGAGCTCCTGTACATTTTTCAGATTTAGAATTGTGTTTAATTCAAAAAAATCATTTATTGTGATTTCTTCAGGTACAATTGTGGGACACAGCTGGTCAGGAAAGATATCGGCAGTCAATTGTCGCCCATTACTATCGAAACGTCAACGCGGTGGTTTTCGTCTATGATGTAAACTGGTGAGTTTTTAGTTTTAGGTGTGCTTTTCTTTGCGGTTCGACTAGTATTTTGTAGCTTTATGTTAAAGCAGGGCGATTATGTGGACCAATCCCAACGCTTCAGTCTTTTAAACTGCAATACATTTTTCAATTGCACTTTAAAGGACCGTTGACACGGGATTGGTCCACATAATCGTCCTTCTTTAAGTGAATTATTTCTTTTTTTTTCATTTCAGTCCCTCTTCTTTCGAGTCCCTGCGCGGTTGGATCGCCGAGTGTGAGAAGCACGGTCTGACGGCAAATGCTGACGTAAGTTGGGACCGCATGTTTCTTTTGACATTTTTCTGTTGTACACACTACACCCACGATTAGTCAATTCATTCAATTTAAAAAATATTTGCTAAGTAGTGCTGCGTAATCGTGGGTCTCGCCAGTCTGTGGTTATTTTCGTTACGGTTTTCATCAATTTGTGGTGGTTTTGTAATACTGATTTAGAATAGAACGAACACTAGGTCACTAGTCTAGAACACTTTTTAAATATAACTCTCTACATATTTTTTCACAGGTTCCACGTATTCTGATAGGAAATAAATGTGATATTGCCGTGCCAGAGAAGGTTTCTATGGATGTAGCGCAAGTGAGTTTCAAGTTCCAGTCTCAGTTCTGAGATATGACCTCTGTTGGTAACGTTGTTGTTCGTGTGTTATATGTCTGCACTTTTCTACGTTATCGTACTGCATATATCTGAAAATTTGTCTGTTTTTCGGTGAAAAATCCTACATTTCCTGCCATTCAAATAGGAAAACTAATTAGTTTCCGAAGATTGGTTATACATTACTAGTGAGCGATGTTAATACTACCTTGGAATATAGGTAAGCACTTTTTACTTTTTGTGGCTCAGCAGCCGTGTTAGTTAACGTCCTTCTTTTCTTCAGGTGTTTGCCGACAAGAACAACATGGCGTTGTTCGAGACGTCCGCAAAGGCGGATTCTGAGGCGGACCACGTCGAGTCGATTTTCCTCACCCTTCTGCACAAACTGCAGCAGAGCAAACCGATGCACGTGCAGAGTCAGGACGAACGACAAGCAAAGGTACTTTCCAGTCTCCATAGCTAAATTGACAGCCGACTTGGCTCGTTGGCTGTAAACTGTAAGCCGTTCTCTAGAATTTCTACTGTTGAGGGAGGTACAGAAAGTATATACTATGAGGGTGATTCCTGAATTGACCGTGGCTGGTAGAATCCTAATCGAAACAAATACATTCGGAAGTTACGGTCTTTTTTCTCATTTTTGAAAAATATATCAGTGGAAAAAAAAATATCAAATCGCCTTTGTTCATCGGTTTGCCTTTTAGGAACAGGAGAAGTTGGTGCTGAAGGCGGACGAACGGGCTGCTCTAGAGGACGATGGCTGGTGCTGCTAGATGTCTGTTGACACCCGCAGTCGACAGAGTTTTACTTGATGCATTCGTTCAATAACACGTAATTAATCAGAAATGTTTGGTTGAAAATGGTTTTACTATGAAGAATGCTTTTAGATGGACCTCAGATTTGGTGGATATGTGGAATTTCTAGTTTGTAGGGTAGCGGTTACTTGACGGGCTGGTTTTAAATTCGTTTTTAATTCAGTAACTTTTCTGTGCATTTGTGGAAGAATTCGTCACATCTCATCGCAACCTTTGGTTCTACTTCGATTTGCCAAAAAAAGATAGTAATTTTTTCTCAAATGTCCCATGACGAACACTTCTTGCCTAATGTGTTCGTTTGAGCTATAAGGTGTATTATTTTTCTGTCTCGTTTGTGTAGTTTCACGCCAAATTTAATATGTCGTATTAGTAACTTAGTGAGCCTCCATACTTGCTTTTCGTGTGATATTTAGGGTTGTTATGATATGAGTAACTTCTTGTTTCAATTTAACTACTTGGGCTTGTAATTATTGTTTTAAATTGGAATTCCTAATTTATTTACTGTTTAACAACTCTGTATATACATAGGTATGTGGTGGCTGTTTGCTGCTTTTCTGTGATATGCTCTGAAAAATAACTTTTTGTACAAAATGTTCTGAAGTGTTTGGAGGCTCTCCTTTTCTATTTCTTTTGTTTATTCGGTGAACAAGGTTTCGAATAGGGCTGTGATGCTTCAAACAAGAAGCAACCAAACTTTATTGGTTGAGCTCCTTAGAGTTCGAGCTAAGTCGAGTATTAAGACCCTGCTTTATATAGTATAGTCTAGTAATTCCTGACGTGCAATTATACAGTATACACATGAGGTTTGGATGTCGAGGAACTTTTCTCTGCGGGACAGATACGATTTCATATAAGTTTGAAAAATCAGGCTAGCTATTTAAAACGCATACCTGAATCGAGGTGGACTTCCGAGAACTGTATTTTGTTTTCTTTCTCGATAACGTTACATTTATTGCTGCCTGATGAACAGTTTCCTGAACCCCCTCAGCAAACTTTTGAGATAGAGGATAGAGTTTGCTTTGTATTGCAAATTCAAACGTTTGCGAAATGAACAATGTTGATTTTTTTTTTACCGAGAGGAAAAGTTTCGAGCTGTGGAAATTTTCGGGTCTCGTTAAATGTTATCTACTGTAACTGATACGTCTGCTACACCCACATTTAAGCCTGATCTTAGTTTCCACTTGTTTTCAGATCTTGAATGGAGCCCGTTGGCTTTAGAAGGCTGTCAACTATGGAGCAGCAGGCTGGTTCCACCTGCGCACTTTCAACAGGAGACAGCCAGTTGGATGAGGTATGTGGTGAGTTTTAAGGATAAGGACTAGTTATGTATTTTTCTTCAAAACCGATTGGAGAATCACTAACATAGAATGAGATCCGTTCAGAGCTGCTCAGAGAAGTCAATTGTCAACTGGGTGGAAACTTGAACATCAATCCCACTTTTGCTAGTAGTCTTTCGTGATTTGAAGAGCTTGTTGTTCTATCTTTAAATTATTTAGGCGGCGGATTTGTCCGTGGTTCGGTGACTGAAATAGCTGGTGTCGCCGGTTGTGGAAAGTCACAATTATGGTACGCGTGTTTACAAGATCACCAAATTGTTGCGACTTTCTGTGAGTTTTTTATTGAGAATCTTATTTCATCAGGGTTTACACTTCTATTTCATTTGAACCATTCCAGTCCCTCTAGTTTAAATCCGAAATCTCGAACTTGTAAGTTTCACAGTATTTGCGCACTAATTTAGTCAGTAATCTTTCGGTTCATCCTTGGTGTTTAGCATGCAGCTGACTGCGCACACATTGCAACAGAGGTTGAATGTGATCTATATCGACACTGAGCAGGGATCATCTTTGAAACGAATGAAAGAGGTGGGTTCATCTTCTCATCCTGTGTCGGGAGTGGTTCAGACTATTTCCGAGGGAGAAGTAACATTATTCAAATCATATATGAGATATATTGAATGAATCAAAAGTAAGAGCATTCAAAAATCAAGTTGTGTTCACATACTGTTTAGTAATTGTTTAGTGAAACGTCAATTCTCATATCTTAGTGGGACAGTGTATCAGGGTTCGGGAGTTTTCAGTTTTGGGGTGTGGATTTTTAGTGTTATATGACAAATTTCAGATCTGAGTTGGTGTTTGGGCAAAGCGTACGGTAGGTACGCGTACGTAAATCTGTGAAATGTAATATAATTAGGTTTTTAGGTCATTTTGAATTGGTTGGATTTCAATAGAGGTATATTATAGATGTATAGAGGATTATCAAGGAATGCGGCCTCGCAGGACTTCTACGGTCGTCTACTGATGGCGAGTCCCACGTGTCTCAGGAAACTGGAAATCGATCTGATGAAACTGATCGAGGACGGTGAGAAGATGAAAAAGGTATTACATAGTTATTGTTGCCAGTTCACATATATCATATGGCTTGATACTTTATTTTATGTTGGAGTACACAAGATAAACGTTGGCTCTTCTTCGTAAAAGTGGCTATATTCATCGAATCAATGGCGCTAAGCTATTTATCTTTGAATGTACAGAAATTTTTCGGTGACTGTATCTTCTTCATTTTATACAGACTTTTTGCAAAGTGTACTTATCATTCAGACGTCGTTGCTAATTGTGGATTCGATTGCGGCTTTTTTCCGCGGTGAGAACACCGTTGATATTATCCATCAACTGAACAAGTTGGCTGGTCTCCTCTGCAGAATCGCAACTGAGTCTGGAATTGCGGTACGACTTATACTGCTAGTTATGTGAATGGTCATAAAGTAGGTGCAACATTCGCGTAATACGAGTACAGCAACTTTTCGTCATTCGCTCATGCAGAAGATTGTTAAGAAGTTGATGTGTTATTAGATATTTTCTAGCTATTCACACACCAAGTCGTCTGTTCGCGAATTTTTAACTTTTTGTTTTGGATAGTTTAAATTATTGATCTACAGGTAGTCTGGACGAATCATGCTACCACTAAAGAGGGTAGCGACGGAGAGTGGGAGAGCGGAGCCAGCCTTGGCCAGGTAACTGTCACCGATTGTTCGGAAGTATAAACACAACTGATTGGATAAATCAAACGCAGAATAGTTCATTCATCCAGAAATTGTATCACCCACGTGTCAAAACTCAACGTAGATCACTCAAGTTGTTTCGGAAATTCCGGATACTGTACTGCGTTCAGTTTCTTGTTTTTGTGCGTTTGTATAGTAACGAGAAAAGGTGGCTGTAATGTCATGTAACTTGAAAGAATTCGTAATTTTAGACAAATATGTTGGTTGTGATGGATGGGGGAGGGAAGTTGCTTGGTGTCGTAGATCAAGTACGTGCTGTGGTTCCAATCGATGCCTGAGGGGTGAATAAGAATATCACCGTTGCCGAACTATCGCTGCTGTTTCAGTCCTGGCAGCACGTGTCTGCCACCAGTCTTTGGCTGGAGCGAGAAGGGGACGAGAGATGGATTTCCTTGATCAAATGCGCCTGGGCAGCCGAGCAAAGAAGACGCTTCGCTGTGGAGGTGAGCCTTCCATAATGTGTACGCAACAGTAGCGCAAACTGCTGGGTTTCAGTTTTTGTACTCAAGCTCAATAAGTAATTGACAAACTTGTACTCTACCATAAAGAGAAGCTGTGAGCTAAGATGACAATTGGGAGGACGGGCAACGGGCTTGATTAGAATATTCGCATCGTGGATGAATGTGGTTGTTGTTATGAACCACTGTTTCAGGGTGGTGGCTTGCGGATTATCCAGTCGATCTAACTGATATATGGCTACTGTGTTGTACATTTTATTAAATGAATAAATATAGTTATTTCCATTTCCTTCCTCATGTTATGCATATTTTTGGGTGCCTTGCCCGTTCAATCTATCTTTTATCATTATCTGAGCCGTAAAGCTTAGTTTCTGTGATATGGGTTTATCATTTATGGCATTCACCTTCTCTTAAATTTGTAGTTTTTTTCTGTTTTTATCTTCTTTTGCATTGCGTTTTATGATGATGAATAGAAAACCAACCGTTTCTTTACAGCAGTGTATTGTTCGTTGTAGCTCATGCGGTTTTCGGCCTCGTTCAGTGACCAGGGATCCATCGAAACGTTCACAAGTAAGTTCTTCATGTTTTGGCCTAATGTTGAGTTGTAGCCGAATATCAACTGTAGTTTGTTCGGATTCGGAATTTGATCTGATATCCTTTTTAACAACAGTAAATTAGGTAGTAGCGGTGCTCCGTTGAAGTTTTGGTGCTCTATTGCAAAATTATTTCTGGTTTCAGGATGCCTACATGCTATGGCGAGGATGAGCAAAAAGAGTTGCGCGATGAAGATCACGCCCCAGGGTGAGTTAGTTGTAATTCTCTTGGAAAAGAGAACTGTATTGGTGTGAACATGGTTTTCACGACTGTCATCACCGTGTAAACGTGTGTCAACTATCGATGTTGAGTTGAAGTTCAAACAGAGTCGTGCTACCTCATTAAAACACGAAAAAGATATTGACAACATAATTTGGCCGTATTTAAGAAACTACTGCTCTCCTAATCTCGAAAGTCCCGCTGGAGAGTATATTAACCTTGTGATGTGAATGGGGTGACTGAGTACATTTGTTGACAACCGGTTCAACTCGATTCGATTAGAATAAGGTCATGAGCCTTATAGACTTTTTGGTAAATGTATTCTATATGTGGATGAATTTAATAAGTGTTTCATTCTGTTCCAAAAAGCCAAAAACAGTTGATTTGCTAATATTGTTTCGTTTAGGTATCTGTTTCATCTGTTGCCCGGCCACTGGTGTCATGTCTAAAGACGGCGGAGAGTATTGGTGTGCCGTTCTCGTCCCATTTCGACCCATATTTCAGGCGCATGTAGGTTTGATTGTTATTTTTATTGTTCCACTTCCAATTTGAGAACTCATCATACCGGATTGTCCCAAATGAACATTCCAGTTGACAACTGATGAATGTCATCTATTTCGAGGTGAACAGCATATATCAGTTGTCTGAAATTAGCCGTTTCCAAGTTGAAATCGATAAAGTTTGTTCTTGTCCGATTCAGAAATTTTTTAGTGCACAACTTTTTCGATCCGAATTCGTCACCCGTTAAATTTCAGTCGTTTTCCGGCCTAGACGACAGTTGTGAGGAGAAGAACGCCATTGTCCTGGAGCTGAACATTGAGAACCTAGCCAACTGCCTGACTGGAAACCACGCGAATACTAAGATCAAGCTGACGAATAAGGACAACGTATGTGTTATCCATCAGCGGGTGTAGTAACACTCATCCATTACTGAAATTTGACGACTGAATACTGTTGTTCATAAAGGGCGGTTACCCACGTTCAATTGTGTTTGTTAGCTGTCCCGGTTCACGAGTGGCCCGGGAGAGATTATTTTTGAAAAGTTTGAAGTAATCAAAAAAATGTATGTAAAAAGTAGTTTTCAGACCCCACATCTTCGTGTCGAGTTGCGGTCACTGGCGGTAGTACACGACGTGCCGGTTACGGTAGTTCAGTCGAAGAAGTGGTCTATCTACGACCAGCCGTCTCTCAACGACAGAAGGGTTGGTAGTATATTGTTTTCTTTCAGTAAGTTAAAATGTCTCAGTGACTATTTGATCAACGTATACATTTTGATATGCTATATGTAGAATGTAGAAAATGTTAGGTTTCAAAAGTTACAAAAATTCTGAAGGGACAGTTACAGTGAAGAATTCCCGGGGCATTCTCTGATTATTGCTGCAGATTCTTTTGCACCGCTCGAAAGTTGTATCTGAAGTTGTTCTGCTAGTTTGACTTTGAATTATGGAAATGGCTGTCTTTCCAGTGCGCTCTCTTCCTGCCATCCGGTCGTACGATACTTAGAGTACTGAAATCACTGAAGAATATGAGTAGCAAATTCCTGGTGAGTGTATGCATTTTCGGCTAACTCAGTTCAGTGAAAGCTGTATCTAACTTGTATATAACCTCATTACCGGCTGGGATACAGTATGACACATGATAAAGTGGCATATTTATTGGAAAGTTTGGAAGATATCAACTGTTACTGTTACCGTTTTCTTAATTAAGCAGAAATATGAGTACAGTAAGCTAAACGTTATTTGCAGACATTGAAGGCCAGTAATACTGGGGAGCTAGAACTACAGTCCACAATGCGAAATGGCGATGTTTCTGTGTTCTTCACCGATCTTGCCAATGAAACACTCGATGGTTTGTTTGTTTCCAAACGTTTTCTGTTGTGTATAGTATGGGTGCAATACCCCTGGTAGATGAACCAGGAATCCTCAATTTCTTCTTTATTTCAGCTTGGAGAAGACAACTATTTCAAAATAGTTCAAGTTATTGGAGAATTACTATTAGAACGAGTAAATCTATAACTTACCTTTTTGCAAGATGGCTGCTTTCATCGAACAATAAACCCAACATTTATGGCTGATCGATAAGCTGTTGTTCCGATTCAAGTCTTCAGAACGCTCTTGATAGATGCGTAATGTTGCTGTCTTCTATTCTGCAATTCTATTAATCTGTTTTCAGAGGATAATCCGGAGCAGGAAGTTACGAGTACGAAGCTGCAAGTGAAACCGTTACACGAGTTCTTCAATAGCTTCTGCTTCGCTCATTCCCGCTTCAAATTCAGTACGTTATCTCAATTACAAACTTCTAGCTGACTACTCTGGAAATCTTGTCGAAGTACCCAAAAATTTGTAGAAATTTGCCTTTAACGGTCAAATTCGAAGATTTTTAACGTAATATAATGAAGATCTCCGTAGTATTGAAATAAGTTGTGCTAGCGCTCGAAGTGTTTGCGAGTTGTACCTTACGCATTGACAGCTTGTTTATCTTATAGGCAGCGATATATAACCATCTGGTAGTAACAGTTTATGCATTTGCTGCCAGTTGTTATCTTGTCATTCTGCTCGGCATTCCAACGCATTTTATTGCCACGCCCTCCTGATTAAAAAAGAGACCAGGAAACTGTTTTTCAAACTGGCGGTTTTGATCATTTTTCAGATATGTCACCAAACTTTGTTATGAGTTTAGTTTGTGCAGAACATAGTCGTTTGGAGAAATATATCTTTTCGGCTTAACTGGTAGTAACTTATATTGTTTGCAGTATTTCCCAATGCGTTGAACTGCAGTGAATACGGTAGCTTTATTTACAGCGGTCTTAGCTCAGAACACAGCCGAGTTTTCGCTCGCACAAGACGACTTTGAGATCTCGTTCATCATTGGTGAATCAAAGGAATAATGGAAAAGCATTTTAAAGTCACTTGACTAGATTTTGAAGTGTATAGTTGCATTATCTCATTTCTCTTTGTGAATTTCTAATTCTCTCTTTCTCTCTCTCTCTCTCTTAACTCTTTTTTTTCTATTTCGTGGATATCCCTATCTAGCCATCTCTACCACTTCTCACCCTGTACTTCCTACCCATCCCACACATCGTATCCGCCGTTCGAAGGCCATCTATGTTCCTTCTGTATCTTTCTTCTTCTCATATCTAACTCGGCTGGCCGGCGACGAGAGAGTGTGTGCTTGGAAGAGACGCAGACAGCCGGTCGTGTCTCCTTTGGTTTAGTCATAGCGCGGTCAACATTGCGCGCGCATTTCACAGGTCCCACAACCTATTTATCGATTTTGAATAGGTTAGCATAGAGGCAACTACTAGTGATGATTCAATCTTTTAGAAATTGTATCTAAAATTATTGGTTAGTTTCTTTAAAGGCTGCGCAATTATTTGATTGTGCAATATAGTGTTGAAAGTGTGCTTTGTATTTTAATATTTCGGAAATAACGTTGTGTTTAACGGTAACGGGTATTGAATTGATCACTTATATTATTCATAATTAGTTGAATGTTGACACATTTCTCTCTCCTGAGCTATCATTTTGCATGTTGATATCCATCTTTGTTGATCTATTTTGATACTCCCTAATTTCCATCCTGCTACCTCGCCAAGCTTTCATCTATTTGGGGTATGGGGTTGTCCATAGTTTTATGATTTGTTATAGGCAATTCATATTTAAAGTAGGAGCACAGCTCTTCCCATTTTTTATCGGCGAATTGTTACATTTCTTTAAACATTTGTTCAGTTTTCTATGAATCATTTCAAATGATGAATACTATACACCCTATACATGCATTCATTTGCTCTATACCTTGATGTTTTGTAGTCACATGTGATCCTGTGATGGTGTGATGTGATGTTGTATTCCTACTCTGTGCAACGTTAAAAGTACGTCAAATGTTTTCTGACGTTACTTTACGTTTTACGTTGCCATTTGTTGTGTTGATGTGAGTTTCGTTCTCGATGTTATTGATTCAGTAGTAGCAATAATTATTTGGCAGGTCTACATCTCAAAATCAATAATGGACGATCAGTTGGTCGAGTGTCGTGAGGTGTTCTGCTACTTCGACAGCCGGGGCGACGAAAAGATCTGTGTTCAGCAGGTATTTTATTTCTTATCAGACAATTTTCTACTCTACACATCAATATACGAACCCAATTGTTCACACATAGGGGGGGATCAAACCTTCTTCCGATGTACTTTCTAAGTATCAAAGGTTGAAACCAGAAACCGTCGACGTTCCCTGAACAATGGTTCAATTAAGTAAGTTTGTCATGGAATGAGGCAGTTATTGTGTTTTATTCCATTCACTTTCTTCATCTCGTATTGAGACACCGGTATGAAATTCTCGACCAGTATTGCGTCGAAGTTGACTAGTAAGTTCTAAGTTTCAGTTTTGTATGAATTTATAGTGTGTGTGTGTGTTCAGGTTGGCGACGTGCTGCGTGCTCTGGGGCAGAATCCTACAGAAACGGAGATCGGTCGTTGCTGTGCCCACTACGACAAGGAGGCTCGTCTCTCCTTCGAGGACTTTGTCCCCATCTTCCAGAGTGTCAGCAAGAACAGGTTAGTTTTTAAAAAGTTTCCAGTGTTTTTGCTAGTCTGGACTTTCTTCGAGAATCTATTTGTTATGTTGTAAAACCATATCAGTTCTTTGATACTTATGTCATCATAGGTTATCGTTGGGCGTTGACACTCGGCGAAAATGTAGGATTGGTTCATTACATTGGTTGGAATTCACAATCTTACCAGATAAACGCTTCAATGCATTCAGTTGTGTTATGCATGGGTTATTGCAGGGAAAAGCACAGCGTGGAAGAATTTGTGGAGGGTTTATCCCATTTCGACAAGGAAGGCAACGGTATGATCAACGTGGCCGAGCTCAGACATCTTCTGACTACCCTCGGTGAGAATATACTTCATTCCCTGGTTACCTGAACCTTTGCAAACCATTCTACTTAGTTGTATCCATCCGCCATCCCAATTTTCTAAATCGCGTTGAACTTTCGGAGTTTCGAGGAATCGTGTTTTTGAGTTATGAGCTCTAATGTTGCAACCCCAATCCCGGTATTTCTCCAATTCAATTAGTCCAGTCTTCTTCTTTTTTCCGGAATAGCTAAAAGAATCTCTGGCGCTACTTTTTCCATTCTCACTGCCATTGACAACATATCCATGAAATCCGCGCTCATCTTGTGTATTCTTAAAAGTTGGCGCAATTCCTGGGCGTAATATACTGTTCATTTGTTGCTTGCTTGATTCTCTTGCTATTGGTATACAGCGTGTTGAGAATTGTATAACTTGTCAATGTAAACAGTGGCCCGTGCGCAGAGTTCTTTTCATTTACCGTTCGATAGCTGAAGCCTATGCAAACTATGTGCTTTATTGATTATCAATTTTTTTATATTCCAGGTGAACGTCTGTCCGACGATGAGGTAGATCAGCTGCTGTCCGGTCACAACGACTCGCACGGAAACGTCAACATCAGTGACTTTGTGCGCACAGTCATGAACTCGTAGGAAACGATGGAAAACGTCAGTTGTACACGCTGAACATTGGTTCCTTATAAAGTATCTTCTGAACAATATTCGATTTTTTTATTATCGAAATTCAAAACTTCTGTTCTCTAAAAATGTGCGAGTATTGTGTCGCTCCATGCGAGCGTGTGCAATCTTCAATTTGTGCAAATGTACAATTTTGTGTAGAATTTCTTCCTCCCCGCAGCTTATTTATCACTTATTTATCATTATTGATTACATTTGACTGTGTACACGTTTTGTCACACGTCACACCTCTAGTTCGATACTGACTAACATCATACGTTTATGTGGTTAAGTATATGTCAGATTTGGTACCCAAACCGTGATAATGTTTAACTAAATATGCAGAACTAGGGTGTGAACACAGCTCAACTAGTTGACACTTTTGGTGTGCCTTATCCCTGCGAAACATACTGTTCGATTTGATTGGTGTCCCAGAAAAGTGCTCATCGTGAAAATATGTCCTTCCCCTTCCTCCCATTAGCGGCATTGATATTCCACTGAGGTATTCTCTCCATACATCCCATCGTTCCTTATGCAATACTGTTATCTCTCCCGTTCAATCTACTATCTTAAGCAACTCATATGTGCAGTGTCTCGGTTTCTAGATTGTGCTCCCCTGTTTATATGAAATGAATAAATTATTAGCCACGAGTAATATATTGTTTCATGATGGTTTGGTGAAATCCTATGTTCACACATTATCTTATGCAGTTTTAGTGTTCATGGATACCAGCGTTTGAACACTCGGATAATTCGGTATACGGTAGGTTGTTGGTGCATTGAGTCAGTGTGGCGGTAGTTTCATAGTAAAACAGTAGAGTTATAATTGTAAAGAACAAAATGTCATTCCATGCTGCGTTGGACGCTCTAGAAAAATGTTTCGAAAGTTCAATTAGCTAAGTCTGAGTGCGAAGCCAGCGAAAGTTTGTAGTTTGATCTCGTTTGAGCACATGTTTGTAGTTTGACATTTTAGTTTCAGGGAATAACTGGAATTGTGATGGGTTTTAAGAGCGAACAATTAATATTTGGTAGTTGATCTATTCTTTACATCATATTTTCATTCGCTTCAATCTGTTGCTTATCTTCATTTTGTAGAGAGGAAGCGTAAAACTTTCATATTTCTTTGTCCTCATTATTTCTCTACACTGCAATTATGATAGTTGTAGTTTTCATTATCATTAGCTCCCTCCAGGCTCCGCGACTGGACGAATGTCGGCCACCACCTCGTCCGCCACCCACGGCAGTGAAGACGTAGCCCGCATGCAGTCCGTCCTGCGGGAGGCCGGAGTCACCGAATACGAACCGCGCGTCATCAGCCAACTTCTAGATGTAAGTTGGCTTTATCAAGTGGTATCAGAGTTCATTTCATACTATGTTAAACTGAGCTTTAGACACCTACCGTATACCTGTATACCGTCGAACTTTCTGATATTGATCGATGTCGATGTTCTGAGTAACATACTTTGTTGCGTGACGGTAATTGGCTGTAAACACAGCGTGGCGCGTATGCACACGAACCGCGCGTCATCAGCCAACTCATCGATGTAGGTCGACTCTCGAGTCGGTTCAAAGGGTGACCAAAAGTTTGTCTCATACTATGCTTCACTTAGCCGTAGACACACACCTACGGTTTACCTGTAGAGAACGGCGATCCTACTGAGACTCTCACAGTACACATTCAAACTTTTGAATGACTTTAACCCTCCCACTTTGTCGGGAATGTATTGGAACTTCGATTCTAATCATAGGTGCGATACCTCAGTTGTGTGACCAGGGGATCCTTAACTTTTTCTTCAACTGGGCTGAGGGGGCCCATAACTATTCCAACAATTGTGGTGGGTCGATTGGTTAATTACCTAGGAGGAACCTATAACTTTTCACTTTTTCGGGGGAGGGGATGTTCAACTGTTCAAACGCTCACCTATGATTCTAATGAATAATCCTAAATCTTTGATATGTCTGGTTGTGTGTTTACGTTCACTGTGTTCTCATGTGAATGGTATTCGTCACAGGCTGCCTACGAGACAACGGCGCGGCTGTTGACGGGCGCCCGCTCCGTGTCGCAGCACTGTGGGAAGATGGTCATCGACGAGACGGACGTCCAAATAGCCATGGAGTTCAGCGGTCCGTTCGAATTAGGACATTTTAGTACTACGAAAAATACCACGAATAACTACGAAACACACCGAATTGGTTGAATGTGGACCCGAACTGTGGTTTGGCTTAGTTATTCAGTTTCGGGAACTTTTTTCCTAGAAAAAGTAATCATGAAGCGTTTATGCAGCCGTTCACGTCTTTGAAATGACGATAATTGCATCAAGGCGGTCGGAAAGTCAAAATATGTTTCAGGCTTCCTCTCCGACCCGTCGCCCAGTCGAAATCAGCTGATTCAGATGGCGAACGAGAAGAATCAGCAGCCGCTGCCGCAGATTCGCCACAATTTCGGACTGAAACTGCCCAATGACAGGTGGATTTTTGACCTTCGTGTTCTTTTTCCGCTCAAATTTATATTCTAAAAGTAGCCGACGGAGAAGTTTGCTCATATTATTGTGGTGATATTTTTCCGTTCTCATATGTACATCACAATGCGGTCAAGTATTAGAAACATCAGGTAAGTTTAAGTTGTAGAGCTGAAACAAGTGCCATTATGGGAACTTGTCCTTCGGAGAGTGGTGCTTATATGAAAAATTGTACTCCAAGTTTTACTTGTAAATATAAAGTTCTAGTCTATACTCATGATTCTTCAGGTTTTGTCTGCTGCAACCAAACGTGGAATGGCACGGGTCTGAAAATCCGCAACCGGTGAGTCTGCTTAAAGTTGTTCCATTATAATTTACACGCTCGTTCGTTTACGTTTTGATTTGCGTTTCTCCGGGACGCGTATCACTTGTTTTCCCACACTTTTTGTTTATCTCTCTCCTCCCGCTCTCTGCTCTCTCACTTTTCCCTTTTTCTCTATCGCCCACTCTCCCCCCCCCCTCTCTCCCCTCTCTCTCTAAGTCAGAATATGTTGCAGCAGGCTCCCACCTCGACGTACCGCCAAGAGCCTGCGGCCGCCATGCAGCAGCTGCGGCCCGAACATGTAGTCAATGTCCTGAAGCGACCTCACCAGGATGACTTTGACTCTTGACCTCTGCTACTGACTCTTGACCTCTGCCGGCAACCTCGGTTGAGTATGCTGCTCATTATTGATTCTCCCACCCCCATGTTGTAACGTTTTAGCATGCATTTAGTTGAGAAATTTCTTTACGAACCAGAACTATGTAGGAAGCCTTCTGGTTACAGTACCAAAGTGTCAATTCGTTTCGTTTTCAGACTGAGCTGAAATGTTTTCAGATTATATATTCTTTGCTAGGGAACGCATTCTGTTCATTTGATCATTTATCTCTTTACAAACTACTCGTGTTCAGATGTTTTCTTGTTCTTCTTGTTTTTTGTGATCTCTTTGCACACCCTAACTTCTAGCCATTTGACATCGAACCGTCTTGCTTGAATTCTTTCAGGCAGTTCTATTATTAGCATCAATCAATATATATACATTTTGTTTGTATCTCATATTCAATCCGTGTAGAATGGGTACTTGGGAGCAAACATTTTCACACCGTATTGTGCACTTTCCTTCTCTTCCGAAATATCTGTCGGACCATAGAAGGATTCTCTGAAAATTATTGATCTTTATGAATGAAATTTTACCAGCCATTTGAATTTGTTGTAGTTAAGGAGTACTGTAATGACCTGGGTGTCAGAAAGTCGAGTTATTAACTAGTAACGATGTTTGCAAAACAAAATTAGCTAAAAGCTAGAAGAGCTACCCAACTATGCTTTACCAACAGTATCTCACAGCTTTGAAATGTAAACATTTGTAGTACAAACTTCGAACAACAGAAAAACGTTAATTTGTTCCGTCAAACTTCACGTGGTTTTATATAGCGAAAAAGTGAGTCAATACGGTGTATCTTGTGTTTGTAGTTTGATCGAAATTCGTAAGTTAAGACGTGTATCAAGTTCACACTAGAACTCAACTATGGTCATACTCTGTAGTTTAGATAACCACCCACTTGTAGTATGGACTGGGCATTGAGGGATAGAGTTCCGAGAGGATGGACGACGGCATTCGAACCCGTTTCCTGGCCGATAACAGGGCCTCCATCTCAGATGACAGCTCCTCCTCACAGACAGTCTGGCCAGAGGCGTCCGTTATCGTCACCTAAAAGGAAAACATTTGCTTTAAAGAAGGACGATTATTTGGTCCAATCGCGACGCTTCAGTCCGTTAAACTGCAATACATTTTCAATTGCAGTTTAAAGAGCCGTTGACACGGGATTGGTCCACATTATCGTCCTACTTTAAGAAGAAAATACGAGCTTTCAAAGCGTTGTGTCGGACATTTTGGTGATAATAGAAAGATTTGTAAGCAGATCTTGCAAGTGAGTGCGAAGAAAATCCGTTTCCGAAAGTTTATTTTGAAAATGAAAAGTTAACTTTGATCTTCAAGTTGGTTGTAGATCCTTGATGGACTATGGTTTTTCGCTGCTTGAAAGCTGAAGCTCCAGATGGCGCTTTAGAAGGCTTAGTTTGGATCATATGAGACTTCTAAGCATTGTTGGCGGCGTTATTGTATCTGAATTATTTCTGCTCTTTTCTATATGTGCTGTAGTATGTTTCTGACTATTTTGTTACCTGAACATCGGTGGTTGGTGAATCCTGTTTCGGGGGAGAATCCTTTAGACTGCTCTTCACACCAACCATCTCGTGGTCACTCGGTCGGGGCTGCTGAAAATATGTTAGCGTTCTTTGAATTCAAGCCGAATTCTGAATTCAAGATATTTTGTAACATCTTGTAACCTTATGTGAAAACTTATAGAAATTACGTCGGATTCAAATAATTGCCACAACAAATGATCTAATAGGCGTGTGGTAGTCAAAATGAAAATACACAGTAAAAAGTGCGTTAGATTAATGTGAGAATAACATTATGTAAACTGTGAGGATGACCGAAGAGTTTCTAGCACGCTCAGGAAAACTATGCCATAGATTTGTTTGGTTTCCAAAATGAGTTTTTTAGAATTTTTTTTACTGAACTACAGGAGAATTGCTAGAAAAACATACCTTGGAATGGTTTAATAACTCGGATAATTGTGGAATCGATCCAATCACAATCGGACAAGAGACAACCAATGAGGGTACCATCTATAACCAAAACGATTTGAACATGAAATAAATCAATAATTTTAATGAAAACTTCCGAATCATCTTTTTCTCACCGACAGTGTCCGGTATCAAATGAAACTACCTCAACCGACACACATTAATAAAAGGCGACATAAAAGCCAAATGTAAACTGTACACCCAGACAGTCAATGAACAAAGAGTTTACCTCCAGCTCGACCGAGTACTGTACTGAGATGATTTTACACTTTCCCAGTCGGGGCGGCAGAGAGGGCAACACAATCGATTCGTCGATACAATCGAACGTGCTGTGCGCTCCTATCTGAAACGGGGAAATATTACAAATATGAGGAGAATTAAGAAGATAATTCATAGCAACTTCGGGGCAAATAAAGTGAGAGATGAGACGGAGGCAACCTCAAACAACCTGCGTCTCTATGACCTGCATTAGCGTGCTACACAAGAGTCTGACGAATTGACTGAGAATTGCCTGACTGTTTCGAGTGAAAACTGTACTCAGAAAAGTCGTATATAAAATCTACTCATTAATCGCTCGCTATTTCAAACTATTGATGAGGGCTTGGAAAATGTGATGGCAACAACACTTACCTCTCCTTTGTCCTTCTTCACTACAACCCGTTTCATCGACTTCACATTTTCGTGTCCGGCGAAAGTTTTTGCTCTGAAACTTTCCTGATTAAGAAAAGCCAAGAAGCTTTCTGTTCTCTTACGTTTGTAGTGAGGTTCCAGACTGCCTCAGGCGAAACTAGTAATTGGCAGGTCAGACCAAGCAAAAAAAACGCAGAGTATGCCTGGTAGAAGATTGCTTTTTGCAAAGCGAGCGTACACGGTGTATGCAGTTCTATCCTGCTGTGTTTGTAGTTTGATTGTTTTTCGGCTATATTTGAACATCATGGCGTTGAAATCATATCGGGTCCAAAATTTAACTAAAATTTGGTTACTTCCTAAATTTAACCATGTCTTAAACTTGGTTACTCCCTATTGGTAGTCTGAAGATGGATATGCGTTCTTCTTCGTACCTCGGCACAGCAAAAACACGAACTACTTGTTTTTCAATACGCTATGGCAAACGGAAAAAAGTCCATCATTTTTAAAAGTATTCTAGCTTAAAAGCTATTTATGTGTTTATTGATTGCTGAAATTCTTACTTGTATGTGGTGTTCTGTATCAATCTGAGGCAGACGGTTCGCACCCGTGAGCTGTTGTTCGTCAACCTAAAAATAACGTATTCTGAAATAGATTGAAAATTTCTGTTCACAATTTTATCTAAAACATGTATTCATCTTCGAATCTACGAATACAGCTTTCAGTACATCAGTAATTCTTATGATGATAGTAGCTGTAAGCTGAATTAACATTCCATTACTCTACAACCTCATGAAAAAGAAACTTCGCATAAACTGTAGCCTGAGGTCATCAACTAACTTGTACGATATAGCAATGGTTTCTCCGGGAGTGAAACCGGTCTTCTGGAGACTGAGTTCCGCCGACATACTGCCGGATGATCGGCAACACAGCGCTACCGTATTATTCGACTCCGAGGTGGACACCGGCTCGTTCAACTGAAATACAATCCGGTACTGGTGAAATTAATTGTCACGTAAAACGTGTTGTACACATTACAACAATAAAATATAAAAGTTGTTGGTTTGTTTGTTTTTAACATGACTATATCAACCACTGCTGCACTAGTGTACCTTTGCATCAGTGTTGATGTCTTCGATTCCTACTACAGTAAATGCTCTCCTCGACACGATGTCAAAGTCCCAGGGTCGCTCGCACGTCGCCTGAAAAAGATATTTCTATAAAAATAAGAATACATGTCAACCAAGAAAACGAGAATCTAAAGACTTGGTGAGCTATCGAGAGTGAGCTTGTTCCAAGGCAAACGAATACCGTGTATGTCTCCCCATTCCGCTAAATTTGTAGTTTGATCGCGTTCCTTTCTCTTCAGAAGTCGTGTGATAATGTCGTGCATCGAGTTCAAACAACCACTTCACCATGGTTTTCCCCTGTATGGTTCCACTAACCTTGCATGTGTATCGAATATGTCCAAATTCCCCCTCAAATGAAGTTGGCAGGGATTTCGGCAGAGTATAGCAGAAAGGCACTTCGTGGAGACCCGCCGGGAGTATTCGGTCCTGTGAATAAAAAACAATCACTTTAAATAGAAAAAATAGCCATAGGGCTATATTAAACTATGTGTTAAAGCGTGCCGAAAAAACACCTTTCTCTCTTGTCTTTCGAAGTCCACATGGTTAGTGATTTGAAATTTTCTGTATCGAGCAACGGGTAACTACTCCTTCTGGTAGTGTTTACGATTTTGAACTATCAGTTTTTTGTGACTTGCTTGGGAAAGTTTCAATTGATAACCATTCAACCAACCTTTTCCTTGCCTTCATTGGTAACAGTGAACTTGTGTGTGTAGGCAGTGTTAAATTGTTCCAGGAAATAAGGCTCGGAGTGAGTGTAATGTTTACGCGATTTGCCTGAAAAGACCTTTGTTCGTGAGAATCGAAAACAATCTAAAAAATACAACACAGTTTGAGGCGTGAACCCTGCTCAAAAAATGATGAGGTGTAGGGAGAACATCTTCAATGGTAACTGTTCCACGCGCACATTATGAAGTGGAAATTTTCAGATCGGGAAATCTTTCAGAAAATGAGTATTGTAATCAGAAGTCTATAAATTGAGGTTTCGAAACATAACTCCTATTTTGTCCTAGGACCGTTCAGGAACTTCTCAAAATCCACCGAAAAACAGCGCGACAAGCGAAAGACGCTGGTCAGCAGCAAGTTGGCGAAATATTCCAGCATACTTTCTCTGAGAAACAAATTCCCGACTCACCGGAATGTTTGGTCCAGTATGTCCGCGCCCGGCCTTTCAGTTCCAGGAGAATCTCGTTCACCTTTTTCGGCTCAGGCGTCTCGATTATCACCTAAACGATAGTAGTTGGAAATGTGGGGTGAAATACGAGAGTACAAATATTCACTGTTAACAATGTCACATGAAAATTTGAAGTTCCGACCAAAAGAAGTATAATAAAAGTACGTGTGATTTAGCGGATAAAAATCGAGAAAAAATTATTGAAAAAGTTATTCTAGGTGAACTTCGGGAAAGTACCGTTCGAAAAAAACTGGAACCCTTTATGTTATCAAACTTTCGTAAAACACAAACATCATCGACTGACCTTTCCGGAAATTTCCTGGCCGGCAAAGTAGGCCTCCTCCGGATTGTTGAGCTCAATGTCGAATCTAGCTAGTTTACCCATATTACTGGTTGGCTCCACCGTTGTTAATGAATACAAGTAGTCATGCGAGGGCACGAAAAACGTGGGTCTGAAAAGAACTCATTAATAAGAGTGATCAGTTCGGTTCTCATACAGAAAAGAGAAGAATTATTAATGTGTAGGACAACTGAAAAAATTATGTTGCAAGTGAAATGCATATCACATGAGCCCTGAGGAATAGCAATACATGCGAACTGGAGAAAGTGGTAATACGAGTATAACAAAGTTCATGAAATACCATCGCTTACGGACTTATATAGTCATTCTCACATGAATAAATGATAGTTCGAAAAACTAAAGCTACAGTCACACTTGTTCCTACTTTCCTACTGAATAACGAAACTATAGATAAGCTGGCAGATTGTAATTTGAAAAATGTCGCTATAACAGTAACACAGAACTGAGACAACAACAAACTAATTCAAAAAAGTGGCTCTTCTATAACGATCACACCCCTTAACTAGTGTTTTTCTCAGAATTGTGTAGGAATGCATTTTGAAAGGTAAGGTTCTCTAGGGTTCTATAACGAATTATATAAAGAAAATCAACAATATATCAATAGAACATTCATTTACTGTTGACCGTTCCGATCCCCTACATAGTGTTTTTCTGCCGGTTGTGTAGGAATGCAAGTTGAAAGGTATCGAAAAAGGCGCCCCATCCTGCTCGATTATGCTTCAGCGAGCACAGACCATGGACTGATATTCGGGCCAACTCAAAACGACAACAAATGTGAGGTTCGCTCTAGGGAAAGGAGGGTTCGACGTCTCTGTCTGCTGTTTTTGTAGTTTGATCCCGACAAGTAGACATTATAGAGTTCATTAGTATTCGGGCCAATTCAGCGTGAACGAACATTTCAATTAGCTTGAAGCCCGTAACGTTCTAGAATATAAAAACCATCTGTTCTAATGTAACTTCATTTTACTAATAAAACTCAATGATGTTGCAGAGATGATTGTGAGAAGCCCTCAATGGGGGTGGTAACTATTTCTATCGCAGTGTTTTCAATGAAAGGGAAATGTGTTGTGAATATCAAAGAAAATAAAACTATAGACTCAGTGTGACCATCACCTAACATTCATTGACAAAAACTATGGTAGAGCTGTAGCAATGGTATCCATCAGGATTGTTACAACTCGTTAATCACGTTTTTCAAAAGATTTGTGAGTCTTCTTTAGAGAGGAGCGATTGGTTAGAAAGAGCAACAGAGAGAAATGAAAAATAGGAGAAAAGAGGGGAGCGAAAGAGAGATGGAGTTAAAGGAGAGAGTTCGAGATACAGAAAGGGATAGTTAGAGAGAGATAGAAAGAAAGTGAAAGAAAGAGAGAATGAGGCACGATCTACAAAATACAAATAGGTTAAGAACTATATCGAATTAGATAGACAGCAAAAAATGAAAGAGAGAAATGAACGTTCACCTATTGAATACCAAACTTGATTATCAACCAAATGATTGCACTAACGCCTTCAAACTTCAATTTCGCTGGTCCTTTTTCATTTTTTTAATTGTCTCATGTTCTATTTTTGAGAATAGTAATGAGAGCAAACTAAGAAATCCTGCTGAGCGCAAGAATTTTTCTCGGAAGCAAATTAGCAAAATCAGCTCGTGCAGGTCCCAGAATGACGTTCCACTAATACGGATTAATGTTTTGAAGGATGAGATGATGTATAAATCGAACTACACTTCGGAACGAGTGGAATAGTGACGCAAAACGTGACTAGTAGAATAGAAATAGAAATAATCTTTCCCCAATCAATGGTCCCGAAAGAAAAGCACAAAACACTTCAAAGAAGACAACATTTCTTGTAGAGCACACAGGAATATTTTCAAAAACAAAGGTAATTGTGAAGTATTGGATTTGTGAAATTCGAGATGTGTACCATACGCCACGCTCTGTATTCAGAAAGAGAATGAGCAAGCCCTCATTTGAAGTAATAACTATATGTAGGTATTTATATAAAAGAAAAATATGTTATATTGTTACAATGTCTCTCTTTCTATTGATGTGTGCTACTTGTTTTGCCGTCTTGATATTAACATGAGCTGGCTTGTTGACAGCTACTAAAGAACGACTCGACGCACCAAATGAGAAAATACATGGAGAAAGACAACAGATAGCCAGGTCGCTTGTGTATGCAGGAGCGGGGAATTGTTCACAATTGCAGTCAAAACTATTTTGAGATTAGCTATAACTTCCGAGCTCAGTAAGAGGTAATGCTCAAAATCTCGTACACAAGTATAGTTCTGTTCAGAATAATCTGAGAGTAACCTATTTTTGAAGTATACACAAAAAAGCTACCTTCTTCACATTCAAGTTTGAGGAATGCCGCCTTATTTCACTAAAAAACAAACAGTGTTCCAATAGAAACATGAGGTCTTTTCATACGACTCGTGACATTTTATGGTGTATGCCGAAAACATAGCTGGCCACACATTATGTTTTGGGAAACTTGGTGTTGACTTTGAATTTGCTCGAATTCGGCAGAAAGTCAAATTTCGCAAAGGTTGGTCAGCATTTAACCGAGTTTGCGTCGAGTTTACCACATAGAAGAATTTCATAGGAGAAACTAGCCGTATATTATACTGCTGGTCAATTGCACAGTCACGTAAAACATGTTGAACACAGCAGAAATCAGAAACGTGCAATGACACAGTACATGATGCCTCATTAGAATGGTAACTTTACGCGACTGTTCAATCAACTTCTAGTATACCATAATTGTGTCAAGCTCGACCCAAAACTTCGAAAAAACCCAAATACAGTGGTAGAGAAAAGGAAAATAATATTTTTCGAACATAATTGACCCGAGAATATTCTCGGCTTATCCTTTAGTCGAGAAAGACATGTGGTCAGCGATCAATGCTGAACAGGCGCGAGAGGCACAATTGACAAATACATAAATCTCAAAAACGAAAGAGTAAACTAATCTACCAGAAAACATAGGAAACCTAGAAATATACTAAAAGTGAACAATGTGTAATTTACATAATACTACTACTAAACTATTTTTAGAGTCCTATTCCGAGCACACGTTCGTTCACTCTGAGCCAAAAACATTTTGATACTTATAATGTCATCCTAGAGTTGTTTCTGAATGGTTTTCTAATGCAACGATTGACTTCTTTGAACGAGAAACTCGTGGAATCTGGAATAATTCAATCGTGAAATATTATATTCGTGGAAGATGAAATTTACACAACAATCAGTTTCGGCAAATCGCACATATTTTATAGCCACGAATAACACAAGAAGCGAAAACCATTCTGCGTTTTTTTTAGGAAAAGAAAAAAGGAACAATCTGTACAGAACAATGACGATGGCTGACAGATGTGAGTAAATGTTTAGAGAAATCTTCAAAACAAACTCGACCTTTATATAAACTTCTTCAAAATTCCAATTTAGCAAAATCTTTAAACTATGAACATTTTGTGGTATTCAATACAAATGTTACCATTATTCGAGAAAGCTCCTCGGTTGCAATTTTATTATATTAGTTAAAAAGTTTTATTTGTCCTGATTTTACGTTTCATAATGAAAATGGGTGGCTAAGCAATTGTCTTGGTTTTTATTTCGCTGTGTAACAAATGTCAAAGGAAGCGCCGCTAACCACCTTCCAAATGACAACAAATTCCTCGTCAACATTCACGTAACTATTTAATCTATTTCTGGTACACGTGTAAAATATACCACATAACTGTAACTAGAAAAACACAAAAACCTATTTTGCCTTGAAAACGATCAATTTCGATGTTTGGTTCAACTCTGGTCCGAGAGCTTCATGGAGAATACCTCTGAACGCCCGGAATATAAATTAGAGTACATTTTCGCACATAAAAATCTAGGGTTCACTAAGTGTTTGCATAAAATGGCAATTTAGTAGTCCTCTGGATATGCAGAAAACTAATGTGTTTCCTGTTTTCGGCCAAAAAAGTTGTGGTCCAATCTAAGAGCTCTTATGCACACACGAGGGGTATAGGAGAAATGGATAAAAAGCAATGAATGGCCACTCAAACGACTCGAAATTATGGCAAATGGGGCTCCAGTGAAAGGGAGGTGTGAACAAGTTGCCGAAAACTTTGAATTCAAAGTGTTTAAAGATACTGTTATCCCTATAATCCGATATGTACACAAAAATATAATATCAATTATTTTGATAGATATTGAACGACCTTAAAAATTAAAAATGCCGTTAACGAGAGGTGTGAACAAGTTGCGAAAAACCTTTTATTAACTGTGTTTTAAGCTATAATTTTACTCGCTCAAAGAAATTGAAATCGAATTGTGTTTCGACAAACATTGCACGGATTTCCGTTGCACCAGGCAACACAGATGTAAACATACACTTTTTCACTGTACCGCAATCCGGCTTTCTTTGTTTTTCTGTTCTTGAAGCTCAAAATTTATAGAGAAATGGCATCTTCCAGGGTGTGAAGAGGAAGGAAATATAGAATCGCCTATATGATATTCTATGTAATGTGAAGGAATCTACGTGATTTTGCGGACATTGGCACCGGACGATTCCCGTTATCTCGATATTCATCCATTCATTTATTCAAAGTCAAGGCGCAACTGGAAGGTTCGTGAAACGTTTTTCCTCTACGAAGAGCTTTTCTGCGTGCAATATACATCCATCATGCAACTCTCGATTTCCTCTTATGAATAGTATTTTCTTAAAACTTCTCATGACTTTGAACGTATGTAGCTCTTAGAAGTTGTTGAGCTCATGAACGTTTCCATCAGACCATATCGGCAACTTCTCATGAAAAAAGATTGCCGCAAAAACGTTGAGGTGCATTTAGAGGCTCGTTGACCATTCAGTACGATCAATAAGCTCGATCTCATAAAAATACTTCATGAACTTTTTATGAGTTGGAGTACTTTCGAGTGGTTAATGAGCTGTTTCTCATGAGAACATCCCGTTGCTTCTCATGAGCAAGCCACAAAGACGTTGAGGTGCACTGAGGGGCCCATCCATCATGTTGCGGATGCGAATAAACGCCCGTGTTATAAATGGGAACTGCGGAAAAAAGAAACATGCCCGGCAATCGCATGAAAAACAGACATAAATCACAAACGAGCACAGGATTTGTACGCCGGACCTCGCTCCACGGAATCTAACCTCCCCTACTAATTGACATGAAACATCGGAGCGAACTACAACAACTTGGCTGAAAAAACTGTTTGTAGAACGCTATCTATTCTGTTCATACAAGAAAACCAGTGCAGACAACAGTGCAAAACCTTGATTGAGCTATTAAGTTTTCACATTATTCTAATTGCGTAATAACAATTTTTGCTACTACCGCAAATGTTGATCGTATAACGTTTACCAGTGAATGTCAACTTATGTTGTTCTTACTCAATCAATTAAACTTTTGAAAACTTATATAAGATATGAAAGGTTCCTAATCTCGTGAGCTCGTGTGTAAAATAACGTTTCTTCAAATATTGGATGCACAAATGAAAGTCGGAAGCCTTGCTTTGTGTCGAGTTTGAGGCGTTTCGATAGCCGAAACGAAATCAAGCGAGAAGACAACATTGTTAGTGCTCGATTACGCACAAATTCCCTTATTCCGACTAGGATTGGAGAACTTGCGAAAAAAATCGAACCAAATACTATTCTGAGAAAACGAAAGGGAGTGTGTATGCAGTAAGTATTAAAGTTTGAAACTTTAAACAAACTCCAATGACTACAATGTTAGTCAATTGCACAGTCACGGGAAACATGTTGAACACAGCAGAACTCAGAAACGTGCAATGACAAAGTGCACCTTTCCTTACTAGAATGCTAACTTTACATGACTATTCAATTTACTTCTAGTATAATGTACTTTAGTATCACATGACGTGAAAAAACGTTTCAGAATCATAACAGAAGCAAAAAAAGCCGCAGAACGAGTTTAGCTTTATCATGCTTCTGATTGAGTTATCTCCCATCGGTTTTTTGGGGAAAACATGACGAAACATTTCGGTGAGTTTGAGACTTGTGAAATAAGTGAGATGTGGAAAAGTAGACTTGTTGGATAAGATTACTAAGAACGACTGGTGGTGAGACGTTATTGGTGTACACGTTTGTTCGGGGTTGCTCAAAATAAAGATCCGGTAGGCCCGTCCAAGCTTCAAACTCAACTCGTTTTTCTCGAATCCGATAGCTATTCCGAATAGAGTGAAAAGTGAAATTTGCGTCAAGTTTGACGGATTACAAATACTCACACTACTCTAGGAATGGGTTGTTTGTTGTTTATGCTGTAATTGTGATTGTTTTCGAGAATGTTTATGTCAATCGTTCCACAAAAATATGTGTTATCGAACGTGGATATCTTATGGTAAGCAGATCTAGAGTTTCTGTTAGTTTTTGACGGATGACCGATAACCTACAAATTAGGTGCTCAACATGAGGGTAATGTGCAACAAATTGGCCGAAATGAAACAGCAATTGTGGGTGAAGAAGAAAATGTAATTGCGAGACAAGTCGATTGCAATTAGTAGGGAGGGAATGTGGGAGGGAAGAGGGGATTCAATGACAGATTAGAAGGGACCTACAGGATGGGTCAGAGGGACTTGGAGGGGGAGATGAGGTAGAGAGAGAGAGCGATGAAGGGGAGAGATAGGGAGGAGAAGAGAGTGAGAGAAAGAAAAAAGAGAGATAGGCGAGAAGGAGGCAGGATCAACGACAGATCAGAAGGAACCAGCAGGGTAGGTCATAGAGACTTGGAGGGCGAAATGGGTAGAGAGAATGAGAGGGGGATAGAGAGGAGTAAGGAGGAAAGACTGAGATTAATGACAGATTAGAGAGGAACAGAACGATGGGTCAGAGGAACTTGGGTCCCGTCAGGCCGAACTCTTGAAAAAGTCTTAATTTTTGACCACGCAATAAAATCAAACTTTGAAAAATCGACAACTCAAAATTCTGGATTCTGGATGCGACCATGAACTAAAAACCAGGCAAAAAGGATGAATCTGAAGAGAAGTACAGTCTACCATTGCTGGTTTGACTGTTTTGCACAATCGTAAGAATTATGCACAATAGCTGGAGTTTCTGCATGTTCCACGTGATATATCTACCTTAGGCACCGGCGCGAACCGTCCCAACACCAAATGGAAATCCTAACTACGAATGGTGCCAAGTTCAGAGGGTGTCAAAAGGGTTCAGAGGGTGTCAAAAGGGTTCAGAGGGTGTCAAAAGGGTTCAGAGGGTGTCAAAAGGGTTCAGAGGGTGTCAAAAGGGTTCAGAGGGTGTCAAAAGGGTTCAGAGGGTGTCAAAAGGGTTCAGAGGGTGTCAAAAGGGTTCAGAGGTTGTCAAAAGGGTTCAGAGGTTGTCAAAGGGGTTCAGAGGGTGTCAAAATCAAGACCGGGGTGTGAATACTGGCAAGTGTTTCAGTGAGTGGCAAGTATCACGCGAAAGGGCATAGTTGTCGGCATTTCCATCAAGACTTTGGCAACATGCCAATCAAATTCTAGATTGGTTGTTTTTTCTGAAAATTATAGATTTCTCGATGAATACTCTTGCTCACCTACTGTGACAAAGAACAAGAACGTCTTGCAGAAGTTCCTATTTCTTTGCTCAGTCATAACATGATGAAAAACAGTCTGACGCTTTCTTTGGCAAGCTAATAAAGTCTCAATGAATGGCGCGAAGTAGACTAATACTCCATCGAAAGTTGGAAAGCGAAAAGTGAAGAGTACAACATCTAGGTCATAAACACTGGCAAATGTTTCAGTGGTCCGTGGTCCCTTGAGCCGATACGCGAGAGGGTAGCGAGAGGGCAAGTCTCCTCTCAAGGGGGCGGGGCTTCAGACTTCAAAATAGCTGTTGATGGCCATAAAAACTGGCATTTCGGCATAAAATCAATGAGTGTTTGGACGCGAGATTCGGCTAAGAAATCGGCTACTGCCAAAGTTATTAGACATTTCATAATTCATGAAGCGGTCGCCTGAGAAAGGCCTGGAACTTGTGATTCTGGAAAGTTTCGCTGTGTTTGTAGTTCAATCCTTTTTAGTCGACATTCGCAAATTACTATCAAATGTGCGCTCAAACTGCAAAGATGATTATATCACGCGTATTTTAGAAAAGTTCTCTGTATTTGATAGTTCATTCGCGCATTTCGAGCGTTATTCGAAACTTTTTTTTCGTGCACATCGGCTCAAAGTATAGAAACAGTACCATACAGAGTGTGTTACCTGCTCAAATAGAAAGTGGGCAGAACTGAATTGTAGTTTGATCTTGATTTGGCGAGTTTCGACCGAAAAACAACGAGATCAAACTACAGATACAGTGGGATGGGGTATTGATTCGTAGAGCGTGCTATATGGGCTTGCTTTGGAAGGGAGAATCATATACCCCTAAACATGGGGGTTACGATTAGAGTGTCCAGCAAGCATGAAACAACATAGGATCATGAGGAATTTAATGTAGTTTTTTTCTTTTACGTTTTTTCTATTTTCGAGCCTAACAGAGAGACTGTCTGCACACTATGAAAGTTACGTTGAGAACTTTTTATGAAAGAGCAAAGAGAAACTAGTGTAAGTTATGACTATTAATGATTATTCATAACAATAAGCCTTCGTCAATACTAAATAGAGTTGGAACTATAGGAGTAAGATGAAGTACAACTGAGAAGTTTTGCTTCCGAAGATTCAAGGAATTTGACAAGGCTTCCTTTCTTTTGTTCTCTCGAAGCGTGATGTGCTGGAAACTCAGATTTATCGAATAAGGACGGCATGCGCAAGTTTAGAATACTTATGCGTTGTGCGGTGAAAGTAATTAATTTATGCATAACTACTCGCTTCGAGGAATAATTAAATTGAAGGACTGGAGTAGAGAGGTAGAGAACGAAATAAAGATAGAGAAAGAGTGAGAGAGATAAAGAAGAGAGAAAGAGAAGAGCAAAATGACCTACAAACAAAGAACTTTTTGCAATATTAGTTTCGTTAAGTTGAGTTACTTTTGAGTGGACGAGAATGTTTGTTCTCAATTTCGAAAACCTCAAAAGCCTGAAAGCAATATTCCCAGGCCTTGAAATTCGATATAGCCAACAAATAACCCAAGAATGCTGGATTGAAGGGAAGAGTAGATTGAGTACTGAGCGTTTTTCACTCTACCCGAACAAAAAGAATATATACTTTAAAATAATTAATAAAATAACAATATAAAAGAAACGAAAAATGTACTTCTCAGAAATTCTGAGATTCAAATAGAGCAGCTGCTCAAAGAACACACAATTCAAACAGCGGTCCTACGGAAAGGGATGAAGCCAGTTATTCGTAGATCCGTAAAAACTTACAGTAGTCATCCAAACTGGGCAATGTCGCTTGAGAAAATCACTATGATCATTTGTAGTGAGAGGTTGGAAAGCCAGATATGAGAACATATTTGAGATAAACAACAACAAATTCAGGAGAATTAACTGAGGTAGCCGCTAACCAACACTGCAGTCAATGGTCCTAAGAAGTCGACGGGCGCGTGGAACATACTACTATTTTCAGACTGTTCTTTTTTTATATTCTCAATCTCATGGAAAGAAAAACTCGTTCCCACGTGGTGTTCTATCAGAATATGTAATGACATGAATCAGTGATGAGTTGAGGGAGGCGGGATGCTGAATTGAATCAAATGAAAGAAACGGGCAAACCACGTGGCTAACCTCAAGTTTTGAATCTCAGAGTCGTCTATTTCAGTAGTGAAAAAACGCCACTCAAAACCATGTTAATATTCAGTGTTTCCCCCCCCCCCTATTTTTCATTAAAAGAAAAGACTCAAAATGCTTCAGCACATTACTCTAAAGTGATTTCGCTTGACTACTACTGCAGATGTTATTGGGTGTGATTATAGTTAATGAACTGATTAAAAGTTTCAGTTTGATCACAGAACACTATAAATAGAAATGATTTCAGACGGAAAGCATTAACAGAACACGCGCTGGATTCTCTCAAAATCAATAACATTGATGGTGTATAGTCGTCGCCAATGGAAAGGCGGGAGGGTACTGTATATCTCATTTTTCGCTGTGTACGCACACAGGTCTTCTATTCCAATGCTCGGCGGTTATGTGTTCCATTAGCGCAGTGATTAGCCCGCTGCTACCAATCTTTTGCTCGCAGGTTCGATTCGGGCGAGAGACAGAAATTTATAAATTTGGCACCCACTATACATGACAATTTGTTGTAGTTTGACGTGAACAAGACCAACTTACAAACACGGCAGACCAAACCACCACGTACTCGCTCTCTCCTCAGCGAGTATGCATATACTATTATCATAAACATATCATAAACAAAATTGAAGATATATACAAATTCAAAGTCGCACTTTTCATTGCCCGTTTTTCAAAAATACAAACGACAACACAGAAATGCATGAAAGAGAGTTGGTGGTCAACAAATCTGTTCAAGAAAAACTGAAATTCGGGTTTCAAAATTTTGAGGTTTGATTCTGAACAGATTTGCGCCAATGAGAGTTGAAAATCGAAAGTGTTCTAATGTTGCTCATTTGGTAAATAAAGTGGTCATGACATGGAAATACTATGAAATGCTTGCACACAATTATTTGAAAAAAAAACAATGTACACCTAGAGGTATAATAATAGTGAAAATTATCAAAGTACCGGAATAATAAGCACTTGGCAGGGTAAAATCTCTTTCAATATAACATTTATAAAGAAATACTATTCTAGGAATGTATACAACATGGATCAGAATGTTTGAGAGAGGCAGAATTGAGTGAGCTGCGTTAAATTCAGAAAAATGAAACTTCAAATTTGTGATATGTTCAACTAGTGAAAGACACATTATTAATAGAAATAGCGTGGTCCCTTGGATCAATATCAATATCTTCCCGCGTATGGGTACCTCTGAAAGCAATGATATTATAACTAGCATAATCTGCAGTAAACTACGTGCGGAGAAAGACCCTTTTCAGAAACCATCAATTAGTTCGAGATACTCATTCATGCTATATTCTTTCACTCACATTGATATTTTGATGATTTTTCTTACGTTTACCGGTTTTACCAAGCTTCAGGTTAGTGAGACATGGAATTGGCAGAATTATAGCTCTACCAGCGACCGCATTAGTAGGCATTATTGTCCAGAAAACTTGCCCTTTCCATTAAAGGGCGGACAAGACAAATTAGGGTTAAACCTGTCCCAAACCTACCGTAGGCGCGTATCCGTTAAAGGGCGGAGACTGTCGACTGGACGGACCGCTACCGGGAGACGACGAAGAGTTATTCAGGTTCCAGTATGACCCGTACAATGACACCCGACCCGACTGCAATATTGGTTAGCGGTTAGTCACCAGGCCCACGGAAAACGTGTTAAGCACAGCAGACACACTCTCTCCAGGTTCACGAGAAATTCACGCGATTCTCTCCTCAGAATGACAAAAACCATTCAATAACAAGCAATCGACATTCAATAGGATCTGATGAGGAGTTCCTTGAAATTGCTTGTCTTTTGAATTTTTGTTGATTTGCTAATTTTTGTTGAATTTTTGTTGATTTGCTAATTTTTGTTGAATTTTTGTTGATTTGCTACCAATTTTTCGATATACAAGTAAGTTATGGCGTATATCCGAAGGCTACATCGAACGTTCAACAGGTTAACAGTAAGCATTTCACAAATAGGAGCATTTGAGGTATTTGACATATTGAACGCAGGTGTTAGAGTTGTTACCAACGAAGCGTTATCTGACTTTTTGCAACCCAATAGGCTAATCTTCCTAGATATGGGTTAATGAGTTACAACTTTACCTTTCAAAGTAATCGATTATTCAGAATTACAAATTCAATGTTAGTTGTTAATCACTTAGTTTGAACACAACAAATTCAGACCTGATTATAAGCCGTCATTTCGTTACTTATCCGTGCGGCTTTCTCCAAGTGATCCTCATAGGAACCTTCCAAATTCTTTGAGCCTCGCTGAAATTGATATTTTGCAGAACTTTTTTTTCAAAAACTTTTCAAAAACCTTTTACCGAAATTGAGTAAAACAGTCAGATTAGTGTAATTTGTTAGTCGAATGCAAACTGCTGAAACTTGTAAGTTCAGGAACACGCAATGAAGTACCAACCTTGAGAGCGTATCCCGTGGGTCGTACACCGTACGTGGGTCCGTACATTGCACGCAATTGCGCTTCAGAATTCCTGAAATGGTGGAAGTTAGATAGTACATCCGAATTGTTACAGCAACACCCACACAGCAGAACGTGAAAAATAATTTTTTTACACGCTTTTTTTGAAGGCGACCAGCACGTTAGTCATAATTGTGACATTTATAATCAAATCTACATGAAGAAGTGAGAAAGCAAGAAGAAGTATTGAATCACCTCCGGCGACAGCAAACTACGAGTGCGATGACCACCAGTAGGACCACCCAGACAGCCACGATTCCGGTTGGAATTATTATGGCCAGCTCTGCAAACACAGAATAGAGTTACTTGAAACCACGATATTTGGATACTCTAATTACGTTTCGAGCTCTCTTACCAACGTAAATTCAAAATTGTTCTAGTCACGAGAGAATCTCAACTAACAAGAACATATAGCGCTGTCGGTTCTTTCATGAGAGGCTCTGACCGAGTCTTGACAAATCGAAAACACTAAGTAAAAAATAAACATTACCGAAAATTCTGGAACCAACCAAAGTTGTTCAGGTTAACATTATGTGTTTAACATGGTTTTGAAACTATTATTTCTATGAAATGGGTTTTTTCTTCAACTAACTGCTAGCATGAGCTGCATCACTCTCTGGCGTCTTCTCTGTCTCGTCCACCGTGGGTGGCGCCGTGAGAATGACCGGCTTCGTGCGAGCTGGAGTAGCTCGGGTCGTCTGCGAGAAAATAGTTCACTAAACCGTGAAAAACTTTTTCTAACACTAATTATGTCATGCTGTTCTCAAGTATATTTTGTATCTATTATCTGATGACGAATGAAAACTTCAGTGGAAAAATTTAGAATGAGGAGAGAGGAGGGTTTGAGTTCATGAAACTGTGCGGCTCTGGTAGATTGAGTTAATGCAGAAGTAAGGATGTTATTTTTGGTAACGTAGTGTGGACGTATGTTACATGGTAGTAGTTGGGATGACGATAAAGTTTAGTGAACTGCACGAATGATTTCACGTGATTGGAGGTCATTTTCAGTTTTGGGAAGGCGAATAGTTAATGGGTTACTAACAGGTTGCGATCGAGGAGTCGTTGAGAAAATGAAGATCGGTTTCGCCGGGGACTCCTTCCTTGATGTTGTTGCACGCTGAGTAGTGGAGGGAAGCTGAAAAATTGGTTAAGTGCTGACGTGGAATCATAGCTACGGTGTGTTATTTGAAGTTACTTTGCGGTTATAATGTGTATGTTGCTGACTTGTATGTGATGGTATGAATACATGTGTGTTATATTATGTGTTTTGGTTACAATTCGTGGTTGGAATCAAGTTGGTAATAACTTTTACAACTACAGCGCCGAGCGAAGTAAATGACTCATCATTTCAGAAACACCTCCAATACGAACTTTTCATTCTGGGCGCTTTGAGTCGAAGTAACATATTTTCTGAGCAGGAGTTGTTGTTGTTATTTGTTGTTATTGTGCACGTGATTGTGTTACGTAATTAAACACATACTTGTGCTATCGATTTTTATGAGTTTTCTCACCTCAGAATCTTCATCCTCCATAGTCGCCGTCATTTCCATCTCTTCCGTTGTTGAGTCCGTTGTCGTTTCGGGTATCGCTTGATTCTCGGAGGTTCGTTCAATCGATTGAATTGGCTCCTCTGGCAGAAGAACACCTTCATCTTCCGAGCTTTCTTCGCTCTCTTCAAAAATGGGTTTGTGATATAAACATGTAATTGAATAATTTTTCTTGCAGGTAGGAGGCCGGGCAGTGGAGTGGTGAGTTGTACACCACGATGCCACTTGACCTGAGGTTCGTTCTCGCCCGCGCGTTATTTTCATAATGCTTACAACCTTGTGATCACTTTTACATGCGTATACTGATTTTTGAGATGGCCACGGTCAGGTTTGACACTCACTCCTCATATTTATTCCTGATTTAGCGAAAAAATGACAACGCAATGAAGAGTAATGCAGTTTAATCAAACACATCAGACTAACCAATTTCTTGTTGCAGCGTTTCCACCGCCTCGGTTTGGTTCTCCAGTTGGAAGGTGGGGAAAGTCGGTTGGACAGTAGATGAAGTGGAAGATACTGGTACAGCCTACAAAAGCAGCTCTAAACTTTCTACATCTTCAGTCAAAGCCATTCTTATTACGTGAGGGAAAACTTTGAAGTACATAGGAAAACGAATACTCATACTGATTGTGTGTTTCCACACGTTTTCCACGACTTTTTCACATACTATAAGACCTTTTACAACATATTAGCTGAATTTCACAGCGGTTAGTAATCATTGCAGCAGTTTCAACATTCTCACCTGAGGAATGGTGAAATCTGGTAGTTGCTTTCTCGTGGCTTTCTTGGACTCCGGAACGAACACTTCCGGAACGACGGTTACGAATGGGGCAAAGGTGCCGATGTCTTCATCGATTGGAGCAAAGACATCCGGTTCGATTTCGAAGTCTTCGTTTCCCAGAGAGACTAGAGGCCTGAAAAAACACTTTTCGGTTTTTATAATGTTTTAGTTCTGTTTTATGTTTCCTAATAGGACGAAAAGTGTTCAGAATTTAATTTGGGTACCGTGTGTTTGATATGTTTTTTATCTATAACCAAATTATTGTACTCAGTAGAAAGTGTGGTAGCAATACTCTCACAACTTGCATATCTTTTTAAAAATCTAGCGTGTTGTCAACATATAGTCTTTTCCATTCCTACTGAGACTCCTACAGTAGGATTTCAAAATTGCCAAGCCGTTTCGCACTTACTTTTGATCGGAGAAGTTGAGGATTTTCGTACCTCATTCTCGGTCTCAGGTAGAGTAAATATACGTGAGCATTTTCCATGAACTACATTTTCAGCTTCACAACAGCCTTCGGAAAGTTTGTACGGTTACTGTAGGAGTCTCAGTTGGAATGGTGTGAACTATACCGGTGAGGTGTGCTCTCAAATTGTGGGCGTGGCCTAGTTGTGCGCGTGGTTTCCTTCCTCTCTGGGGCGATAGGAGCAGCAGTAACCGGAATCTGAACAAAAAAATTATGTAGAGGAATAGTGTTAGGGTGTTCCTATAGATGACGTCAAAAGCTGGAAACAAATACGTCACATATTTTCTGCACTAGCACGTATGTTAAATACTCGAAACTTAAACTCTACATTGTAGCAGACATATTTATACGTTTCACTGAGAATATATTCAACCTACATTAGTGGTACTTTGCCTGACTGGAGTTCTGCTGGGAGGTTCCTCAAGCACCGGAGTGATGAAACGAGGAGCACCGACCTGTGTAATTTGAAAATCAATGTAAATTCAAAAAAATATGCAATACATGATTTCTGACTAAAACTACTTGCTCGGAAAAAATCGTAAGAATATGCATCGTTCATGTCCTGAGCAACGTGTAAGTATGAAACTGAAATATCGTTTAGATTTAAATGAGCCATCGCAGCCTTCCTGAAAATTAGTACCAGTCTTCTCAGATTTCTCACCGGAACTTTCTGAATGCGCATTTCTTCCGATTTCTTGTCCAAGTTAGCTTCTACGTTCGGTACTGGTGTCTTCGGTTCTGTAACAAGTAGTTTGTTGAAATGGACATAATCAAAAGTGTAGATTGTCCCTAAAACACAGAGCAAAATTATTGTTCCTTTTTCGTTCATACTAATCGGATAGAAACTACAAAACGGTAGAAGAACACATAAACCCGCGCCTGCTTGCTTTCCCTAGAGCAACAGGAGACAGTTTCAACCATTGTTCCGTAGAAGTGAACAAGAGGACTACAAAGTCCAATACTTTCTATTCAAGTTGACCTGGATAATCTATATTCTCGAGAAAAAAACCAACCTGGTACTACTGCATGCTGTTCAGTCTGTGGTTTTTCCACATCACAGTATGGTGGTTGTTGCGATTCCAGAGGGCAGGGCATGATTGAGGGCTCGTCTACAACAAAATACCATTGTATCAGCATCGGTCAAAAACACTCTTGTTGAGTTTATTGTTATTTGTAGTATCAATTCAGACGATTCAACAATGAAATATTGAAACCATACAAATTTTATACAGCTCATTTCATGAGTCGCTCTTCTACAGTATGTCGGAGTTACGATTATATAGTGGAAAACCCTAAACTCGCAATATGAGAATGAAAACTGGAAAAATCTTACCAATTCTGTACATCCAGATGCCCGGTTGCTTGATATTGGATAGATGAGGCAGTTGCTCTATTCCTTCGTTGCCCGAGCCGGGCAGGGAAAGAGAAGTAGACACGTCGTTCGTCATTATTCCAGCCTGAATCAATCAACTTTATTTTAGTTTTCCAAACAAATGCTGTGACTTTTGCCTCGAGCGGCGAAATCTCTCGCGAGTCTACAGAAACGTTCAACTCTACTCACGAACCTCTGCAAGCTGTCAAGCACTTTTTGGATATAACTACAAACACGTACCCCGAGCACATCTTGGAGTTTGAACCGACAGTCTGAATCGATGTCAAGGATAACCAGGAAAATTTGTACGACTCATTTCCTGTATTCAAAATGAAACAAACTTATCGGAAATCAAAAGGTAATACCTCGGCTCCGTTTCCCCAAGACATTTGTTTGTAGAGCAGTTGGACGTAGGTTCGGTCATCACCAGCGTCATTCGTTCCACCAATCAGCACCGATTGAAGAGTATTGTCTCGCTGAAAAAATGGCATTCCGTATGGTGCAAATATATTTTTTTCTGATATTCAGTGAAGTTTTTTGAAAACAGAATTACAAGACAATCAAGCAAAACGATTACTGCGGTCGCCCCATCACACGCAACTAAATAAACAAAAAGTGACAATTTAGTGTTGACTAATAGTAACATTAAACTTTGGAGAAATTCAGGGAAAAAAAGAACACAAATCACCTGTGAACTTCCGTTGGTCACATTCATATATGTGACAATGAGGACGCTTTTGGCGAGGAAGGAGGGGTCTCCGAACTGATCGGCGACCATGCGAGTCACTCGAGTCAATGTCTCAGAATCTGAAAGAGAAAATCAGATTGGAGGCAGTACAAACACAGAACGTTTCGTATTTCGACGCTGACCTCTCATGTGACTTCGCACGTCTTGAACAACAAAATTTGAGATGCAAAAACCCCACTTGTTTTTCTCTCGCAAAATTGGGACTCTATAAATGTGCAACTGAAATTGGAAACATTTATGACAACGTGTGGCACCTGTCATTTGACGAACACCGTATTCACATTGTAATGGTCGGAAAGTAAGACACCTCAGTCAATGTTCAATTCACTACGGAAATATGAAAGTACAGAGCGCTAGAGACTGTGTAGAAGCAGAGACGCAGTTTTGTCATAACGCAATTGTCACCTGTGACTTCGGCCACTGTCACATGTCCACTTCTGGTGGTGTCAATTGGCGCGAAGAATGGCGCAATTCCTGTCATTTGAATCTCGTCCAACTGGGAGGATGAAACTGTGACGTCAGCAAGAGAGATCAGGCCGGAAGTGGTGATCTGAAATGTTGATGATGAGAAATATTACAAGTGTAATTCATTAACCTACTACCCAATTTGTATAAAAGACTTCAAAATGTTAATTTCCTCGACTAGAGTGGCGGTTTTCTTCTAGTTTGATAGACACTAACAACAGGCGGCGTAGCAAACCGTCCAACTTCATGAGAAGTTCATACGAGTTTCTCATGAGATACTTCATGAGCTTCTCGCCAACTCTAAGTGTTATAGCATAGCAATCAATAGAATCTCATGAGAAACTCGTGGTAGTAGCTCATGAGGTGATCTCACTTTTGGTAGGGATTGCTACGCCGCCTGAGGAAGTGAATCTCGATTGAAACACAGAGATCAAACTACAAACAAATAAGAGCACAGCAAAATGATTTGCTTCGCAGTTCGCTGTTTTACCGAGCAAAATCCAGACAAGTATACAACTCACCACCAGTTGATCTTGCATTTGTCCGAGAATTTTCAGAGGGTTCTTCAACTGCCAAGCGACCTGGAAATTAGGGGAAATATAGAGAAACCAAGAAGAGTTTGTGGAAGATACCTAACCGAATGCCACTCTATTGTTTTTAATCGAAGAGTCTACATTATAGGCACTAGTGGGGAAGTGTTTTCATGATTGATGAGATACACCGAATACTGTTAGCTCTTAGTTATTGCCAGTTTTATCAACCTGTACTGGTGCGTTCGTGAAAGTTAAAAGTTAAGAAATGTCTTTCTCTACCTTGGCGTTCTTGCTCTTCGGCAGCTCTTGGTGTCCCTCGGAGGCATAGAGAAAGGTGGCCACACACTCGTTCTTGCCATCACCTGTAGATTGTTATTTTCGTTATCAATCTATTAAGAATAACTTTTGCATAGGTGTACTGTATAATGTTCGAGTTCTAGTGGAAAGTACAAACATAGGAATTACGAAATCAGTATCAAAGTAAAATTATTCGTTTAGTTCTGGCCAGAAATATACAAAAAAAGTAAAAGCTTCACGTATTGATGGCGGGTTTCACTACGTTTGTTCAGTCACAACCACCCACCACTGAATCCTCCCTTGCACTGACAGAAAAATCTGCCCGGGGTGTTAGTGCAAATGGCTTCCGAATGACAAGCAGTAGAGTTCTGACACTCGTCAATGTCTGGAATTCAAAAAAGATGACTCGGGATTAATTTTAGAATGAATATAAACTCTATCAAACACTGTTCAAGAGGTTATTAGAAGTTTCTTTTACATTTCTGATACTTCTTCACGAATGAATTTGCTACTTATTACATTTTAGACTTCACACGGCTGTACACTTCTTATTTCTCAAGTTCACGCAGCTATGGTGGATTAACTGGGTAAAACACTTCATGATTATCGATTGAATTGTTTTTTTGTTCATTTCAGACTCACCGACACATTTCTTGAAGCCGTCTCCCGTGAATCCCTCCAGGCAACCACATCTAGGAACTGGCTCACCGCATCTGAACGTGAAGTTGAAGATATCGACTGACAATTGAATGCTCAGGTATAGACGTCGTCAGAATAACTTAAATTTGCATTCTAGTACACAATTACATATACATCTGTGGCAGGGAAAATTTCTATGTTTTAAGAGGTATTTTGCCGCTGTTGATAAACGCAACCAACCTGTCGTAGTCCGTAAATGCCACGGCATTCGCTGCGCACTTCACGGAGGAGCGGGCGTGACAACTTTCGGTTTCTGAAAGCGAAGTCATTCACAATGAAATAAAACATCTAGTGTTTTTTTGGCTCAACATCATAAGTTGGAGACATCAATAACTGATTAAATCAGTATTAGGATTCGGAAAGTGTCTCACTTGGAGCAGGTTTTTAATAAAAGCTGTGCGTAATAAATACTGAACGGGTTTTACGTGGGTTCTCACGTTTCACGTGAAAATTGATTAGGACAAAAGGGCGAAACCTACTTTGCTGACAGTTGGTTCCGGTCCAGCAGGAAGCGCAGCCCCGCGGGCATTCTCCGGTCAGAGGGTGGCACGTACCCTGCCCACAATGACAGCAGCTGGCACAATCGGCACCCCATTCACCCTTGGAACACTCTGAAAACGTGGGAATTCACGTGAAAACTGAATAAACAAAGATAAACGTAGTATTGTAGCTGTCAAAGGTGGGGAAATAGGGAGAAAAATGAATCAACCTCGCTACACGCTCTGATTTTTGAACAATAAACGAGCACGGATTAAATCAAAACGTGTAGTTGAGAACGACACGTGAGATACAAAAGTTATCGTGAGATTTTCAAAGCTGACCTTCATCACAAGTGTCTCCCTTGATTCCCATTTTGCAACGGAGAATGGAGTCCTTCTGCATTTCGAACATCCACTCACCGGGAATTCCTAGAAAAAAATTATTATGGATAAATTTGTCAAGAAGTTGTGAATTTACATTTTTGGTGTCTTTCTATGCTGTCGTCGTTGTAGTAGTCATATTTTTTATTAGCATAGCAAGTATGATTCGGATTCGCATAAAAAGTAATCAACATTGACCGTATGGTTAATCCGATTAGTGTTAAAATCCTATCTATTGTAAGAGAATAAGTTATCAGCCCTAGTAACGATTTTCAGATTGACAAATTGCTCACCTGTGTTACCGTACTCCTCCAAGTACATGATGTTTCCAGTGCCTGAAGTGGGCAAGGAGTAGAATTTCTTGTTGTCCCCACTGTAGAAACCAGCCTGAAACATCTTAATACTGTTTCCAACTATGTTAGAAACTCATAAACTAATAAACGATCTCCCGAGAACTATATTTATGTATACACAGATACACACTAGTCATGTGTAGGTATATTACCAAACACACTTCACTTTTTTGTGTAGATTTCATTTGGTAGATCACACACATGAATCGTCACATGCCCACGTGTCTACGAGTTGAACTTTATAATTTTCACGCGGCTTGATCAGTGAACGGGGTCATAGTTTGGCTTCCGGCGAAGGATTAGCTGCACCGGAAACGCGTCAATGAGTGTCCGGGCACATTTTGAGGTATTAGTTCGGGTTGGTTACGCTACTCTCGGGACGCATAATACACAAATGTACCTGGAATTCTGGTTTCATAGTTCCGAAAAATGATCGAAAATGATTGCAAAACGTTACCAACGCGAAATATGAAACGATTTGTATTGTCAGCTTCACACTACGTTCAAGAACAGACACCTATATCACTTTTGGAATTTTGAATTTGATTTGAAAAATCCTCACCTCAGCGCCCTGTGTCCATCCAATATTACTGTAGATGAAGTTGGCGAACGTTCCGTTGGCAGTCACAAACAGAGCACATTGGAATGTATTCGTGTTCTGCAAAATATTGTAGATTTAAGATTATTGATATTTAGGCGATATCGTCAATAAGTAAATTCCAACGGTCACTCCAGGGATAGATGCTATTCTGCTTTGCTAAATTTGTAGTCTGATCACGATATTTATCATAATAATTTCTCAAAGTTGTTTCCGTTTGTTGAATTGACCAAACTACGTGTTGAATTGGGTAATTCCGATACGCTAGTGTCTGTGAAAATAAAGGAACTTCTCCACGCACACTTAAATTTTTACAAGAAGAGTCCACGCTCAACTAACCTCTTCCGGAAGTGGTGCAGCTCCAAGAGGCTGCATTTGCTCCCACGTTACTACTAGGGCGGAGGTCACCTGAAGGATTTTTTAAAGTTGAAATTGTCCTAGCTTGGAAAAACATAGTAGAATATATCTATAGGTTAACATGGTATATTCAATTTTTTGCGTTTCCAGTTGTTCACTCACCTTCACGTGTTTGTCGTACTGATATCTGATCTCACTTTGACCACGTTCCAGAACACGACCCTCTGAAACAAGTTTTTTAAAACCATTTTTAGAAGCTCCATAACTTCTTCACATTCTATTATTGAATATGGTTGAATAATAGCCGCCATTTGGCAAGCGCGGGTGCTAGCCATTACACTAAAATCACGGCAAAAACTGGGAGACAAGTATAAAGTTCGATGACTTACTGGTAACCTCTCGGTAGTACACTCGTCCTCCATTGCGAAGGTCATTTCGGTTCCAGAATGGAGCGATCAGTCGAGCAGCTGTAAATAAGAATAAGATGTTCGCATTTTTATTTCGATAATTCTAGTGATGTTTTATTTCAAGTTTGAATTGCCATGTATGTGTTATCAACAACAAGACTTCACGGTGTACATTATCGAAAATTCGATTTAAAGTAGGAGTAAAGTAGGATGTGCTCCAATCTCGTCGCGTCAGTCCTTTAAACTGCAATTGAAAAATGTATTGCAGTTCAAAGGACTGAAGCGTTCAGATTGGAGCACATGATCGTCATTCTTTAAGTAGATGAATCTGAATGAGTGACGCAACCTTCGTCTCACGTTAGAGCTTGCAAGATTTTTGAGAACTTCTACGCGTTCACATATCATTTTTGTTTTGAGTTGACGCAAAACTATGGTAATTCTATACGTTTCACGATTTAACGTGTATTGCACGGAAGAAACATACCGGATCCAAGTACATCGGCCTTGTACGATCGCGACGAGGAGTCGAAACCGATGGCACCGTTAGAGAGAACCTAAAATTCTTGAGTTACAAATATTATAATACAATTTTACTCAGCCACTTCATGTACACAATATATCCTGTTTTACGTATCTGAAGTGAGCGGCGAACTGATGGAGCCTAGATGTGCATCTCGAAAGGAAGAAATGTATAAACTCACATAGATTGTGTGGTAGTCTTTCCCGAAAAAGTTCATTGGATTGGTCAACTTCACCTGAAACCCAGAAATGTCAAAGTGTTTTTACATTTTGCTTGAACTTGTTGAACAACTATCATGTTTTTATTGCTGTGCTGTTTGGTTCTAGCCCAATGAATACACGATGTTGTTGAATTGTTTTAGCACAACTCCGTAGCAGAGAAACGTAGCATTAAAATAAACTGAGAGAGTGCTGACAATCTTCGACAGTTTACTTTTCGTAAGCCCGGGTATAGTTCACAGCTACATAGCCTTGATTAAAAATTTGAAAAAAGGACAAAGTACTGACAATTTTGCCGACATCGAGTGCGGGCGGGATCTCGCTGTCTCCCGCGTCCTTCCCGTACTCGAACAGGCGACTGGAGAACAGGGGAGCCGTCACCTGGAAGGAATCAAGTAAGATGACGATGATATGATCAAGTAGTCGAATTCAGTAGCACTGTACATCTTGAGGCAAAGCTCTCATAGGGTTGTCAACCCGACATTGATAGAGCTAGTGACTTTGTTTTCACCATGCCCTCGGTGAAATTCGGCAGAATGCTAATAAAATTATCAGGATGAATCTGAAGCAGTTGGAGTGAATAATACTACAAAATCCCCTGAGTTCAGCAAAATTATTTCTACAGCAAAAAAAATTGCCCGGTGAGCTGCTCTACAAAACATTCCAGGTATGAAAGTTACTCTGGCGTCCATTATTGTTAGTTCGATAACATCCAATCCGCCTGAAACTTCTGCCCTGTTCGTTTCCCCAGCATTCCCCTCAAAACGTCGAAATGTGTACCGGAACGTGTCATTTGTCACCTGTACATGTCACCTTTAACCAATTTCTACCGCAATTACTCGTTCCCCCAAACAAAGCAAGGTCGTTGAAAAATGCCATGTGTTTTGTCATATACCAAGCCTTTTTGAAACCTTGTCAGACGGAATTCAAGAATAAAAACTTAGTTAAATGTCACAGAAGAAATCACGAAGCTGAAAGATTGTTATTAACTCGTGTTACAATTATAGTTTTTTACTCTCGTAAAAGATATTGGATGAATGAAGGTGTGGAGAGTCTGTTTTCAAGCATCATGCTACTGGTAAAGTTACCAGCAGGCGGCGTAGCAATCCCCACAAAAGGTTCATGAGATCAGCTCATGAGCTATTAGCACGAGTTTCTCATGAGATTCTATTGATTGCTATGCTACAACATTAAGAGTTCACGAGTAGCTCATGAGGTATCTCATGAGAAACTCATATGAACTTCTCATGAGGTTGGACCGTTTGCTACGCCGCCAGTAGACACCATCAGGTAGGTTTACAGTGAATCCCTGTCGTAACTGGTACATCCCCTGTTTGTTCATTCCATTAAATTATGCAGTTAGATATATTTGTTTTGTGCTAGAGAATGGGGTCAGTTTTGATTGTATTTGTAGCGCGAGTGTGATGAACACGCGAGATAGCCAAATAGACGTAGTCGTTCGCCATCTCCCGAAATATCAGGAAATGGTCAGAAATACGTGTTTTGTTGCGAGAAATGAGGATCTTCAACTGTTCACGTTGTTTCTAGTGGTTCTTAGTTGACTGCGAGTACTAGAAAACATTCGTGTTGTTCTTAGTTGATGGAAGTATCAAAGTAAATCTTCGTTTTCAAGAAAAAAAAAGAACTGGAGATTGATAGTGTTAAATCACTTACTTTTCTGAACCTTAGAGTAGTTAAAATGCACAATCGGAAATGTTAGAAGCTTCGCAAAGTTGTGTGCATGTTGAAAACCGAATAGGTATCATAAAGTCTTACTGTCGTTATTAACGTGCGCGCGAAACAAACTACAGACTGTAAAAATTAGCGAAGTCGTGGTGAAAAGACGGCATTGTTCTAGTCTGAACTCGGTGACTAGAAAATATATGGAGTCAAAAGGTCCTTTACCTGAATACTGATCTCTTTAGGTTGCAGCTGCCTCCTGGGCCTTCCACTTCTGGCTAATCGGTCGTTTTCTATCTCTCCCTCAATTCGTAATCTGCAATTATGTTGGTAAGATACTATACAGCAGCTGAGCCAATAACTGAGATTGTTGTTTAGAAGGAACATCTGAGAATATCCTGACTGTCAGCTCCCAACTCTAATTTTTACTGACAGTGCATGTGTGGTACTTTTCCATCCATGTCAAGCCACCATGAAAGTCACTAATCGGAGCATAACAATTGAGAATGTAACCTTTTGAAGAGCAAAAAGTTTCGAAATGAATAGATTGGTCCGATGAACCGTAAACGACCAAAAACCGTGAAAAAGCTCTTTGTTCAATTGTTTTTACACGTTTTACGTGTGTATCATTTTAACTAGCAAATTAGAAGACCAACCTGGCCGCGATTCTTTCCGGATCCACCCGCATGGCAGCCAAACTAGGCAGAAGGGCCACCCATACGGCTACCCACATATTCTGAAGAATAGAAGTAGTTTAAAAACATATATGCACTTTAAAAACCGCATTTGCATGTGATACAAATGCATATCACGAGATTACGAGAAATTGCGAGTAGGTGCACGATTCTTGATGTGTTTTCACGGTGCACGTGACTATCACATGTGCTCCAATTGGCAGTGTTCGAAAAGTGAGAAATAACCGAGGCAGGAATAGATAGAATATTCATTGAAAACTTGTCGAAAACTTATCACCAAAAAAGAAATTATTCACAAATTATTGGTAAGGAAGAACATATCAAACTGAAAACTACAATTGATCTGGAGGTGCTTGGTTGGAAAACATGTTAGAAAAATATTGAAGTACACCCAAACACAAAGTTGCGGATTACATGAAATTAGATAGATTACATAGGTGAACATGATATAATATATCAAAACAGCTGTCAAATAGGTAAGTGGCGGGCTGGCAGTGTGCCAAACATTACCGTATTGTATTACAAAAGGGCTACGATTTGCATACAGAGGACGAGGGATAACGGGAAATGAGAGAGTGGCAGAGAAAGCGGAACAAGGGGTCAGACAGGCTCCATTCACACGCACAACGGGCGGTGAGCTTTATGACTGAAACAGATTAAACACATACCCTAAGCCTGGACAATGAACGACACAGAAGAAATTAGTGACATAAGGGTATCAATATCACCGAAGGTAGGGCAGGGTTTTAGTTAGACGAGGTGAAGAATTTATTTTGTCATAGTTGAAATAGTTGTCTATGAAATACTCTCTTGGAAGTTTCGTTTCGCTTTAGAACTTGAAAAGTTCAGAAGGTTTCACTTTACCAAATCCTATTTATAGTGAACGCGAAACAGTGAATTGTTGCAAAGTGAAAATAAAATGTAACCATGCGCAGGTTTTCTCGACTTTTTCCTCATCTGCTTAGTTTGCATAACCTTGGTCAGCCGGGGGTCGGCTATTCATGAAAGAGTGGAGAAGACAAAAAATGGCCTCCAGCAAGGGTATTAGAACTTGCGCACGCCGCTCGTGCGACTTGCGCATTACAAGATAGTTTGCGGATGGTAAATGTACTAGACATGTAAAACGTGAGATAACGTGGAAAAGTACACAATTATTCCCTTCTTGCGTTTAGATGAGTTTCAGGTGTTTAACGTGACACAGTGTAAGTGGGTGCACAACGAGTACAACACTCAGGATTACCTTACACTTTGAAAAGTTATGGTACATGATAGAACTATGATCATGAGCTTGCAAACTGTGTACTTCACATTGAGAAGTTTGCAATTACACCAGTACTTGTGTTGTCATAAAGTTCAAACAGAAACATTTATTTTAGATGAATAGTGTTTCAAAAAAGAAACCAATTTTTAAGAAGGAGCCAATAAACATGAAAGGTGTTTTCTGATAAAATTATCCTATTACATACCTTCGTGGGTAGTCCGTTAGGAGGGAGAAAGTGAGTAGAGCAATTACTATCCAGAATACCATACGACCACAACACAACAACTTACAAGTAAATATGCTAATTGTCCGGAACGACTAGTAGAAAAACAGAAAACTTCATGGAGAAATACTCAGAGGGGGCTGTGGACCTTTTTTAATATGTGAAAAACTTTTTTCATAGAAGTGAAGGAACTGAACATTCATAGAGAGTAGAGAAAACAGTACAAGGATTAAAAAATAGATGGGGTGTTATGATTAAGCATTATATCTACTATACACTCATATTGTTTGGTAGTGTTTGTAAAGTTTAACGTTGAAGTGAAGTTGGATAAGAGCATAACCTTGTATGTTATTGCATGTTTATGCGTTGAAAGTCACGGTAGGGAGCGCGGAGAATGTGTTGGATCTAAGGAGATAAGGCAATGTAGAATAGGGTCACAACACCTTATCCTCAACGAAAATCTACACGACTGCCAATAATATTCCCAAGATTTATGAGATCCTACAACTGGATTTCCGGGGAATTCAGCGGCTAGGCGCAGCTTTTCAACAGAAGTATGAGATTGACTATGAGACTATCGGGATCTCTCTATCGAAAAGGGATGAAAATCATGATTTTGTTCGCTCCGGTCTGTAGTATGCTCTTGTTGTATCTGCAAATGTGTGTTAACCATCGATACACGACTGCCAACAATATTTCCAAGACCCAAGGAAGTTGAGGAAACTAACCAGTATAGTCTTTTTCGCTACCACATTTGTAAAGATAACACGTAAGCGAGACGTGGGTAGTTTACCGACATCTAACAATGAAGAGACAAACAAAAACATTGAGACATACAAGTAAAATGAAGATAAACACCTACAGATAAACACTTACAAACACCTACATCTCACGTTTTGCGCGGCGATTCGAAGTTGAGCTGAGTGAAAAAAAAATTTTTGGCCAAGGTCTGATCTAAAAACAAAGCAAGCCTGTTAGCGAACGTAAAAAAGTACGATTTCTTTATTGTCTACTGGTATGAATGTGTTAGCCACTCGAGAGCCAAGCTGTACACTTGAGACTATGGGGGATAGCGCCATTAAAGTGTTTATGGTTTATCACATCTAGCATCTTTAAGGATCTGCCTAATTGTCTTGGTTTTTCGAGCATAAACAGGAATGTAGATTGGAGGGGGGAGAGAACTTGTGAGACGCGATTTGCAACCAATCTCACTCTTGAATCGGGAACATTTCGTGGAATGCCGGAAT